>CM022397.1:85019511-85619511 GCA_011833715.1 Carcinoscorpius rotundicauda | reverse complement strand
AGAAAAATGCCAACTAAATATTCTTTAGCAAAAAAAGATGAAGATAAAGAAGGTCTTTAGAACAAGATTTACCCACTGCAATACAATCACGAATCTTGGATGTTTAGTTTTCTATTATACGTGTTTCCGAGGGTTATCTATACTAGCAGAAACGTCACCTTGCGTGTGACTGTTTGTGTCAGTAATTACTAATCGTACTGTTCATACCTCATTGACAATAATTTAGAAATGGAAACTTTTTTTTAAAAAGGTATTTAAATTTTTTACTGCAAAATACTGTAGAGGAAAAGTGTTCGAGTTGTACTGTTTAGTCATACACAACTCAGTGAATCAAAATGATTCAATGGACAAAGCTTAAATTTTTCATAAATTTTACTGATATAAACTATAATGTTTTGCATATTAAAAGTGGTATAGTTTATTGAAACATAACAATTTTAACAACTCCAGTTTCTCAGTATTACATTTAAAAATTACGTCAATGAAGATATAATCAAACCCTCACATACAGTCCTAGTGAAAGTTATGTTCTTGTTGTGGAGAGAGTACTGTGAGTTAAGATTGTGTTCTATTGTAAAGAAATGGTTGTTGCACACACCACGGTTTATTTTTAATTGTCTTTATCTTCATTACCCAAAAAAGATTGAAATTGTTTTTTATAAATTTGTGTTTCTGGCGTAATTTAATAGATGGCTTTAGTAACATACGTATATACTGATATAAACGATACTGCCATTGTAGTAAGAATTATTGTGTCCTCTCAGCTTTAAAATTGCTTTTTATTAGAAGACAAAAAGGATGTCGCTAAGGAAACAAAGTTGCTAAGTAATTTATCCGTTACAGTAATACCATGTTCCCCACCAACAATGGAAGATCCCTCAGCGATGTCAAGAAACCCACTTGTTGAGAATTTTATATGCAAAAACGGCTGGTTTGGGTTGAGAAAATATTTTACATAGAAGAGCGAACAACGTTTCGACCTTCTTCGGTCATCGTCAGCTTCAAGGTGTAACTGACCGGAAGCTGACCACATATTTGGAAGAGGTTGTGTAACTGGGTATCGCAATGTAGAGGGCGGTGTTAGATGTTTGAATATATAATTTTATCTATAATATTAATGTAGGTATAATGGCGTTCCTTTATATTGGTTTATTTTGGGTTTAAGTTGTTATATAAGTAAGGCTTCTTTAATTTTTCGTTTGTTTATGTTTGTTTCTTTATTTAGTATTTGAATGTTTTCTATGGCTATGTTGTGTTTATTTGACTTGCAGTGTTCGAAAACATGTGAAGGTGACTTTTTATGTTCTTTGAATCTGGTTTCCGTTTTTCTACTTGTTTCTCCAACATAGAAGTCGTGGCAGTTATCACATTGTATTTTATAAATAATGTTGGTGTGGTGTTTATCAGTGTAGTTCTTACATACTGACGATGACCGAAGAAGGTCGAAACGTTGTTCGCTCTTCTATGTAAAATATTTTCTCAACCCAAACGAGCCGTTTTTGCATAGAAAATGGAAGATCCCTACCCGTATTCGGTAAAAGTTATCCCAATCACCATGGAAAGTAGATTTTCTTTTTTAATTTCGCGCAAAGCTACACGAGGGCTATCTGCATTAGCCGCCCCTATTTTAGAAGTGTAGGACTAGAGGAAAGGCAGCTAGTCATCACCACCCACCGCCAACTCTTGGCTGTCTGATTGAATAGTGGGATTTGAACGTCATTTTTATTGCGCATCCACGGCCCTAAAGTATGGAAAATGTTATTGCGACAACGGATCACGAACGTGAAATCGTTGAATTCACCAGATGAAAAGCTAACTGCGAGAGTACACCTAGTACCTATGAGAACCTATCTGTGTTATGTAACTTTCTGTACCATCCCTTCCTTGTTGCATTACCGTAATTCTGTGCGAAAAACCATATCCCATTTCGGGGTGATAATGGACCACCCCATTCTCTTCACTCTGTCCAGTAATGGATTGGGACTAATAGTGTTAAGATGTATTCTCAAGATGAATGGTGTGGGTATTAAAACTTTAATTAAAATAAAGTATATAATAACGTTTCGACCTTCTTAGGTCATCTTCAGATTAACTCTTTGGAAGAGAAATGTCATTGTATGCAATCAAATGTTTAGCAATTACTGACCACAGGTCATAGGCTACAGGCAGTGCTTAACGGTGTTTAAATTAGACTTGGCTCCAATGGTGAAAACTGATGCCCCTTTCCTTAGGTATATAACATTTTCCAATATTTTTGTTGTTGTTGTTTTGAATTAAGCACAAAGCTACACAATGGGCTATCTGTGCTCTGCCCACCACGGGTATGGAAACCCGGATTTTAGCGTGTAAGTCCGCAGACATACCGCTGAGCCACTGGGGGGGCTTCCAATATTTATGTCAATATAATATACATTCAGAACTGAACATTTGCTAATCATATTCCTTCGGATAACAAGGTTAAATTGTGTCTATAGGACAGTAAAGCTCAAATATTGTGTTTATAAGCTGCGATCTTTAACCACAACATATATTGTAATCAATTTATTCGTTTTAGAGCGGGCCTGGCATGGCCAGGTGGTTGGGGAGGTCGACTCGTAATTTGAAGGTTACGGTCTCGAATCCCCGTCACATCAAACATGCTTGCCCTTCAAGCGTGGGGGCATTATAGTGTTACAGTCAATCCCACTATTCCTTGGTACAAGAGCTGGCGGTGGGTGGCGATAACAAGGTGCATTCCCTCTAGTCTTACACTGCTAAATTAGATATGACTATCACAGATGGCCCTCGTGTAGTTTTGCGCAAAAAACAACAACAATCGTTTTAGAGCAACACCACACTAGGTTGTTTGTTATGTCCATTGCGTTATAAGTCCGTAAACACCCCGCTGTTACACTAGAGGACTCTGCAGTCAGTAACTGTCGCTCCGTAGAAAAAAAAAGTGGCTAATCATGTTTGTTTAATACAGCGTACCCCAGAGTTTCTCGGTTCAAGGCGCTGTTAGTGTCTCAGGAATTTTTTTCACGGCGCTCCTAGGCAAAAAGAAAAACCTAACTGTTCCGTTTATCAAGTTAGGTTCAAACAACTTAACACTTAATAAGTAATTATGTTCTAACAACGAAGTAGCCGTTTAGAAGAATAATATACTAAATTGAAAGTAAAAACAATATTTATATTTCATTATTAGATAACCACAATTACTAATGGGATGTGTGAACTTGTTGGTCACTGCACAGCTTCTCAAACCTTGGAATTTGATTGGACATTGCCCCCTCATTTCCTGTTCCACATTGAGAATCGCGTGGTACCGGCTTTTTATCACAACAACCGCCAAAACCCAGCTCTGCAGAAATATGACCTCGTAAATGGAATTAGAATTCGCTGAGCTTTAGCACTTAGCAGCGGATATGAGGCCTTAGCTTTCAATGGGTCTTGGATCCATGCAAACTTCTCCATATTTTTTGGACAGTAATTTTCAAACCAGTCACTGAGCTGTGTCAGATGCTCCTCGATAAACAGATTTTAGTTCGTGGGACAAAACAACTTCATTGGATGTGACAAACTGCTGCTACAGTGGGAAACAGTCTTTGCCACCATCTTCATTCATTTTACTTCTCCTTAGTAGAAACTTTTTTTCTGAAGGCTGAAACCTTCTCTGCGAGTTTCAGAATGTGCGTGTTGTTTCCCTGCAGAGAAAGATCCAACACATTAAGTTTTTCGAAGAAATCGCATAGGTATGTTAATTTTTACAAAATAATCAGTATTCAAGAAGTTTTTAGCACATTTGTGTTCTTCTTCTTCGAGGTAAGAGTAGATTTTCTGTCGTAATTCGAACACACGAGGCAATACATTCCCACGGGAAAGCCATCGCGAGCTAAAATAGTACTACAATGTGTGCTCAGATCCCATATCCTCAAACAGATTTTTAAAAACCTCGCCTTCTGGGGCCGAGATTTTTATAAAGTTCACCACTTTCAACACACTTTCCAGGACTATGTTCAGTGAAGGACTCAAGTGATTTGACGCAAGGGCTTTCCTGTTGGTTATGCAGTGGGTATACAATACATCACGAAATTGAACCTTTGTACCTACAATAGTACTTTTACAAAAGAGAAGGTCTTCCACAGTTTTTCAACATTCACAAATCATGTGTAGCAAATCAAGTGAGCATCCTTGTTACTATGCGTCTCCTCATCTAACTGTAACAGGAATTCTTCCCTTTCATATTTTCAATTAGCTGACCGTTTGAGGTCTTCGGCCATGTGTCGGATTGTACGACTGGTAGTATTGTTGGATAAAGACATCTTTGAAAGCAGCCTTTCAGCAGACTCACCAACCATAATGTTCATCATATCCACTGCAGCCGATAAAAATCGGTTCTTCTGTGATGGTGTGAGAGTTTTTATATTTCGCGACTCCATGTACCATTTTGTAGGATGCTTGTTTCAAAAATGTACCTTTTTATTCTTTCAATTCTTTTATCTTTCTGGTAAAATAATCACGGGATTTACTAGCCATGTTAGGATGATTGGTCTCTAAGTGACGTTTTAGTTTATTTGGAAGCATGCGCTCTGGAGCCAAGACTTTTAGACATGAAACACACTGCGGACGTTCTTCATGACTGACATCTATTGAAGTAAAACTAAAATCTAGATAACTATCGTCATATTTCCGATTCTTCACAACTTTCCCTCTGGTCTGTGGTTCGCCATCATTTCTTCATTTCCATTACTAATGTTAAAAAAGCTTCCCGTTTTTATGCATAAGAACTAAAAATCAACAGATAATTCACTGAACTTTGCTGGACCTCGGGGACATTTGATCACAATACTTTTCAGTTATTTCGATAATTTACGGATCCGGACAGTCGACAGGTATTTATACACAAAATCTAAGATACGAGAAAGTTCGAAAAGTTATTGACATAGCCGAAAGAACAAGCAAACAAAAATATATCTTAAACATTCGTGAACGTCATCGAAAGTAATGTGGCGCGATCTGTTGTTGAAATTATGAACTATCTCAAGCCATTAGTTCGCGCGGTGTTCGACAGACGTCGATATCACTTGCAGTAAACAATTTGTTTATTTGTATTGTTTTTTTAATTTTGCGCAAAGCTACACAAGGGCTGCCTGCGCTAGCCGTCCCTAATTTAGCAGTGTAAGACTAGAGGGAAGACAGCTTGTCATCACCACTCATCGCCAACTCTTTGGCTACTCTTTTACCAACGAATAGTGGGATTGACCGTCACATTATATCGCCACCACCACTGAAAGCCGAGCATGTTTGATGCGACCGGAACTCAAACCCGCAACCCTCAGAAGTAAACAAGTTGTTAGTCCGCAGGCATGCCGCTGGGGTGGTAAGGTGACTTGGTAATAAGCGATAATCCAATGTGTACACAAGCATGCACAAGTGTTTTGTAACTTAGATGAGTGTGAGACTGTTTTACAATTAGCTCACGTGTCCAGTCTGTTTAGTTTCTCGGTTTTCAGGTTAATCGTTTAGAAAAACTGAGAGTTGCATTATTACTTTTATTGACCACCTCTCCCGTGAAAAAGTGAAGCAACCTGACACTCGTGTAGAAAACACCAGTGTATACACGAAGTATGTACAAGTTATTGTGTTCTAGGTAATAATAAAGATTATTTTACAAATTGTTGACTACAAGAGTAGGAAGTAAATTTTTTCGTGCCATGACTATTGGATTTACTGTGGAGTTTTTCTTATTAACATGTGAATTGGCCCTTAGCCTTAGCTGATCTATTAAGCTCACTAACAAGTTTAAAGGCATGCTTTTCTTTAAAGGATAGCATACGTTCAAAGCAGAAGTACTCTAAACCAAGAAGGAGAGTTTTCCGCTGAAAAGAGATGGTTGTATGAGAGAAATGTTGAGTCCAGACGAACTCCTCACTTAGTCATTGTACATTTTCTGATACTGAAAAGATTTCCGGTATAGATAACTCATATATGCAACTACACTGACAGACCAAACCTTCCTGATATAGACTGATCTATGTGAAAAGAAGTGAAGGCGACTGAGGTCACTGAGGTGGAATGGCCCCTCTCTCTTGCAGCTCTGGCCAAGAGCAACAAAACCAGTTGAGAAGGACTGGAAGATTAAGTGGAGTTTTACAGAGCGTATAAGGAATTACTGCAAGTAGGTCGTTGCCTTGCTACTCTGGACCAAGAATAAATCAGTCATCTACGTATGTTTTGGAAGTTTTGAAAATGTTCTATCATTCCTACGTCTACGAAATTGGTGGAATCTCAACCAGTGATTGTCCGAACATCTACAAGAGAAAGGTTTGGACGAGCATCACAGACTTCAACGAGTGAGATAAGAATATTTTATCCATGCTGTTTAAAGAAATAACAAAGAAGACTTAGGCCACTCCTTAAAGTGTTTCAGGTACGCGTGGTTGGATTCAGGAGCAAGCAGTTTAATGCCTGTGTGTGAGTGTGTATGGTTCAGCCCTGGGCGTCATTGAAGAATCATGCCTGAGTGTGAGAGATATCCTCACTTTGACAGAAGCAATTCTCCATTGCCAATAAATAGAGAGAAAAAGCACAGAGTGACAGGTGTAGCAGAAATACCTCAAACAGACCATCCTGCTCTGGCATATTCACAATGTTGAGCTAAAATCATGCTGATGATAAGCTCATCCCACATTCTAGTGACACGATGCAACCACACTAGTTTTTAGTGAATGAGTAACATTATCCAGGTTACCCCATGAGGCATACATGACACAGTATACATCAGTCATGCCTCCTGCAGGGAAAAATTTTTAAATGTGGCATTTCAAGACGCTGATGTTACCAAAAATGAGTAACTGAAACTTCAGTATGGATATGTCATGATGACTAATTTTTAAATGAAGATTAATGTAGTTTAAAAAATAATTTTACCCATATCTCCAATACCTCCATTACATAGTATATTGTTTCTTAATTATTTCGTATGAGATATACATAATTTTGGTTTTTGTTTTGAATTTGGCGCAAAGCAACACGAGGGCTACCTGCGCTAGCCGCTTCTAGTTTAGCGGTGTAAGACTAGATGGAAAACAGCTAGTCATCACCATCCACCACCAATTATTGAGATACTCTTTTACCAACGAATAGTGGGGTGACCGTAACATTATTGCCCCCACGGCTGAAAGGGCGACCATGTTTGGTGCGACGAGAATTCGAACCCACAACCCTCAGAGAGATCTACATGAAACAAGTTTGTTTGTTAACCTGTACAACATCTTATGTTAACGTGAGGTAAGGTCATATTCGGGTAGAGCCATTTCTAATTTTGAACTGCGGCCAGATGAAAGGCGGCACTTAGCAACTGTTGGTACCTTAACCGAATAGTGGGATTGTTTGTTTTTTATTTTTATAACACATCCAAAGATAAAATGACGAAATATGGTTTAGGAGCGTCATATCTAGTATTTGATACCCTTGGACTACAAATCTAATACGTTAACCATTGCATCATGCTTAAGTCCATCTCATAACAGAAAAAGTTCTGATGGAATAGTTCTGGATTATTCAACTATCGGCAAATTAACGAGTTTTTAAACTGTTGATTTTGATTTTCATTCTTTCCAGCTTAGCGTTCACTGTGTTTTATTTCTCTTTGTAACTATTTATCAAAAATTAGATCCAATTTTAGATTGTCAAGCAGTAACAAATTACAAATAATATAACTTGTACAAAGTACAGCAAACGGACACTTCTAAATAGAGTAAAATGGCCATTAGAAACTTCTTTAATCAACACTGTTATCGTGAAATACATTTTTAAAAACTGACAAAAGAAATACCAACAATGAAACTTTCATATAGTCATCTAGTGTTCATGTTGATAACAATATGATGTTTGCTATAGAGCGGCCCCCCAGTGGCTCAGCGGTACGTCTGCGGACTTACACGCTAAAATCCGGGTTTCGATACTCGTGGTGGGCAGAGCATAAATAGCCCATTGTGTAGCTTTATGCTTAATTCAAAACAACAACAACAGCTATAGAGCGAGTAATTGGCACTAAGCCTAACATCTTTCTTTCGGTGAACGACGATGACATGCATGCAATTCAAACGTTAAAATCGTTTTGAAAAATGGGTTTTAAATTTATACACGTTTTTTCACATTACTCAAAATTTTCCGTGAAAATCAACGTGATGGGTAATTTGAATTCATTTCAAAACATTTTATTTAGTATTAAAAATTGATTTATGTGTGATAATTGTCGATTATAAGAACTTTGAAAACATATGATTAAATTTTACAAATAGGATTTGAAAAGACAATTATAAGTTTAAGATTTTGTTTTGTATTTATTCTATCTTCTTAGAACACATGTTTTTCTTTAGTCACTGAGAAATCCAGAAGTTCTCAGAGAAACGAAATATTTATGTTTTGGTTTCCATGTTCGTTTATTCCACTATTACTTAAAGAAACAACAGTTTTTTCAAAATTATTAACCATTAAGTGATTTATTCAATACACACGATCTAAGGCTTAAAAGATAACCGTAACTCATAAGGAACACTTGGGCTAAGAAACCGAAAGGTCATTAAAAAAAATCATTTAACTAAATTAATTAAATCCAGGATAGCTGATAACACTGAATAATTATTCATGTACATATAACCATTACAAACAACGAAAAACCGAATACAGCTAAAACACCAGCAATATGTTAATAATTAAATACGTATCTAAATACAGAAAATTATTGACATCGGTAGTCTTCTTGAAAATAAAACATATCTCAAAATATTTCAACTTCTTTAGATAGATAAAATTTAATCTTACAGCATTATCAAAGCCGACTTTACAGGCCAGAATTGAAAATGTGTCACTGAAAGCATTACATAATTATTGCCAATAAGCATATTAATATTTGCAGACAACATCACGCAATTAATTTTTAATTCATCAGGTATATCCGTGTCTTACTTTTTAAATTGAACAGAATTTAGTGTTCTTGTTGTTTTTTCTAAGTTGCAGATGTTTGGAGTACTTATTCAAGGTTTAGTTTCTTAGACACAGTACATGCTTGTTTTATATCTGCGTTGATTTTTCTACAATAGCGTTGTGCATTGACGTAGTTTCCAAGTCAATAATAACATGGCAAAGGATGTCAAGACGAACGTGCATAGTAGATTCTGATGAAGGGAATATCAAGCGCTAATTTATTTTACTGTTCTAGACAGTTGCCTAAATATGCCTCACTTATCCTCTAAAGCTAAGCCTACTCGTTGTAACTCCCACTAAAATCAACTATTCTTGGTGTCAGAAAAACAAGTACGTTCAAGAATTCTTGATACAAAATAATAAAAACCCTATAAATCGAGCACTTTTGAAAGCGCTCTGGTTATAAGATTTTATCTTTTTTTAAAATAAACTAATGCAATGTTAAGGTTTTTAGTTCAATAATTAGATTGTTTCTTTAACGAGACTACCAGATACGATAAAAAAGTTTTAAATTTAACAGTTAGTGTTACTCAGTGGAACAGATGCATCGAGACTTTTACTGTTAGTGTTATTTTCCTTTTCCATCTTCCTTGTTTCGCTGGTGTCTTTTTAGAATAGCGACTGCTTCTTGGACAAACGGAACAATTATGATGAAGGCAGCAGCAACGAATGTCCACCCACGGGAAATGGCTGTCCAGATGAAGAACCCATACGAGTTCAGTACTTTAACAGATGCTACAGTTACTGGCCAAATGATAAGAAGAATAACGCTTAGACATCCTCCAGCTATATAAGCAATGTTCCTGGCACTCCTGAAAGTCTTCACAACACTTTCCAGGGAAGGACGGTTGTGATAAAATGGAAAGTCTGGAATTTTAAGTTCCTTCTGATACATATTAGTCCATGGGCTCAAAGGATTATCAATATTTCTTGTCTTCTCCCACGCTTGATTTTCTTCTCTCGCAGATGACGAGTGTGAAGCTAGAGAGATCAAGACGCTAAGAGCGCCCCCCCATCCCAATTGATATCAAGTTCCCCACCAACATTGGGACTTCCCTACCTGTATTCAATAAGAAGTCGCTCAGACCTCCAGGATAGGTAGAGGCAGTGCCAAGCCATGAAGCCAAACCACATATACATCCTCCTATAGCTCCCCGCCATCATTCCCTTGTCGTTCATCCGGACCACAAGACAGACAAAGTTATAGGGATTACAGCTGAACTGATGAGGATGCCCATGAAGAGATAAATCCAAGATAAGTTCAGATTTACAGCATAACAGAACAAGCTTAATGGGATAATCATTATGGTGGTCCACTACGATACACCAGTTCTTGTAATGCACCAACTGTTCCTGGTATGTGCGATACATTGAATGTTGTGAACACATATAAGGAGAGTTAACCAAGCCTGTAGCCAATCTTCTATCTTCTGTGTCTTGTTCACAGTTTTTGCACGAAACCATGCTAGTACATCTGCAAAAAGGGATACCTTCCGAGTCTTCATCATCTGATGTTTTGTAGGGACTTCCACAAATAATACACTCGTTTTCTGTTAACTTCCTTCCTGAAAAAAACAGAAAAAAATCAAAATATCAAGATTATCCCCAAGAGGCAGGGTTTTTCTGTAATGAGGATTTGAAAAGTTATTTATTTATGGAAATAATATCGCAAATATGAAAGTGTTAAAAACTTGGGTTAATTTAGTGCTAGTGATCTATCAGAATCACTTCATTTAGTTTTTAAATTGGTTTCCATCAAGCAATGGGGAAGTAACACAAACTTGAAAACCTACGACAAATTAAAATACACTGAAACAAAAACAAACTGCATAGGTAATTTTTATCCCTTGGTTTTGTGTGTGTTGTGTTTGTTTTTCTTACAGCAAAACCACATCAGGCTATCTGCAGCGCCCAACGAAGGGAATCAAACCCCTGATTTTAGCGTTGTAAATCTGTATACTTACCGCTTTACTGGCGGAAGGGCATTGATTTTAGGTTAACAATAATATGCAAACATCTGATCTGTAAGCTTTATTATTCTATATTTCTTTAAATGCCGCTAGGCCTTCCTCCCAGTGGTACAGCAGCGTGTCTGCTGACTCACACTGCTAGGAACAGGGTTTCGATACCCGTGGTGGGCTGAGCACAGATAGCCTAGTTATGTAGTTTTTGTGCTTTATTCCAAATAAAAACCAAATGACGATTGTATAAAAAATGGTACAAAAAAGTTTGTGTGTACCACTGACGAAGACTGGTTCATTTCTCAAAACTTTTGGGGTTTTGTTGGAACTAATTAAGTAGTTACAGCACTAGTATCAGAAATATGCACGTGATTCTGTAGCTATAAGAAAGTGTTTAAACTACGTGCAGTGTCTCGAGCTGTCTCTGCTGTAAGAGTAAAACTCTTAGTCTGACGTTCAAATTTGCTCTTCTTCCGTGAAACATTCCAAGTTCATACGTTTATCAGTTGTTTATTTTACAGGGCTCGGCATGGCCAAGCGTGTTAAGGCGTGCGACACGTAATCTGAGAGTCGCGGGTCCGTATCCCCGTCGCGCCAAACGTGGTCGCCCTTTCAGCCACGGGAGCGTTATAATGTAACGATCAATCCCACTATTCGTTGGTAAAAGAGTAGCCCCAGAGTTGGAGATGGGTGGTGATGACTAGATGGCTAGCACAGATAGCCCTCGTGCAGCTTTGTGCGAATTTCAAACAAAACAAACAATTATTTTACAATATATTTCCTGAAAGGTTTTTTCTGACTTTAATACGAAACAAATTGTGTAATAAATTGTATATGTAAATATTAATTAGTCCATCTCAACGTTACGAAATTACATTTAATAACGGTCTGTATTATGATCCCAACAACCTCTAAATAAGTTAATAAAATTCAGGAAAGTTGACTGTTGCAAACACAATGGCCTATCTGCCATCTAGGGTATAGAAACCAAACTGCCGCTGAGTTACATGATAGGTCAATATTTAAAGCCTAAATACATCGACAAGTATCCCAGAATTACGAATGTTCCATTGATCTGGATTTTTTTCTAGATACTGATCACAAATCTTAATATATATTATGTGCCATCGTTAAAATTAACAACTTAAAAAAAGATTAATCTTAAAACAGGAAACAAACAAATCTGTACTGATGATATGTGCAGTAACAGAAAAAATGAAAAAAATGTCTGAAGAAACATTAATATTAATTCGAGATTCTCGAGTATATGCAAAACATTTGGTACTGGATGTCATCAGAAGACATTTGTTTTGAATTTCGCGCAAAGATACACGAGGGCTATTTGCGCTAGTCATCTCTGATTTAGCATTGAGAGAGTTGATGGAAGGTAGCTTGTCATCACCATCTTTTTACCAATGATTAGTGGGATTGACCATAACATTATAATGTTCCCACGGCTGAAAGGCGAGCATATTTGGTACGACGGGGATTCGAACCCGCAACCCTCAGATTAGGAATCGAAGCGCCCTAACTAACTGACCGATAGATTAAATATAGACTTTCCTTTATAGATAATTCCGTTATGTATCGTGTAGTGTTACAGATATCATAACCAGCATATCGTTATCAGCGACAATACCTAACTGATGTTCTAAGTTTTAGTTTTATGTCGGTTTTTTGTACAGAATTACATTGATTTATTCCTTATGTATGTTGCATATAGACTTTGTTTAATCAAAGAATCTTAATAAGTTAACAATGGTTATCAAGAGATAAAAGGTATGTCGACCACTGTCTATTTTTATTAAAAACATACAAGCGTAGTGATATCTTCGTTATGTCATAGTGACAGTTACGAGTCTTATCTGCAACAGTTACATGTGAGCTTGATAGACATTGTAGATGACAACAGAAGCTACAGCTCTAACCTCGGCTGATTCAGTGGGCATAACAGTCATCAGAATAAGGAACATTAAATATAATTGTGAATCTTACCTGAACGGTTGTATATAAACTTGATAGACATCGTAGATAATGACAGAAGCTACAGCTATAACTTCAGCTGATCCGGTGGACATGACGGCCATCAGGATAAGGAAGATTAGACCATATTCTCCAGTTATTCCCAGAACTCTTTGGACCATAACTGGCACTACAAGACCTACAGAAACTTTCGGTCAAGACTTTAAAACGAATTATGATTATTTGTATTCAAGCAGATATATATCTTTGAGTTCATCTCCATGTTTAATTGAACGATATTTATTGAAAGAAACTGTATAGGCGTTAACTTCGTAATTTGCCAAAAGTATTGGTATGAGCGTTAACTCAGTTACTGATTATATTGATGACGTGTTTGGTTACAAACTGGGAGGTGTTCTTCAATGTAACATAAGATCCATAAGACTATTCTCAAGATTACAAGGATCATATAAAAATTAACAAATTCGTTAAGTGTTCTTTCACAATCCTTATTTTAAATTCCTTCTCTTTTTACAAACTCGTAATCTGTCTCTGGATTCATATCGTAAGCTCATCTTCAGCGACATCTATACAGAAGAATCAAAATCCAGAGCCTTAAACAATACCTTTTAAAACAAACATTTATGAAAAAGATACGTTATACATAAAATACTTTTGTTATTTGACTCTCAAAGTTACAGGCTTTTGACACAAGTTTGTGATATATCTTAATTCATTTGACTGAGATGTTCACTTCACTATGAATTACTGAAGTTCGCTCCCGTTTCAGGACATATTTTTAAATTGTCTACTCGACAAAAATTGACTCTAGTCTGAGAAATAGCACTTGTACAAAATCCTACGATAAAATAATTACACAGTCAATTTCATCCGATGATACAAGAGAAAAGACAGTCACTTTCCATTTCACAGACTCAGCCCAAGCTTGCATTCCTGCCTTTTATCCACAAAAGTAAGTCATGACCTTAGAATAGTTTTCGAGAAGTTCAACATCAAAGTTTATTCTTGTTCTTTTGGAATATTAGAACAACAAATTAGAGCTGTATATTAAGGTCTGAAATCCATTTCATGGCATCAGGTGTTGTTGCATAAAGAAAACCTGAATTTCCCGAAAATCACGAAAATTATAAAAGGGCGGTATTTCCATTCAACCTCGAATGCCAAGAGACTCGGGTAATTTAAGGGAACCATGGAATTCCCAGCTGCTATATACCTACTGCCATCTAGTGAGTCCAGTCAACACATTATCTTCCTGAGGAATATAAATTACACCTCACTCTCCTGGAAATCCAGCAACCCTTAGAAATAGACACCCCGATCGAGATCTACTTTATTTGTAAGATCACGTCAAAAATAACTGGTAAAACCATCCACTTTATGAAAGTTGTTTATATGTCACCTACAATAGACAGCCACATTTTTAATCATAAATATTTTTAAATTCAGGCCTGAAAACTTCTCAAGAGGAAAGCCTTTGAAGAAACCCAGAAGCACAGTACCACTCTTCTTCAGCAACAACATATGTCTAAAACCACTCAGAAAAGCAGTCACAAGTTCTGTACAGACCAATCTATTCATAGCTGCAGACCGTTGATCATAGAAAGACGCACCCAGATAGAAGATGAGGTCGAGAAAAAGCAGATCCAAGTAGCCATACTTGTAGTTACAGACTTATTTATTTATCTACTCAGACTACTCAGACAAAATAAATCTTTCATGCCAAATCGATGAATAGACTAACAAGTCTCCGAGACGATTAACCTTACACTGGACAAGATGTAGAAGAAAATTCCCAATTATGCAGTCAATAATGACATAACTCAAAGATAAATCTCGATTATTCAGAAACTTTTAACTTCTCAACCAACTGTTACAGTCTATAAAATAAGATATTCAATTGTCCTTGACTTCACCAATCCTCATTTTTCCACTCTCTTTCAGATTTACCTTTCTTAGGTTTTGTTCCAAGTAAAAGTGGATTTTCTTGAAGTTCTTCGTTTCCCTCACCCCTAAATCTATGGTATTGGATTGATAGATCCTAACTTCGGCATTGAATTTATAGAATTCTGTCATTCTGACTAAGATCCATATATGTTCGTTGTCAACTGGTTAGTATGCTTGTTTATCTATCTTCAGTATAGTGTTACTTTCCTGTTTTCATTTGTTCTTTCAGACATGGCTTACAATTTTTACATTTCATCTTATTTTTCAACTTTAAAACAAGAAACACGTGCTTAATACCACGTGCTTTCTTCTTGATCTCGTTAGCAAGTTAAAATAATCACCTGTGAGGTGAAGGAAAATTGTCAATTTTTGTACACTTCTTCGTTTCATTGGAATGCCGACAGTACCAAGTTTCAATAACAGTGGAATACCTACAATACCAAGTTTCAATAACAGTAGAATACCTACAGTACCAAGTTTCAATAACAGTGGAATACCTACAAGTACCAAGTTTCAATAACAGTGGAATACCTACAGTACCAAGTTTCAATAACAGTGAAACACCTACAGCACCAAGTTTAAATAACAGTGGAATACCTAAAGTACCAAGTTTAAATAACAGTGGAATACCTACAGTACCAAGTTTCAATAACAGTGGAATACCTGCAGTACCAAGTTTAAATAAGAATGGAATACCTACAGTACCAAGTTTAAATAAGAATGGAATACCTACAGTACCAAGTTTAAATAAGAATGGAATACCTACAGTACCAAGTTTAAATAAGAATGGAATACCTACAGTACCAAGTTTCAATAAATAAATATAACACGATGAAAATCTGAACTAGCAGTTCGAAAGATTTCACCAAAACCTTCTATACGTAAACAAGTCCACTAATAATGTCTTTCAAGTATGGATTTACTGAATCTGCAACAAACCTGCACTAAAACTTCATGAATGTTAAAACTTAAATATGAATTTCGAAAGATTTTGGACATACCACTATGAACCGAGTTCCAGTTTGTCAATTACAAATGAAATGTTAAAAATATTTGAAGTATTTAAGTGATGTTTATTTAAATTTTTTACGAGTACAACAAAATAACTAACATAGAAGATTATAGTTATTGGAGAAGTAATTCGTTTTTACTTTCCGAAAATACCATGACCAACCTATTTCAAATTCATTAAAAAAAGTGAAGAGAAAATAATGAGTTTTAAAATGTACAGTGTTACCAATGTCATATCTGAGTAAAGAATTGTCTTTTGAAAAAATATAATACACAAAACTGGGTACTAGAAAGGGAACCATATCTTACGTGTAGCTTATCGTCCACAAAAGTTCCAACTTCTCTGTTTAAACTCGATAACAACATAATAAAAGTATATTTCGAACTAAAAACTTTTTTATTTATACACTACATGACCAAAAAGATGTGGACACCCCTTCTAATTAGTTAGCTCGGCTATTTCAGCTACATGCATTGCTAACATGTGCATAGAATCAAGCATACAGCCATGAAATTGTCATTTACAAACTTGGCAGTAGAATGGGTCGTGCTGAATAGCTCAGTGACTTTCAACGTAGCACTGTCATAGAATGCCACCTTTCCAATAAGGGAGTTCGTCAAATTTCTGCCCTGCTTGAGTTGCCCCGGTCAACCGTAAATGGTGTTATTGTGAAGTGGTTTGTTTGTTTGTATTGGAATTTCGCACAAAGCTACTCGAGGGCTATCTGTGCTAGTCGTCCCTAATTTAGCAGTGTAAGACCAGAGGGAAGGCAGCTAATCATCACCACCCACCGCCAACTCTTGGGCTACTCTTACCAACGAATAGTGGGATTGACCGTCACATTATACGCCCCCACGGTTGGGAGGGCGAGCATGTTTAGCGCGACGCGGGCGCGAACCCGCGACCCTCGTACTACGAGTCGCACGCCTTACGCGCTTGGCCATGCCGGGCCTTGTGAAGTGGAAACGCCTAGAAGCAACAACATTTCAGCCATGAAGCGGTAGACCACACAAGCTTAAAGAACGGAATGCATAACGCATAGAAATTGTCTACACAGTTGCAACACTCACTACGAGTTCCAAACTGCATCTGGAAGCAACGTCAGCACAATAACTGTTCGTCGGAAGCTTCATAAAATGGATTTCTATGGCCGAGCAGCCCCACACAAGCCTAAGATCACCATGCGTAATGCCAAGCGTCGGCTGGAGTGATGTGAAACACACCGCCATTGGACTCTGGAGCAGTGGAAACGCGTTCTCTGTAATGATGATTCACGCTTCACTATCTAGCACTCTGATGGACGAATCTGAGTTTGGTGGATGTCAGAAGAACGCTACTTGTCTGAATGTATAGTGCCAACTGTAAAGTGTCATGGAGGAGGAATAATAGTCTGGGGCTGTTTTCATTATTTAGGCTAGGTTCTTTAGTTCTAGTGAGTGAAGGGAAATTTTAATGCTACAGCGTACAACGACATTCTAAAGAATTGTATGTTTCGAATTTTATGGCAAAAGTTTGGGAAAAGCCCTTTTTTTCAGCATGACAATGCCTCCGTGCACAAAGCAAGATCCATGAAGACATGGTTTGTCGAAGTCGATGTAGAAGAACTTGACTGGCCTGCACATCGAACACCTGTGAGATAAATTGCAACGCCCACTGCGAGCCAGACATTTTCGCCCGGCATCAGTGCCCGACCTCACTGATGCTCTTGTGGCTGAATAGGAGCAAATCCCTGCAGCCATGTTCTAAAATCTAGTGAAAAGCCTTCCCAGAAAAGTGGAGGCTGTTATAGTAGCAAAGGGGGACCAGCTCCATATTAATGCCTATGGTTTCAGAATGAGATGTTCAACAAGGACGTAAGAGTGTGATGATCGAGTGTTCACATACTTTCGGCCATGGTGTGTTAGTTATACAACACTTAGAAGTATTCCCAATGATGTTTGATAATCTGCTTATTACTAAGTTTTAAGCGTTAACACGCAGATATTTAGGGGTAGATACTTCTCGTAGACTCGAATGCAGTGGTATTTCTGGACCTGTGGCGCAACATTCGGTTCAAAGCCGTGTCAACAGCAACCTACAACAGACTAGGAGTTTCTGAAATGTTATTATAGAGTCAACTTCATTAAAATAGTGAGTTGAATGATTAATGATAAACACTTTGAAAGATTCTGACCAATTATGTAGCATTATGATAACATGTATGTTTATGTTTAAAATGCTGGGAGTAATCTTTTTTTTTAAAAAAAAGAAGAACAAATGTTATATATCCAGAAAAAGACTTTAATATTTTTCAAAGCTTGTGGTTTTGAGTGTGTGTTTGTGTTTTTTTTATAGCAAAGCCACGTCGAGCTATCTACTCAGCTCACCAAGGGGAATCGAACCCCTCATTTTAGCGTTTTAAATCTGGAGACATGCCGCTGTACTAGGGGGTTACATATGGTTGCGAAGAAGAAAAAGAATTATATTATTTAATGTTATTGATTTTAATATTGTTGTACTGTTTCGATTATTTAATGAGTTGTTTTAAATTATCGATTAAAAAAAACAATAGAAACTCCGTTACTCTTAATGATAACGAAATTTTTATTTATTTATTAGGCTGTTTAATTGGGAATTTATCAACATTTTCAATTACTTACAAATTACTCACAAAACGAGTATCACAAATCTTATTCCTCGGCCCAAATAATTTGATTAATTACAACAGTAAACTAAATAACTAACTCAACCAAATAATATCGCTCTACTCTAGCCTCATTAATCGATAATCCATTATATCAGACTCCCAAATCAATAATTAACCCTTGATCAAGGAGGCCGCGAACGTAGATCAGAAGTTAAATATACATACCTAGTGACGAACGTAGCTAATTTAGTATAGCGTTAAAAAATATAACTTATCATGATTCGAACGCAATGCTACATCCGTTGGGTACCCTCGCTGTTAACAATATTTTCGGTATTAAATCCAACACTGCCTCATGAGGTTTGACCAACCCAGAAGGCTTACGTTGGTCTTAAATCTATACACTGAAATAACAGTGCATAGTAATCATTATATTAACGATTACAGTGAATACTGTAGTAAACGCTTCATTTATTTAAGCTGATAACCAAGTTTGTTTGTTTTGAACTTCGCGCAAAGTTTTTTATTAATTTCAAAACAGAAACCACATTGAGGCATCTTTTATTCACACTGCAGGGAATTAAACCTCAGATTTTAGCAGTGTAAATCCGTAGTTTTATCGTTGTCTCCGTGTGAAAAACGTTATGCTTGACAAGGACAGTATAGCTGATTTACGTTACTACTAAATGTATAAACAAAGCTAACAATATAAAATAACACTACATAACACAAATTTTCTTCCTGGATGGTGTGTATTTATTTCTTAATTGCTTTTGTTGTAAAAGTACAGAAAATGATCATTTTTCCCTTAAAACTTTGCTTTTGTGACACCTGAATAATGAAATTTAGAAATTAACTTAATTTCTATGTAAAAACGGACAAACTTACACGTTTTCATTTACATAAGGTCTGAATAAAAAAACATATGAATCAATATTTACATGTATTTATACTAAAGTTATAGAAAAATGAACAAAAATGTTTAGAAGTGAGTAGTTTTTCGAGAGTTGCGACTGTAATGTAAATCACTTTCACGTATCAACCCCCAAATATAGTCTCCCATCACGTTATACGCTCCTCAGTGGTGGCGTGGCGTTCAAAGTACAATATATCTTAGTGGAAGTGCTCGCCTTGCTCCTCTAAGTTTGCTCTCATGTACTTCTTAAATTTATCAAGATGAGCGTCAAGGGTATGGATTTACAGGTACATTCTTCACCACAACCTCAACCAGTTCCACATAATTTTGGGCTTTATGATTGCCCAAGAAACCCCTAACCACTACGACAAAGCTGCCTCAAGCTTTTATTCCCTTCCTAATAAGCTTCTTTGGGAATTCTGTTCACTCCAGGACCTTCTTTATTTGTGGTCCAACGAAGACACCAGCTTTGACATTTGCCTCAGACAGCTTAGGGAAGAAGTCTCGAAGGTACTTGAAGGCTGCTGACTCATTATCAAGAGCTGTGACAAATTGTTTCATAAGACTCAATTTTATGTGCAATGGTGGGAACAACAACTTCTGGAGTTCCACTGGTGGCTCACACTTGACATTGTGCCTTCCCACAGAGAACTCGGTTCGTTATGATCAGTGCTTCTTGTTGTAGTGCGCTGTGATGTCTCTGCTGTTCCAACGGCAAAGATAACAGGAAAACTTGGTAAAGCCTCCTTGGAGACACATTAGAAATGCCACCTTTTTGAAGTCTCCAATAACCTCCCAGCCATACTCCTTGTACTTCAAGGCTTTTAGCAAGGTCTTGAAGCTGTTGTATTCCTCTTTGAGGTGCACTGAATGAGCCAAGAGAAGAGACGGATACTTATTCCTGTTATGGAGCAGCACAGCTTTGAAGCTTCTGGATGAGCTATCAATGAAGAAATACTACTCGTTCGGGTTAAAGGCGATTTATCAGTGTAAGACAAGAGGGAAGGCAGCTAGTTATCACCACCCACCGTCAACTCTTGGGCTACTCTTTTACTAACGAATAGAGGCGTTGACCGTAAACTTTATAACGTCCCATGGCTGAAAGGGCGAGCATGTTTGGTGTGACGGGTAAATAAAAACTGAAACTATATGTTTCCACTGTGATAAAGTTGTCACTTGTCTAAGCCAATGTCTAATAGGAAACCTCCACAGAGATGTGAAAGATAGGCTTGGTTCTGCCAGCTTAGAAAATTCGAGTTGATCATAGATTAAACAATGTTAAGTAATATTTATAATAAAAGTAGCGATTAAAATAAATACACTAGCCAATACTATTAATGAAAGTAGTCGGAAAGAAGGGAATTAAACTCTATTGTTACTGGAAAATAAATAATAATAATCACTGCCCATAAAATCTCGTCGAAGTCGCGTTTTATACTGCTCACATAGTTTCTTAAATGTTCTGGTCACACCTATTACATTTTGTCAAATTCCTCTTCAGTCAAGCAAGAATACAAATGTCTGAATTTAAACAAAAATAGTCTAGTATTAAATATTCACAAAAATAACGCTAAACGGTTTAACAGACGTGCTACCTAAGACACAGAAATGATCTCTCTATTTCTAAAAATTAACTTTAAACATACCTCGATCTACATCTAGGGGTGTCAATATAGCGTGCCCTTGAGCAGTACTGAGAGCAAGATAGGCCAAACCCATTGTAGTAGCCATGGAAAAGGGAATAGCAAACCATGTGATACCCCCGAGAATAAATCCCCAAACACCCTGAAAAAAAAGTAGTAAATTAAAAACAAAGTAAATCACGTAGGACTGAATGTATCGAACTTATAATAAATAACGAATGTCCTGATGCATTGAAATATATTATTTATCGATAAAAAGTTAAAACTCTATTAGGAAAATGTAATATCTATAAACATACTGCGGTGTTGTTATTAAACTTGGTTACAAGTCTCTTTCCTTTGGAGAGGGACAGTGGAGATTTTGTTGGCTCTTCCTTATGATTTAAACACCCGTGTGGTTTATAAAAATAGTTAATATGATTTGTAAGCAGTTAGGGAGAATGAATTTGGATGGGCTAGAATGAAATTTAGGAGTGGATGACCCACTTCTGCATCATCGAAGAGCCGGACCTGGTTATTACTCATAGAGAATACATACAAAAATGAATCCATCACAAAGTCACAGTCACATTCTCACTGTAATGAATTACTGCAGACATTAGATCGTAAGACTTGAAACATTCATTACAATGTATTATTTAGCAGATTGATTAAGCTAAGACAGCAAAATGAAAGACAGGGAAGTAATACTGAAATATTATTATTATATGGAAGTGACGTTAGCAAAACAACTAAGCATCTTCTATTTGTCCTGTTATGTTACGTTAAAAAACATATACAAATATTAATCTCAAAAATTGTAATGTTCGAAACAATGATGCAAATGTTATTAGCAAACACATAAATATCAAATAATTAACTATGTGTGGGCGAAGTATCAGCGACACAAACCAAGAATCAAATGCTCTAATAAAATTAATCATATGTGCACTGAACCTTCACAGAACAAAAGCATAACCAGAGAACAAATGTATATTAGGAAAGCAATAGACTTTGAAATCACACCATCAGTTAATTCGGTACAATGCTATCTCATAAAGTGAAGGTTAGTTATGGTTAGGGAAACAAAACAAACCATTGTAATAAAGTTAGGATTTTAAAGTTGACAGCAACTTGTAGGTTAAACGCTTACAACTTTCCTGGCAACGAAGAAAATTAAGGGATTTCTTCGAAAGAAACATCGCAAATCCAATTCCATCAGGTACTTTTCAACTTGATGTATTTCCAGTGAACTTTTGTACCATTAACCTGTTTCAAAATGCCCTTAGAACCTACGGTCACTTTCCTTTGTGAGACTGAGGAGACTTTGTTCAGGTTGACCTCCCTCCTTTTACAGAAACTCATTATGATGAAAATTAAGATGCTGGACAATAATGTATAGCCGTGCCTATGATTGAAAATAAAGTGACTGCAGCAAAACTCGGAACATGGAACATCATCATTAGATTTGAGTTAGCCTCAGAATATGTATATCATGTTCACTATCTCTTAATTCCATCTACACTGCTGGCCAAAATCTTAAGGCCATTGAACGTAAAGAAAAAATATGCATTTTGTGCTGTTAGACTCAACCACTTATTTGAGTAGAGCTTTGAAAGATGAAAACAAGAAAAAGGTTGTTGTTATTGTTGTTTTGAATTAAGCACAAAGCTACACAATGGGCTATCTGTGCTCTGCCCACCACGGGTATCGAAACCCGGATTTTAGCGTGTAAGTCCGCAGACATACCGCTGAGCCACTAGGGGGCCAAGAAAAGGGAAAATAATTTTTTTTTCAACATGTAATACAGAAAATGTGAACACTATGAAATAAGCCTGAATAGTAGCTAGTCAAAAGTTTAAGACCATACTGAAACAAAGCATTAATCGGTAAACACATAAAACATTTAGTCATTTGTGTTCAAGCATTAGCGTTGTCAACATCTCCCACTGACATCTCCTGTGTTACATTGGGTAAAAACATTGCAAAGGCTAAAATGTTGACAGAGTTGATTTGTGGCAGAATTGTCGAGCTGCAAAAGGAAGATATTTGTTAACGTGCCATCACTGGTGAGATTGGGCGTAGTAAAACTGCTGTTGAAAATTTCTTAAAATACCCTGAGGGATACAGAATGAGAATTTCAAGTGGGTGACTGAAGAAAAGTTTGCCAGCATTGAGCAGGAGGATTCGACAGGTTGTCAAGCAAGACGCCAGCTGACCATCGAACTAGATCAAGGCCCTTACGAATGCAGTTTAAGAACAATAAGACTATCTACCAGAGAAAGGCTTCAAAATCTGTAAACGTCTCCAAAGGCCATACCACAAAACAGCTTAGTTAAACTTTGCTGAGAAGCACCAAACATGGGATGTAGAAAAGTGGACGAAGGTTTTGTTCTCTGATGAGAAGACTCGGACATGGAACATCGTCAATAGAGTTGAGTTAGCCTCAGAATATGTGCATCTTCACATATGAGATGTTCACCATCTCTTAATAACATGTATATGGTGATCGAAGAACCACAGCCAAAATTTAAAAAATGTAAGGTTTAATTGAAATGCAGCTAATTGCATTTCTAAATGAGAAGGTCCTAAAAATTATTTTTAGGTAGTAAAATCACATGCTAATGAACTGTCATGACCTACCTGGAGAGGCTTAGCAGCCACGCTACTCTGCCAGTAGGACTGGTCACAGAAAACAGTACCAAAGTTTCCCACGATGTTGATGATTCCAAAGAACAAGCCACCACTGGATAGGAAAGTTAGATAACTTCTACCTTCGTTCCCTTCTGGACCAACAGAACATGCTAGGTATTGATAAATACTGTCAGAACTCCCAAACAGGTTTTCTTCATGTCCTAAGGGGTTGTAATAGATCTACACGAAAAAAAAAAATACAGAAGATAAATTTTAGTTAAATTATGTTCCATCAGGTTATTTTTTGTAATAGCTACACACTCCAGCTTTACTTAAATCGACCATTGTTACAGATATATTTGTCCTCCGGTGAGTTAGCGGTAAGTTTACGAACTTACAAAGCTGAAATCCAGGGTTCAATGCCGATGGTGGAAAGGGCGCATGCATTCCAATGTGTAGCTTTGCGCTGGCCCGGCATAGCCAAGAGCGTTAAGGCGTTCGACTCGTAATCCGAGGGTCGCGGGTTCGAATCCCGGTCGCACCAAACATGCTTGCCTTTTCAGTCGTGGGAGCCTTCAGTGACGGTCAGTTCCACTATTCGTTGGTAAAAGAGTAGCCCAAGAGTTGGAGATGGGGGGTGCTGACTAGCTGTCTTCCCTCTAGTCTTACACTGCTAAATTAGGGACGGCTAGTTTAGATAGCCCTCATGTAGCTTTGTGCGAAATTCAAAACAAACAAAAACAACAAACAAGCTTTGCGCTAAAAGAAACAAACAAATAAATACAAATTTGTGTTCGTAACAAACACCCAAAATCTCCATATACTAGTCCCTGACATTTTTCTGGTATTTTACTCTCTCTGAGCCTCGTTATTGGTTAATAAAACTTTATCAGCGAAGTGGAATACACCACTTTTGTTTAATGTTCTTCTACATCTAAATTATAATTCTGTCGAAAGTAGCAAAAAATAAAAGATATTAAAAAATATATTATGTATTCTTCCATCAATTATTTAACGAGCGTATTTTATTAGAACCACTCCAAAATCGAATTCAGTTAACAGAGAAGAACATAAACTACAATATCTATACAATCGGTATAAAATCTAATTTTATCTTACCTCCACAATCAACATGATTACTATAATAAAAATGATGGTAGTGTTGAAGTAGGAAACATAAAACGTAGCCCCAAGTCCACCAATCAGAGTGTAGCCTCCTATGATTGCGGTTAACATCAAGACAGCAAGCTCCACACTGAGGCCATTAACAAGGCTGTTTAGTACGGCACATCCAGCCAGCATTAGAGACGCCGTCACCACGATGTTGGTAAACCCAGCAAAGACGCAGTAAGTAATGTGGGTCTTCCTTCCGTAACGAGCTTTGATAACCTGTTGGAAGTAACGTAAATTCTCTTTCCTGGCTTTACAAGTAAATAAAGAGATTTTAAATATTCTGCAAATAAGACGAAACAGTAAAAACATTTATCGTAACATGGACAAAACAGGTGTTTATAAAACTTCACCTGTAAAAACGTTTTTGCTCCTGGAGCTCTGGTCTTCAGTTGGATGGACAAGATGGCAAACAGAATAACTTGGATGGTGGCTCCTGCTGCGTACCAGTAAGGTCCACTGATTCCGTACTGTTCAAAGAAGATGAATGGTGATATGTATGTTTGACTGTGAAGTTTCTTTGAAAGAAACAAGGCACGTAACACATAACACATAACACACACCAATGTGGAAGAAAATGAAAGACAGTGATATATATAAAACGTCTGTAACTTTGTTTGGAAAAACTTAATTTGACTGAGAGAAAAAGAAGCGAAAGGAAAATAAAGATGTTTATAAAGTCTTAAAAACTGTTTATTATTATTAATTTAAAACAAATAAATAGAAATGCAAACATATATATATACAAGAAGAACACAAGCACCGGTGTCGTACTCTTCAATTTATATAGTAAGATAGTTGCTTAACAATGAATAAAAACATCTAATTTTTTTACATTAAATCTTCATGTATTAAACTCTCTTATTATGTTAAACTATGTAACGTTTTAAAGGTTACTGTTAATTTAAAAGCTTCTAGAAAATACCGTTTCACATTTTTCACAAGAACATTGAAGAAGAAATACTCAAGTGTTTTAAAAATATACTTTTTGACGCACTTGTTGATATGATAATGTATTTGTTAAAAGATAATAGGCAAATACGTGAATTTTTGAAATGGGCTTGAAGTAAATCTACTCTTAAGCCTAAATTTTCGGTTTCTCCAACATATATTTGCTCACAACAAATAAAAGATAAACCATGTTTGTTTATTTTAAATTTCTGGCAAAGATACACGAGAGCTATATACGCTAGCCGCCTGTAATTTACCAGCGAAAAACAAGAGGGAAAGAAGTTAGTCATCACCACCAGAACAAAGCTTTTTGATTGACTTAGGAAAGCTAGCACGTCCCTTCTGTATAAAAAGGGGAGACATTTGTCCTAAATATTTGTTTGATAACGAGTGTAATATCAGAAAATGAGGTACAGGTGTTGGAAAAGTTGAAGATTGCTCTTCAGAATCTTCAAGACTTGGTCATTTACTAAAGGTCCGATGTCACTATTTTTTGTTATTTTATTAAGGGGCTCCGTAATAAAGAGAGATTGTTTCGGTGTCCACTGCCCCCACCCACCATGCGTCCCCTCGTAAAGGTCGCACTACAATGTCAAAGAAGGACACTGCAGTAATGCCAGGGTCTTATGAGCATTATATTCAAACACTAGCATCAGACACAATGTCCACAACATCCATTGAAAACATCCAACACTGTTGGCCCTAGACCAAGTGGACCAGCCGACTGACCCTGGTGGGGCAACCACCCCAAGATCGCTCGTCTACAGGAATTAAAAGCCAAAGTGGTGTGTTCGGGTTGGATCCCTTAACCACCAGGATCCTCTCCTTTCCTTCACGGGTCGCCACGCACAACAAACACCTGGATGGAAGTTTAGAACCAAGAGGAGGTAAACTGAAAGAACGGACCTTGTCGGGGAGGTCCTCTCACCTCGTAAAGGAATCTACACCGAGGAGCCTTGAATAACAAAATATTTACATGCTATTTACATTTTATTAAAGCTGGTTCTTCTTGGAGATCTTCAAATTGAATCTTAATTTTTATGCTTTCACTTTTCTCCAATACATTAGTTTTCTTTCGTTTGTCTGTTTTCGAATTTTGTGCCATGCTACACGCGGGTTATTTGCGCTAACCGTTCCTAATTTAGCAGCGTAAGACTAGCTAGTCATCACCACCCACCGCCAAATCTTGAACTACCCTTTTACCAACGAATAGTGTGATTAACCGTCACATTATAACACCGCTACGGCTGAAAGAGCAAGCATGCGTGGTGTGACGGAGATTTGAACCAGCAATTCTTCCAGCCATGTCGGGGTTTTCCTGATTTTCTTTCGTTTATGTTTTTCTTTATGCATTTTTTATTTTCATAATACATAATACATTTTCAGATACATAAGTATTATTTTTCATAGTTTCCGTTATTTGACTAAAACATCTTACTGGAATTTGCAATATTTACGAAAAACATGACATATTTTATTTTAGATTTTCAATTAAAGCTTCCAAAGAATACTTTAAAATTTTCTGCATATTAAATAAAATGTTTAATTTTGTTTAACTCAAGGATTTTCCCCATGATTTTCAACCTGGAAGTTTAATGACAAATGCGATCGAAATATATGTTTAAAATGGTGTCTAAGAGTTGTAAGAATGGTATGGCAGTAAAATGTGGAATACTGTGATCTGAAAATCACACTGACCACAAATTGGTGCATCAGTCCCAGATACACGAAAACGATGAGTCAAAAACTGTGACAAAAGCATAGTCCAGTTAGTATAACTTCCTCTTTCCGATCCTTAAGGAAACAATGCGGCCAAAGTCCAATATAGGGTTTTATCTGCAAAAGCTTGTTTTCACGTTGCGCACTCCAAATCGACTGCCAACTGACGTGGAGCCGAGCCTTGAATACAGGACCATAGTCCATGTATGGACCACCACAGAAGTGATAGTACCAGCGCAGATAGAGTTAGCTACGGAGTCAGTGAGCACGTTCCCGCGAATACCAACCTAGCCTTGGATACAGAGGAACTGGATAGAAGTAGATGTTAAAGAGAAATGAGCCAGTTGGTTTTGGATATCTGCAAGATCAGGGTGAAAACTAAATGAAACGATTCCAGTCCCTAAGCAAGTCAGTATAAATAGTACATTTCGGGTACTGCTTACCTTCTATCTGATCCAGGGTAAGAAAAATGACGTACAGTTCGGTAGTGAATACAGAAATTGTAGATGTATTCTGTGTACAAACACCAAACCACAAAAAACCATGGCAAAGCCCACGGAATCACTTGATTTCGAACCGTCCATATAAATGGGAATGGAAGGATGGTTCGAAAGATGTTCAGCAAATAAAAGATGGTACTTCCAATTGGGAGTATCTACTTTTCTCAGATGACTTACATTTGGTGACAGTAATAAGCCATGGTGGGATGGCCTGACCGGTGGATACAGCAATGTTATCCAAGAACAGACCCAATTCATTGAACTGCACCAGAATACGAAGGCCAAAAGGAGCAATGGCAGATCGTCTGTTATGAAAAATCATGGCCCACTGAGGAAGGAAACACATCCCTAAACAGGAATTGTATTTTTGGGAAACGTTATATTAAATATGTTATACACCCTACTGGAGAAGGAATATCTCGTCGTAATTTACATAACATTATTTATGTATCATCGTGTATGTGTAGTGAACAAATAAACTTTGCAGAAACAGAAAACTTGAAACTAATCTCATGTCAAAAATATAATTCTTGTCCATTAGCTGTTAACAAATAAATTGATAAGTATATTATGGAATAATATCATACTATTTTGAATATTTCCATTGTGGTATTCTTGTGGGAAAAAAGACTACTCTATGGAATCATAACCTCCTGGTGGCTCAGTGGCAAGTTTTGGGCTTCTCGCACCGAAAATTGGGTTTTGATACTGCCGTGAGCAATGCACAAATAGGTCATTGTACAGCTTTGTGGTCAACAGTATAGAGAAATTATTTTAGCAATAAATTTAAATCTACATTAAAAATATCGTTAAAAACATATAAATAAAGTTTTAAGGCAAAAATAGCGGGAAGATTTACATTCTCTTGTAGGTTACTCTAATTAAAAAGTTTCTTACTTTGGAAACCAAGGAGTATCCTTGAAGATACGAAACCTATATTTATGTATGTACTTTTATTTGTTTGTTTAAAATCAGTCATAGCAAAGAGTTTTAAAAAATGTTTTAACAATTCCTATTTTATGTATCAATCATTTCCATTAACAACGGATATATTTGGTTCCTGATGTGCATGTAGACTTTCATAGCACACGTTCTTCATGATGAAAATAAAAACTAAGAAAAACTCATAAGCACTCCTCTGATCGTTGTCAGGCTTTTACCTTACTAGCAATTGTGGAAGAATGAATAAAAGTAACGCTCCATGTCCACTGAGACACAATTGTAGTAGCGGTCAATCCAATTGATACTTTTCCTCCAGCATCGAAAGTGGTGTCCAGATTACCTGAGTCGTGGTAAATATTCTTTCGGACCATGTGAAATCCGAAAGCAATTAAAGCAGCAAATGCTCCAACTCCGATGAAGATGAAAATACTCATTTGTAGCTCGACAGTCGGATCAATGCCTATCATCACTGTGATATTTTTTCTCTGGTGTAGAATAGAAGGATTACAGTTATATAGCATGCTAACATTTGTTACATTCTTAAAACTGTTCCCTGGGAAGGAGAAGTTTGACCTTAAGAGGTTTTGCTGTTCTGTTCCCAAAACTGGCGAATTCAGTAAACTCCCAAGTACTACAATAAATGTGGAGATAGCAGCAAGCAAACCTTTGCTTTTCTGTTCCCTATTATAAAAATAACAGATACAAAAGTTAAAAAATAAAGAAATGGAGTTTATAACTGAAGTAAGCGTAAATAATAAGTTCACTCACCAAAATAAAACTAGAGTTGAATAATTAAATTGTCTTTTAAACTCATAAGATCGAATTAACATGGATATATATGGAAATTTTCTCGAGCGTATTATCTAAGAATATGTTTGTACCTAATTTTATAGCTTTTAAAATGTCCGGCACGGTCTGGAGGTTAAAGCGTTTGACTAACAATTTGATGATCTTTGGGTCGAATCAACGTCACACCCAACATTTTCGCTCTTTAAGCCCTGAAGCGCTATAATGTGACGGTTACTCCCACTATTCGTTGTTTGTTTGTTTTGTTTTTCAATTTCGCACAAAGCTACTCAACGGCTATCTGTGCTAGCCGTCCCCAATTTAGCATTGTAAGATTAGAGGGAAGGCAGCTAGATATCACCACCCACCGCCAACTCTTGGGCTACTCGTTTTACCAACGAATAGTGGTAATTATAACGCCCCCACGGCTGAAAGGGCGAGCATGTTTGGCGAGACCGGGATGCGAACTCGCGACCCTCAGATTACGAGTCCACGTCTTAACACGCTTGGACATGCCCGGCTATTATTCGTTTTTAAAAGAGTTGCCGACAAGTTGGCTGTGAGTGGTAATGACCAATTGCCTCCCTCTCATTTTACCCTGCTAAATTAGGGACGGATAATGCAGATGAAACTCGTGTAGTTTCTCGCGAAATTGAAAACAACCCCAATTTTTAAAACAAAATTAATAATTCTTTAAAGAGAGGGAAAGATCAAAATTAAAACGTATTTTGGATGATACGTCAACCATTTTAAACACTTCAGAACAGATATATATTTAAATAAAATTCCGTATTTTTCTAAACAATAAAAAACATTAAATAAACTTTTGCATGAGGTCCGGCTAAATACCTTAAAAATACAAGAATACATCGTACATCGTTTTGTAACATCGTGGTAACCACATCGTAAAAGCGCCACCAGAAAGACCAGTTAGAGAATTATAAGATAGCTATACGAGCATATAGTTATGTTTTTATCTTTAAAAAATAAACATTGTGTAATATATGTTTATTTTCAACCAGTGAAGTGTGCGTTGTAATCCGTATGATTTATAGGATGTATGGGTTACTTGCTCAGTTGATTGCCTGGAATTTCTGTTTTTAAAAAGAGAGCTTGTTAACAGAGGAAACCAAGCTTGAAGAATTGGCAGATATTTTCAGGCCTCATGAGATACGTAGTTTATTTCTGTTCGACTGCTAACAATGTTACAATTAGTACAAGGATGGTTAGGTCTTATTCTTCTAGGGTGGGGGAAAAGGTTGTGAAACATAAAAAAAATCGGTTACTAACATAAAATGTAGGGAAAAAGAAGCTTATGTAAATATATTATTTCAAGCCCATTTTATGTGGTTGTTCATTACATATTGTTCTGTCCATTTTCTAAGCTAGTTTTCCCTAGATTTTCCAAGCTTTTATTCAATAACTGTAGCGCCCCCAGTGACACAGCGGTACTTTGCGGACTTACAACGTTAGAAACCGGGTTGGCCAGACATGGCCAGGTGGTTAGGGCGCTCTACTCGTAATCGGAGGGTCGCGAGTTCGAATGCCCATCGCACCAAACATGCTCGCCCTTTCAGCTGTGGAGGTGTTATAATGTGACAGTCAATCCCAATATTCGTTGGTAAATGAGTAGCCAGAGAGTTGGCGGTTGTTGGTTTTGACTAGCTGCCTTCCCTTTTGTCTTATACTGCTAAATGAGAGACGGCTAGCACAGATAGCCCTCGAGTAGCTTTGTGCGAAATTTAAAACCAGTCCAAACTGTCCATTTTTTAAATTAGTTTTCCCTCAATTCCACATTGAACAAAGTTTCTAGAATAACTACAGTGGCACAGCGGTTCTTCTGCGGACTTAAAAAGCAAGAAATCGGAATTTGATATCCACAGTGAGCAGAGCACAAATAATCTATTGTATAGCTTTGTACTTAACTTTAAATTAATTAACTATAATACAAACAGTGGCCCCCAGTATATAACCAATATATATATATAGTCAAGTGTCTAAATTTAACAATTTGCTGCGTAGTTTTATCAGCTCTCAAGCAAAGCAATTTGAATTCTATAATATGTCTTCTTGAGTTGGATTGTACTGTTCTTTTCCACTGTCCATAGTAAAAGACGTTAAACTGGTGTTTTATATCGGGGATTTCCAACTTCTCCTTCTGTCCCCTCCCCCATCCCCACAGTCAGCAGTTGCCCTGTTTCAGTCTTCACTCTCCTGCTTCTATATCTGAAAACATTTATAAAACTAACTTCAATAACATTATCTTTCACCAAGCTGGTGGGGCCTGAAGAGAAGTAATATATCTTGAAACTTCAGTACTAAGTTGATCTTGATGTAAGTTTTGATGCTCGATACGTGCATGTATATTTCATGTTTTTAATTATATGGACACAAAACGAGTAAAATAGAAATAATAAATCTTGTTGCAATGTTAGAAATCTGCGAAATACATTTTTCTTTGAAAGCGCACAAATATTTTCGCCACCAAAACTGCACGTTTATTAAATTATCAAAATCTTTAAACAGAAAAACAATTGAATGCCAGTACACGTGGCATCTTGTACTTGAGGATTTGTTTGTTTATATATTTGTTTCTGAATTTCACGCATAGTTACATGAGGGTTATCTGCGCTAGCCATCCCTAACTTATCAGTATAAGACTAGAGGGAATTATAAAGATATGAAAAAACTTTCTTTAGCGGCAAGAGAAAAATACGTCTGATATATCTACGAAATCAAGTAATTAACCAAAACGTTATATTTTACATAATATGACAGTAACAAGACTGCGAAGTGATATATCAGTCATGTTCAGTATTATTGAAGACATATGAAGACCACATTTCAATAACGTTTTCGCTGATATAACCTACAAGAGATGAAATAATGTTTTAGCTGATATAACCTACCATGGATGAAATTTCCAAAGCATCTTTCTCAAAGAGATGCGAGACTAATACAACTCTGTTCTACACCCGCACAGTCAGTCTGACAGAATGATGCACTGTCGCTTTGCAATACTAAATCAAATGATCTGGTAGGTGATTGTTCATACGCCACCTGTAGGAATATTAAGGTTGATTGAAATTCTTTTAAGATAATGCAAGTCACACACTGTTTCGAAAATATTAAGAAGCAGAAGTAGCTAATTTCACCTGTAATTCATAATCCTAACTGTTTAAACTTAAAACTGTATACCAGTCTGCATTGTAAGGTTTGTAAAACTGAGTTTGGTTACTATTAAGAGCAAAGCTACAGGGTTGGTTATCTGTGCTCTATGCATTACTGGTATCGAAACCTAAAAAAAAAAAATATCGTAAAAATCCGAATAATTTGTTTCTTATTGTGCATAGCCTAATGGTTACCGTGTTCAGACTGTGAATCCGAGTGTTCGTGGTCGGAGCCCAGGAGTTGACGATAAGTAATACTAATTAAGTGCTTTAGTCTGTCAGTTCAACATGCGACGTCTATACCGATGTAGGTGTACGAAAGCTCTAAAACGATTCAACAAGAGTTTGTTCAGAACATGAAGGACACACAGAAATGTACTTCCTTTGGGGTGAGTGTGGCCCAAAGGTTAGTATGCCAGACTGTGAAATAGTCGCTCCAAGTTTAGTATCCAGACGGAACAAGAAAAATCAAACTCCGAATTCTGGGGCCTTAGATGCGTTATAAAAACGACAGTCAAATACCATTATTAAATTAGAATAGCCCAAATGCTGGTGACGGATGTTGTTGACGAATTTTCTCCCCCTTGATCTGTCAGTTAGGAATTAACAAACTGAAAACGCACACCGCTTTTACGGAGATTTGCATGAATATCCTAACGCAAATAAAAATTATTTCTTTCCCTATCACTCACAAACTAGACAGTGTCCGGTGTTTGTCCTGTAGGAGTGGGTTTTTCTGCTGGTATTCTGGTTTCCCTTACATCGAAATTCACAAAGATATTACACCTACAGGTCTCACCCCCAAAAAGGGCGTTTGTCCTATGAGGTGTCTACTTACCTATTCTGATATAGATTTATATATTTTTATTTATCCATCTTTTCTCTTGCCCCCCAGTGGCTCAGCGGTATGTCTGCGGACTTACACGCTAAAATCCGGGTTTCGATACCCGTGGTGGGCAGAGCACAGATAGCCCATTGTGTAGCTTTGTGCTTAATTCAAAACAACAACAACAACCATCTTTTCTCTATTTCTAAAATACTGTTGTTGCTGTCCACATACATCACTATCTATCTTTCATTTCTGCTGTTAGAAAAACACGTAGGTTCAAAAAGTCTTGATAGAAGTGAATTAGGAACCTTATAACACGAGCACTTTCGAAAATTGGACCTTTCTTCTTCAGGTGCAAATCTTACATTTCAATATTTCATAAAATTTAATAAAGACATCACCATTGTTGATGTAATAAATCCAACTACTTAAATAATGGTAAAGAATATTCGCTGTAGTTTGTCTCGGTTGCATAACTACACTATTTCTTCCTTTTCTTTTCTCCATCAACCGAGAAGACATCTCGAAACCAAGAACTACAACAGACCTTCACTGATTAGTCTTGTTCACGTCTTTCCTCCAACCAATCTTATTCGTTCAATCAAAACACATCACCGTTGAATTCGAAATAAAATTCCGTTTTAGTTCAAAACGAAACACACATGCGGGGAGAAGTCAAAACATGCTCTCTGTGTTGCTTTATTTCTTCAGGTTTAAATAAATAAAAAAATATCAAAGACTCAGCAGCAAACGTGCAAATTTAAAATGTTAAAATCGAGTTTCGATATTCAGGGTAGGCACAACGCAGACAGCCCACAGTAAACAAAAAAAAAAATTATTTCTGTGGGACACGACATTAACGTGTACTATATTCACAATCATACTGTAATTTTGTTTTGGTAATTACCTGAGATGCCCGTATACGTAAAAATAACAACTGACAGTGATTATAATTCACTCACTGCAAAAGAAACATGACTAGAAAAAAAAATCTTCAGTCGGAATCAATGTCCGGTTTTAAGGAATACAGTTACAAACCACGCATGCTCAAAGCCAACATTTCTAGAACGTCTGTCAAAAAAACTTTAAAAAAACAACAACAATACAAAAAAATACCTGGCATTATGCCAAAATGCCTACCATTAGGTCAAACAGGTATCATAGTGAAACAGACGAAGGGAAGGATAAGGTTGGCGAGTGAGAATTATCAAGTAAGTGTTTTATATGGTGAGAATTATCAAGTAAGTGTTTTATATGGTGAGAATTATCAAGTAAGTGTTTTATATGGTGAGAATTATCAAGTAAGTGTTTTATATGGTGAGAATTATCAAGTAAGTGTTTTATATGGTGAGAATTATCAAGTAAGTGTTTTATATGGTGAGAAGTATCATTTTATTTTATTAACAGTTATTCTAGCAGTTTTATTAATGAGTACAAAATGTAATATACTGGAAACAACATTTTGTTGTCTTCAAAATACCAAACACCATGTTATCAAATCGTGCAATGTGTAAAGGTGATTGCAAGGATTTTTTATTTATCACAACAGCCGACTTTGAGTATATTGCACTAATGTTACCATCATTTCTTCTTTCGCAATTTTTACGAGAACTTGTTTCACAAACAGTAAATCTTCATTCTGGTTTAAGTGCAAACACGTCGGTGATTATAAGTAATAAAAAAAAAAGAGGCGTAGTACATAAACAAAACGTTTGTTCGAAAGTTGAACAAGAAATTAAGATTTTGTCCAACTCAGTCATCTCACGTTGTGAAATGACAACAATACCTGTTTTATGTTACACGTTAAGCCGTTTAGTAAGAACGCTTGTAGCCGTTGCATTGCTAAAATATTAGCTCAGATTTGGTTATAATCTCTAAAAGAAGGATCAACTAGAAACAGTAATGTTGAGTAGAAGGTGAAAGTTCTTACAACTTCAAACACAGTCGTAGTCGTGGAAATTGCCACCTAATACACAAATGTACAAGTGAACTTTATACAGGGTGGTCGCTAGAAAAGCGAAAAATTTGTCAAACAGCTATTTATTTTTACAAAGTGTTTCAAAGGCATATGTTATATAACACTCATAGATGCTCAAAATTATTAAAATCATGCATTTTATTCATGATGTAAAGAAATCAAAATAGAAATGAGTAAGCACGCATTTTATTCATGATCTCATCTGACCCTCAAATTTTCCGCTTTTCTAGCGACCACCCTGTAATTGGCTTGTTTGAAGATCGGCTTATTTTGAAGTAAAACGAAAACAAGATAAAGGTTGAAATACTTCTAGAAGTTTCTACCGAGCTGCAGAGAGGGTTAGTGGGAAGTCACACAGAGCTAAACATGGCCAGGTGGTTAAGGTACTCGACTCGTAATCTGACTGTCGCGGGTTTGAATCCTCGTCACACCAAACATGTTCGCCCTTTCCGTCGTGGAGGCGTTATAAGTGACGGTCAATCTCACTATTCTTTGGTGATGACTAGCTGTCTTCCCTGTAGCCTTACACTGTAAAATTAGAGATAAGCAGTGCAGATACCTCTCGTGTAGATTTGCGCGAAACACAACAACAAACAAACAAACAGATGTCACGCCGTCAAGAGATTTGCCACTTAAATGAAACAGTTTGAGGGAAAAGCAAACACTAACTCGCATATTTTTCAAATACCCTCAAATAATCGTTTAACATATGTATATGTGTGTGTGTGTGTGTGCGTGCGTGCGTGCGTGCGCTTTCATATGTACTGATGCCAGATTTTAACAAAACGCATTGTATCATCACTAAGTACAATTGTTGTTGTTACGCTAGTGGTTCAGTGGTAAGTCTGTATGTTTATAACGCAAAAACTGCGTTTCGATTACACGTGGTGAGCACAGTACACACAGCCCATGATGGAGTCGTGCACTTATCAATAAACAAATAACCGTTGTCGTTTACTTTTGGGAGATCGCGAGTGTAACCTTTAGGGAAAAACATAGATCTTGAATAAAGAAAAGTGAAGACCTTTTTATAATAACGGCGAATGTATTTATATTTTTGTGGGGACAGAAGCAAATAGGCTTAGCAGCTTTGCCATAATTACAAATTAACTCTTACTCTAATAACGTACCCACAACTTAAAGTACATACTCAAACTGAATTTGTCACCTTGAAAATCCTGAGTTCTATCAAAAGGTCAGTCAGCACCCACGAGAAAGTAAAAGGTGGTATAAATATTTTAAAATAAATTAATATATGAGACGAAAATAAACTTTAATAGAAAAAATCAAAGTAAGTGCATTGTCCTTTTGTATGGCATAAAATATACTTTCTGTAGTGTTTTGTTTCAGAATGTTTGCGAAAAAAAACACACCAAAAGATTATCTGCGTATAACTGTTCTTATTTTGAAAACAAAAATAGAAAGCAACTAGTCAACAGTTATCACTGTTACTTGTAAGTCTGATGTTGTCTGACCGAATAATGGGATGTGAAGATCATACTTGTTATGCATCTGAGACATCAGAGCGCGTCTTATCAAGAATGGGTCATACGGCATGATACCTCATATTTACAGTCAGAATACGCTAGCCACTAGACCACGCTCGGGCCATTTCGTATGAAAAAGTTTAAATATTAGAGTTTTAGAAACACATAAGGCAACCAATAACAATAGTACAGGCCAACCTTTTTATTTACTGAACCTAAAATTACCTAACCTGAACAACTTAATGATTACTCCGAGCTCCCCAGTGGCTCAGTGGTATGTCTGCGGACTTACAACGCTAAAAACCAGGTTTCGATACCCGTGGTGGGCAGACCACAGATAGCCCATTGTGTAGCTTTGTGCTTAATTCAAAACAACAACAATTACTCCGATCCTGCAAGACGACAGGTTCACATTACATTAAAGATGGCAAAAGTTTAATGCAAACATCACTATAAATTAAAACTACAGTAATAAGAAACTGAAAATATTTAAAAGGGTTTAAACTGGTACTTCCTACGATAAAAAAATTATCGATTTTCTTCTTTGACGAAAATAAATGTTAAAATAACTTATTTGTACATAGACGAAACAGTAAAAACATTTGTAATAATACGGATAAAACAGATGTTTGTGAAACTTCACTTGTAAAAGCGTTTTTAGCTAGATGGGCAAGATGGCGATCATGACACATGACAGCAAACTTTGTTAAACTTTCCATTAAAGACTTTTTATCATTTCTCATTTTCACATTAGGTCTGTTTAAAATCAAAATAATTCATATCCAAAGCTATTATATAGTAATCACGTAAATGTTGAATTTTAAACCTTTATTACTGACATTCATACAAAAGCCTGGCCCCCGAAGGCTAAATGGTATGTCTGAATGATTATGTTATTTAAAATCGTGTAGTTTTGTGCTTAACAAAAAAAATCCAAATATGACAATACCAAGAGACAGAAACAAACCAACAAACCTTCATCCTATAATCCTAGTTATATTATAATGAGATCGAGAAATTGGAAAAAGATATAATTTGCTACTGTTAGAATATATAAAACTTATCTCACAGGTAAAAAATACTTATATTTTTGTACTTCTAACCCACATTAGAAACAAATATAAACTGCCAACGTTCGGGAACATAATGTACTCTAAGTGCAACCTGATTATTTTGCTTTCCGGATTTAATTATTTCCAAGTTTAAACTGATAAAGCAAAGGAAATAGAGCTAGTCAGCAACACCCACTGCCAAATTTGTTTTAAATTCAGTAGTGAGATTTGAACGTTTATTTTATAATGTATCCACGACTTCAAAGCGCGATTCTGCGGCAACGAGACGTGAATTATGCACCTTTGAATTTACATCTCAGCATTTTAACATCTGTATTATGCCTAACCCCAAGAACAGACGATCGTTAGTCTTAAACTTTTAGCACTGCTAGCTATCAATAAAAACAGATCATGTCACACCAATTGCTTCTGTCAGTCAGAGGTAAGCTATTAATAAGCATACACCACGTCAAAACTAGCATTGCTATCAATCAGAGACAAATTATGAATAAATGCAGACTTTGTCATAACTATTGTTTCCCTCAGTCAGTGATGCATTTGGATTATCAAGAGCTTTACAGCAGCGACACATTGGTTCGTAGAAGAGTTTTGAGTTTTTCTGAAGTATAAACTTTCACTTCATAACTCCGTCACCTCTAGACCGATTTGAGATCTAATTACAGTTTTGGACTCACGATGTCAAACTTTTTCGATTGATAGATTTAACTCGTGAGTTAATTTACACTAATCCTGTCTAACATAATTTTAATTTGACTGTAGGCTGATAGAGATCCTGAAGAGTGATAAAATTGAATCAGGTATAAACGCGCCCATTGCTTGGTATTGCTGTTTTGCAAAAATATCTACAATAATAAAATTGCATGTCTGTGTGACTACCATAGCTCCAAGAAAAAAGAACCTAGACACCTGAAATTCTGCAAACATACTAAGTAGATCTTAGAACGTGCACCTTGGAATTATTACTTATCCACGTGTGTGCGCTCGTGCGCTTATTGTAATGAGGTAAGCTAGAGTAAAGCCACATAGAAAAGAAATGTGACCGTCATAGCTCCAAGAAAAAAGAAGCTAGAATCCTGAAATTTGCATCTATACCAAGTCGACCCTGAGGGTATGCACTCTTCCATATGCTTAGAGCTTATCTTTTTAATGAGGTAAGCTAGTGTAAAGCCACATATAAAACACGTAATTCCTTATATAACAACTTTTAATATATAGACAAGCTAGTGAGTTTGGTAACAATACGTTTCAACAACGATTTTCATGCCATACTGATCAGCAATAAAAGTAAGTAGTTTATACTTTTGTGCTAAATTTAGTTTAAAATACACACACAATCAACCTAATAACTCAAGCGAAGACGGGTACTTTTGCTATTAGCTAATACAAAAGTCTAATATATGAATTTACTCTAAAATAATTGCATGTTCTACGGCTATTGAGAATTCCCTCTTATTCTCCAAGCAAACACCGTGCATAGATTATAAAGCATGGGCTTCTTTAATAAATCAAGTTTGTACTATAAGCAGAAATTTTACTACACATGTTATCTACTTTAAGAAGCTAAAACATTTGTTATTGTGAAATGACTGAATAATTATACCAACTTTGTTTGTTTTCTGAGATTTCGCGCAAAGCTACACGAGGGCTATCTGCGCTATCCGTCCCTAATTTAGCAGTGTAAGACTAGAGGAAAGGCAGCTAGTTATCACCACCCACCGCCAACTCTTGTGCTACTCTTTTATCTACGAATAGTGGAATTGACTGTTAAATTATAACGCCCCCACGGCTAATAGGGCGAGCATGTGTGGTACGACGGGGGTTCGAACACGCGACCCTCAGCTTACGAGTCGAATGCCTTAACCCACCTGGCCATGACGGGACGTAATTTTACCAACTTTGAAGCGACTAGTGAGTCTACCAAACACACACATCTTAAGATAACATCGAACATTCCCATTTTAGGGTTTTTTTAAACAATCAAACTTAAAATGTGTAGCGGTAAAATCGCATTGTCAAACCTTCAATGGTTCCTATACTAGTCCACCAGCCGGTCCACAAGAATATCCAGGTGGGAAAAGAACGGAAGGAAAAATAAGTATCGTAATAGTTTCAGTTTTCGTGTTGGGAAAAGGTGAAAGAGTTGTTTCATTCGTAGTTAACAGTAAAATCATTGAACTTCGTGAAGCACACATTGGTATGGTCGTTGAAGGGCTGAACCTACACATTTATAACCAAGCTACTTCTGGTACTTCTGAAACTATAAGTTAAATCTTTGTGTAACATCCAAAGTCCAGTTTGGAGAAGTGTTCTGTTCTACAAATTATCTAATTAACCCGCTACTGCATGGCGTCTTCGAGATATGGTGCGCACGAACTGGTGGGATGGAGATTCTAGAAACTAAGATGACATAAAATATTGATAACACTTGTAATATTTCTAAACTGTCGACCTTCATTCTGAAAAAAAATTTTGGTCAACTACAAGGTTTCCAGGCCACACTTAAGACGACGTCAATATGGCGACTTGAGCAACTTTTTCCGATATGTTGCACTATGTATTTCAGACATTTTTTTATGAGCACCGTTCGCCATATTTTGCCACTAGATAGCCTATACTCTGTGTAGAACCGAAACTTGTGTTTGATATATTGATATTTTTTATCATTATTAACTGAATAATTGAAATTTACAATCAGTCGTAGCATTGTGATTCAGAAACACCCGATCGTGACCAAATCGATGTCATTCAGGTTATATTAGCTATAACGGATGGCTCGGCATGGCTAAACGTATTAAGGCGTGCGACTCGTAATCTGAGGGTCGCGGGTTCGCATCCCTGTCGCGCCAAACATGCTCGCCCTTTCAACAGTGGGGGCGTTATAATTTGACGGTCAATCCTACTATTCGTAAGTAAAAGAGTAGCACAAGAGTTGGCGGTGGGTGGTAATGACTAGCTGCCTTCCCTCTAGTCTTACACTGCTAAATTAGGGACGGCTAGCACAGATAGCCATCGAGTAGCTTTGTGCGAAATTCAAAAACAAACAAAGCTATAACGGAATGCACTAAAATTTTGTTTCACACCATATTCTTAACATTGCTACAAAATCCATGTTCTATTAACTATATTAACTTTGGTATCAGGAAGTTATTCTGACTGATTGAAACTCATTACAGAATGATAGGAGACACACAACAGTACCTTTACAAGTTACTGCTTTGGTAAATGCGACACGACTTTTGAACTGACCATTGCACTGATGACCATATTTTATGCACAGTGTTTAAAATTTTCATCAGTTGGTCTGTCTTTACCAATTTTATCAATTTTGGACTTGCTTTATTAGGTGATTGCTTTGAGATTGTATGTGATGGTTCTTTCTATCCTTTCTGACACATTAATATCATGTATGGAAAGTAAACATGATGGTTCTGCATATCCTTAGAGATATATTATCATAAACACAGAGTACATATGATGGTTCTACATAATCTTACAGATATATTAATTCCATGAATAGAGTATATATGATGTTTCTTCCTATTTTTTCAGATACATTGATACCATGAATACAAATTATGTATGATAACGGTTCTTCCTTTCCTGAAAGACACGTTAATACTGCTGTGATTGCAGTGTTTATAAAATGGCGGTTATCTCAGTACCCTGACAGACATTAATGCCGTGATTACAGAATATATACATTGATGGTTCTCACTACTCCAACATATATTAATGTAATGATTATAGAATATATATGTAATAGTGGTTCTCATTGCCCTGACAGACAATAATGACATAATTATAAAATGAATGTAATGATAGTTCTTACCACGTTGACATATATTAATATCATTATGTATATTCTGTAATCATGATATTTATGTCTGTCATGGTAGTGAAAACCACCATTATATGTATTCTGTAATCATGACATCATGAAAGTTCCCGCTACCATGGCGTATATCAATATCATTATTACGGAGAATATATAATGGTGGTTCCCACTACCCTGAAAAACACATTATTATTGTGAAAACAGGGAGTATGAATGCTGTACTTTAAAGGGTGTTCCATGAAAGGTAAAAAAAACAAAAAACAATTTTATCTAAAATATAAACTTTGTGTTTGAAATATATTTAACATTAAATAGCTTCAAAAAACCAAACGCAACGACGCAAACATTGCCAGAATTTTTTTTTCATAGTTGGCCTGGCATGGCCAAGTGTGTTAAGGAGTGGGGCTCGCACTCTGAGGGTCGCGGGTTCGCATCCCCGTCACGCCAAAAATGCTTGCCCTTTCAGCCGTGTGGGCGTTATAATATTACGGTCAATCCCGCTATTCGTTGGTAAAAGAGTAGCCCAAAAGTTGGCGGTGGGTGATGATGACTAGCTGCCTTCCCTCTAGTCTCACACTGCTAAATTAAGAACGGCTAGCACAGATAGCCCTCTAGTAGCTTTGTGCAAAATTCAAAAACAAACAAAACAAACAATATTTTTCATAGCTAATTAAAATTCAATTGTCTAAAGAATGTTAGTAGCTTCATGTCTTTTGGTTTCGTTTGAATCTGATACTTTGATTTGATAATAAGTTATTTTGATAAGCTACTTTGGTATACAGACTTTGTACAGATTTCAGTCTGATTTGATATGAAACTGAAAATTGCTTATTCTAGGTTCAAACCATTATTGATGTCAGCCATCCATCTGCTTATTGGTGTATTCCTTTCTCCTGACTCTGGATCAAATATTGGTATTACAATAACAATAGGATCAGATTCAAATAAAACAATGAACCATCTTCCTGTAGACTGTGACCCTGTTATTTTCGCTGCCAGGAACAACACAGCCACACGAACTGGTGTTGATTCAACTGTAAGTCTAACCAAGGCTGTGCTAATCTTCATATCAGTTGGTGTTTTTTCTTCTATTATAGCGTCACTTTTCCATATAGTCCGAAAATACATTTACCACGACGCCGATAATTTAGACACCACTTTCGACGCTGGAGGAAAAGTATCAGTTGGTTTGACAGCGACTACAATTGTGTCTCAGTGGACATGGAGCGCCACCTTACTACAGTCTTCGACAGTTGCTAGTAAGGTAAACATGGGTCTAGTTTGACAATGATTCTTCAGCACAATATGAAAAGCAAATAAGAACGTAGAATAAGGTCTAGGTTTAGAACATGGGTCAATATATTAACCATACACGACTGAAAGTTTAGTTGAAGTGGTTTACTCGGGTTGAAGTTCACAAGTTATATCTAATTTTATGTCTAATTTAATGTGATATCACAAACTCGAAATTTCTACACGTTTCAGCCATCACATCTTGTTATTATACGCAACGCACATTTTAAATAACAATGTAGGTCTAAACGTTTTTTTTTAATTTTATTTTTACACGGCATGTTTCATACTCCAAGTCTTTCGAAAATGTCACAGCTAGTCAAGCGCTAAGTCTACGGATTTACAACGCACATCAGGGTACTCAGCAGATCGCCCGATGTGGCTTTGCTATAAGAGAACACACACACACCTTCTAAAATGTTCCTACATTGCAAAATCCCTTAATGCGGATAGTTACTTCTCATATTCATTGAGAGTTTTATTTTTACTGTCAATCGCTTATTCTTTAAGTTGTCGATGGATAACAATGCTTACATCTATGCCTTAAACAATTAAATTTCGAAGTAATGGCCGTTGAAAACCTTGATTTGTGAATATCTAAGAATCAAAGTATAATTCTTGTGAAATTTATACCAAATTAACTTCTGTAAGAAAGGCTTTTCTTAATATTTTTTAAAGATAAGTCTGTTTAAGGGAATTACTTTAAAATTAGTTATATAGCCTTCTGTAAGATTCTCACTTCTCATCTTCCAACAGTACGGAATCAGTGGACCTTACTGGTACGCAGCAGGAGCCACCATCCAAGTTATTCTGTTTGCCATCTTGTCCATCCAACTGAAGACCAGAGCTCCAGGAGCAAAAACGTTTTTACAGGTGAAGTTTTATAAACACCTGTTTTGTCCATGTTACGATAAATGTTTTTACTGTTTCGTCTCATTTGCAGAATATTTAAAATCTCTTTATTTACTTGTAAAGCCAGGAAAGAGAATTTACGTTACTTCCAACAGGTTATCAAAGCTCGTTACGGAAGGAAGACCCACATTACTTACTGCGTCTTTGCTGGGTTTACCAACATCGTGGTGACGGCGTCTCTAATGCTGGCTGGATGTGCCGTACTAAACAGCCTTGTTAATGGCCTCAGTGTGGAGCTTGCTGTCTTGATGTTAACCGCAATCATAGGAGGCTACACTCTGATTGGTGGACTTGGGGCTACGTTTTATGTTTCCTACTTCAACACTACCATCATTTTTATTATAGTAATCATGTTGATTGTGGAGGTAAGATAAAATTAGATTTTATACCGATTGTATAGATATTGTAGTTTATGTTCTTCTCTGTTAATTGAGTTCGATTTTGGAGTGGTTCTAATAAAATACGCTCGTTAAATAATTGATTGAAGAATACATAATATATTTTTTTAATATCTTTTATTTTTTGCTACTTTCGACAGAATTATAATTTAGATGTAGAAGAACATTAAACAAAAGTGGTGTATTCCACTTCGCTGATAAAGTTTTATTAACCAATAACAAGGCTCAGAGAGAGTAAAATACCAGAAAAATATCAGGAGATTTGGGTATTTGTTACGAATACAAACATGTATTTATTTGTTTGTTCATTTTAGCGCAAAGCATTTTTTTTGTTTTTTGAATTTCGCGCAAAACTTCTCGAGGGCAATCCCGGCTAGCCGTCCACATTGGACTGCATGCGCCCTTTTCACCATCGGCATTGAACCCTGGATTTCAGCTTTGTAAGTTCGTAAACTTACCGCTAACTGACCGGCGGACGAATATAGCTGTAACAATGATAGTTTTAACTGAAGCTGTAGTGTGTAGCTATGATAAAAAAATAACCTGATGGAACATAATTTAACTAAAATTTATCTTCTGTTATTCTTTTTTTTTCGTGCAGATCTATTACAACCCCTTAGGACATGAAGAAAACCTCTTTGGGAGTTCTGACAGTATTTATCAATACCTAGCATGTTCTGTTGGTCCAGAAGGGAACGAAGGTAGAAGTTATCTAACTTTCCTATCCAGTGGTGGCTTGTTCTTTGGAATCATCAACATCGTGGGAAACTTTGGTACCGTTTTCTGTGACCAGTCCTACTGGCAGAGTAGCGTGGCTGCTAAGCCTCTCCAGGTAGATGAGTTGATTACGAAAGAAACTGAACGAAAATACACACGATATAATAAAATAAATATATACATATTTACAAATACAGAATGTTTCCATACCAACAAATAATGTTTCTTATTTCTTTAATCATTCCTTTATAATTTCAGAATCCATAAAAAGTCTCTTTTCTGATACTTTTTTCTTTATTGACGTTTTCATCTTTTGGCATAAAGATACAAAACACCATGCCTGCGCTCTGTCCACCAGGGAAACTCCTGATTTTAACGTTCTATGTCCTTAAGCTTAAAAAAAAGAGACTTATTGGGATGCACTTCAATTAATAAAGTAGCCTTAAAGCTGAAAGAAGAATAAAATTACTTGATGTTTTAATTTAACTAGAATTTGTATTACATTTTTCTGCAAATTTCTGTTTTCACTTATCCTATCTTTAGATATAGCAACGGCTATTAGCCTGGAAAATAAAAGCTAACTTGTTGGGTGGGGTGTGGAGAGATTTCAAGAAAAGTTGAACTTTCAATTTAGTGACTCGAACAGATCAGTTGTTTTTCAGCTTAAGGCCCTCGAACACATTGCATACTCTAGCTAAAGTCTCTGAAGTATCTACCTTTCATTATAATTTGTTCTTTGGAAAAACTTCAATCGTAATTAACATTGTTTAATCACATTTCTTGCAGTAAATAAAGTTATCACTGAAAATGTTTTTCTTCTTGTTAAGCACAACGCTACACAACGGGCTATCTGAGCTCTACACATCACGAATACTGAGACCCATATTTTAGCTTCGAGCTTTCTCTGTGTTGGTATTTGAGTAATTATATGGAATACTCTAGAGGGGGTCAGGTGCACTAGACCTCTTCCTTCAAATATTTGAAATTTTTGGAATTGTTTGTTTTTGAATTTCGCGCAAAGCTACACGAAAGCACTAGCCGTCCCCAATTTAGCAGTGTAAGACTAGAGGGAAGGCATCACTACCCACCACCAACTCTTGGGCTACTCTTTTACCAACAAATAGTGCGACTGATCAAAACATTATAACGTCCCCATAGCTGAAAGGGCAAGTATGTTTGGTGCGACGGGAATTCGAACACGCGATACTCGGATTACGAGTCGAATGTAATCCTGGCCATCGTAGGTGGGTAATCGAACCCACCTGGCCATGCCTGGCCTATTTTAGGAACTACTGGAATAAGGTGCATACGCTCGAAGAAAGCCGGGCGCAACTGATCGAAAACGTACAAGATTGTTGAACAAAGAGTTCACGTCTCGTGTCCCGTTGTTCACCCCAAACAACTTCAATTAGGGATGACTAACGCAGATACTCTTTGTGTAGCTTTGATAAAAATCGGAAAACAAACAAATTATTATCATATATTTTGATTCATATAGTTTTATATATGTGAAACTACATAAGGCAAGACAGCATGAAGAAATATTCAAAGCGAAAAATGTTTTTCAATATTTAAAATTTGTTTGTTTGTTTTGGAATTTCGCACAAAGCTCCTCGAGGACTATCTGTGCTAGCCGTTCCTAATTTAGCAGTGTATAACTAGAGGGAAGGCAGCTAGTCATCATCACCCACCGCCAACTCTTGGGCTACTCTTTTAACAACGAATAGTGGAACTGACCGTAACATTATAACGCCCCCACGGCTGAAAGGGCGACCGGGATGCGAACCCGCGACCCTCAGATTACGAGTCGCACCTCTTAACACGCTTGGCCATGCCGGGCCCTTTTAAAACTTAAAAGAAAAAAAATTCAAAGAATATAACGTTTGATCTACATCGCCAAAAGAAGGACGATTTCCCAATAGACTCAAAACTCTTGTGATCCAAACACTGTAGACAGGAATCCCAGAGTTGATCAAAAATCAATTTACGGACTTACAGTGCTAAAATACGGATAAAGCACAGATAGCTAATTGTGTAGCTTTAAATAAAACAAATGCAAGTAAAAGAGAAAAATATTTGGTGAACACTGTTTAATAAATTTGCTTTAATTGTTTGTTTGTTTGTTTTTTTGGAAATTCGCACAAAGCTACTCGAGGGCTATCTGTGCTAGCCGTCCCTAATTTTGCAGTGTAAGACTAGAGGGAAGGCAGCTAGTCATCACCACCCACCGCCAACTCTTGGGCTACTCTTTTACCAACGAATAGTGGGATTGACCGTTACATTATACACCCCCACGGCTGGGAGGGCGAGCATGTTTAGCGCGACGCGGGCGCGAACCCGCGACCCTCGGATTACGAGTGCACGCCTTAACGCGCTCGGCCATGCCAGGCCCAATTTGCTTTAATAAGTTATATTTATTACATAAGTGTCAATAGTAAGAGAAAAGGAATAGGTTATATTTTGATGAAAACATATAGTTTCTGTATTCTTTGCATTAACATGTTAAATAAAATATATTCAATTAATAAGAATATTTCAAAGTTTTCCAGCATTCTTCAAACTTCTTCTTGATATAAAAAATCTTCTTTTATACATCTGTTTGTTGTTTAGCTAAACCTATCGCAAATATCGGTACTTGTTTTGGGGTGTTTCCGCTGACCCGCGAGGAAGCAACAAACATTCTGAAAATGTTTATAGACTAAGGCCATTGTTTATAGCTGTTTAAACACATTATTTCTTTAGTCAAAATGTACTAAATGTATTTGTATTTATGTACAATGAGTAAGTTTTCATCAAAATTGCTGACCATAGGATTATTTATTTATGACTACGAAAAGACAGCCCACCAAGGTTAGGGGGTTAAAACGCTCGACTTGTAAGTTGAAGGTCGCAGGTTCGAATACCCGTCACACCAAACATACTCGCCCTTTCAGCCGTGGAGGCGTTATTACGTGACGGTTAATCCAACTATTTGTTGGTACAAGAGTTGGCGGTGAATGATGATAACTAACTGCCTTCCCTCTCGTCTTACACTCCTACATTAGGGAGGCTAGCCTAGATAGCCCTCGTGTAGCTTTGTGTAAAATTCATTAACAACCAAACAATCGTCAAAATAAATTGCTGGATACACAGTAATAGGATTTTTGTTTCACCATATGTAGGGAGTGTGGGGGTTTATCCTTGGAGGACTGACGTGGTTCGCTATCCCCTTCTCTTTAGCTACAACCCTAGGCCTAGCCTACATAGCGTTGAGCAGCAGTCAGGGCCAACCTCTGCTAGAGCCTGAAGATGTAGATAAAGGTAATTATAAAAACTTATGAATAAATATTATTCCTTAACTATACTACATCTACCACATCCAATGCCGAAGAGGCCTTTCTCACTCGCCAGAACTTACCATTACCGTCTATGATAGGAAAGAATACTGGTCTAGACGCTATTTATATCATTAACCAATTAATTAACAACCCTTTTGGTGTGTGTTTGATTCAGTTAGTGAACTGTAATATTTACCAGTTTTACTAAAGCAATTGTACATTTCAGTTAGGTTTATGATTTTATTAACACCAAATTACTTATTAATTTTAACATCAGATTGCTCACTTTTATTGTTATATATTTTATTTGAGTTGACTATTCAGAAAAAATTGGCAAACAGGTAAGATATTCTTTTCGAGCCCACTGTTATATTCAGTGCCGACGAGGCTTTTCGTCTAAATTTTAAAAATTATTACTGGGCCTAATGGGATGCAACAGACGTGGTAATGGTGAAATCGTTATTTATGCTATCAATTACAAAATAAGAAGAGCTCTGAAACTTTGAATAGAGATCTATTTGTCACTTGTTTACTAAAAGAAAGAAATATTTAGCGTTATTTAGTTATACCCTCTAGTCTTAATGAATTAACTGATATTTTCCGAAGAAAAAAAATAAGTTTAGAGTTACAAGTACATTAATTTATTCACAAAAACTAATCCTCAACCAAATCCATTCCGTCTCCCGTATATTAAATACAGAAAGCATAACGTGATTTGATTACAGTAATCTGCTACATTATGGTTCACTACAAACCCGGATTGTATTAATTTCAGGCTTAGTGGTCCCTGTTGTAGCACAGACTATTCTCGGTCCAACTGGAGAATACGCTATGATCTTCCTTATCCTGATGGCCGTCATGTCCACCGGATCAGCTGAAGTTATAGCTGTAGCTTCTGTCATTATCTACGATGTCTATCAAGTTTATATACAACCATTCAGGTAAATCTTAACATGTATACTCCATTTCTTTTTACTTGTCACGTGAGATTCAGGATCATATTTCTATATTATTTTTAGGAATTTATTACAAATTCAATTAATAAAAAATCCTTAATCAAATGTTTCATGGTATGGGAAGTTTTGTTTTCATTTTTTTAATTTTTGATAAATAAATCTATTTTGAAAATCGCGAACAATCAACACATTTTTAAACAAGCCATTATTTTATGTACAATTCCTGGTTTGGATGAATAAAAATACATAGATATGTACTAACTCCGCATAACGAAATGTTCTAAAATTTGGAAAAAAAAATAGTGAATATAACTAAGTGCTGTTTATTTTACGCTCCACATTCGTCTTGCATGTCCATCATATTGTTACTGGTGAAATTAAAATACGGAACAATAAACAACCTGAATTAAAACATCGCACTTCACAACATGTTTTGTCCTCTTTCGAAGCAGAAGTCGGCCTCGACAAAAGCGCGAAAATTGCTCTCATGATACACATTATTTTTATAGGCGAGTAATCACCAATAAGACTATAAGGCTTAGAAATTACCCCTCTCCATGTGGCATTCGTGGCATAATATAAACAAAATATTAGGAGCGATTTCTTGCCATGTGACACGCGTAGATCGGTCAAACATACACAAGTTGAATCTAATTTATATAAAATAAAAAATAACCATATCCCATCAAAGATCAAATAGCTTTTTAAACCGAATTATGTTACAGAAAAGTAAAACGAAATACCTAAGGCAGCATTTAACGCATGATATCGATTTAGGATGTTTCTAATCAGAACTTTGAAAAATAGAAAAATTTGTGTATATGAAATGTATTGTATTAGAGTGTGGGATATTATAGTACCTTCATAATATTCTGTTTGTCTCTGTATTGAATTTAAGATAAAAAACTAACATTTTAAACCTGTTATTAGTTTTGGCCCAAATTCTTTACGGTATATGTCTGTAACTTATTGGCGATGAATTTCAACAACAAACAGACAACACACAATCCACTAGTTTTAAAATAATATGTTCAAAACAAGTCAAACGCATATACAAAAAAAAGAAAAATCATTACACTATTAGTTATCATAGTTGTATCCACACAGGCGGATTCAATTAAGTTACAACACCCTTTGATGAAACAAATTATTCTTCTCTATCGTGTTATCACAATAGAGCCAGTGATAAATTAGCTTACATTACTCCGTGAGCTACCGCATTTGTATCCAAAACTTCAAGTTATTCTATTTTATATCATTATTCCATGCAGACTGGTTCAGTTACTTTATAAAACCATTTAGAAAATAGATTATTCCTTTTCTCCTCTGTTATTACAATACATTCAGTGGCAAATTTACTTACATTGCTCCATGGGTTACAACAGTTATGCACAGTGTTTAGAATAATTCTCTTTTACGTCAAAAGTTCACAGACGTGAGTTCTATTACTTTAAAACACTCTCTGACAAGACAAATTATTCTTTTATATCTCTGTTATTATTGTACAAGCTGTGAAACTTACTTTAGAAATCGCCAATTACACATAAATTCATATGCGTGTGTTTTCTCATAGCAAAGCCACATCGAGCTATCTGCTGAGCCCACCGAGGGAAATCGAACCCCTGATTTTAGCGTTGTAAATCCGTAGACTTACCGCTGTACTAGTGGGGAGCAAATTCACATGCCGTTTGAGTTCACTTTTTTCATTTCTACTTTCACTTACTTAACTTACACTTACATGGTCGCCCATAGGTCTTAGTAGGGTAATATATATGACAAATAACCAAGACTTACAACCTTCTACAAACTATGAGACATTGTGTTGTAACAATACTCACTTAAAGCAGTGAGGAAAAATAGAAGGCTCGAGTAACATGACGTCAATTCATAATAACTGAAATATGCAGTTGTTGTTGTTCTGAATTAAGCACAAAGCTACACAATGGGCTATCTGTGCTCTGCCCACCACGGGTATCGAAACCCGGATTTTAACGTGTAAGTCCGCAGACATACCGCTGAGCCACTGGGGGGCTGAAATATGCAACAAATGATTCGTAAGTTGTTATATTATTAAATTTACGATACATTATCGCTTCTTAAAATACTAAATCTAACACTCGTGCTTTATAACTATCTAAATCATAACTATAGTACTAAATATAAATTACAGTCGTGTAAATCTAATGTATCGAAACTTATTATTGGATGTGATTTGTAATCTTCAGGCCAAATGAGAGCATGGTCCACTCTTGGTTTTAGGAAACATAATAACTTTTAAGACATTTTTCTTCTGTTTTTCTGATAGTTGTTTTGTAAATTCATATATAAGTTTAACATGTTTTTTATTGATTGCTCACAGATCAAATGCGATGGATGAGCATTGTATTATATGTGGAAAGGTGTACATATCTTTTCAACCGAATTCTAAGGTAGACGAAACTTGTCAGTGCAAAAGCATGATATCCTGCAGTGACTGTCAAAGAGACACTTTTAATCGCATCAGCTGCAAATCGCTAGTGAAACCTTATTTTACTTGTTCTGTTCACAATAGATATAGAGAATACCAGGAAAACCTACTTCGTTACAAGAACTGGTGTATCGTATGGACCACAATTATGATTATTCCACTATTCTTGCTCTGTTATGCTGCCAACCTAAACTTATCTTGGACTTATCTCTTCATGGGCATCCTCATCAGTTCAACAGTAATACCTATAACTTTGTCTGTCTTGTGGTCCCGGATGAATGGCAAGGGAATGATGGCGGGAGCTATAGGAGGATGTATATGTGGTTTGGCTTCATGGCTTGGCACTGCCTCTACCTATCCTGGAGGTTTGAATAGTTTTTTAACAAATACGGGTAAGGATCTTTCAATGTTAGTGGGGAACTTAGTATCCATTGGAATGGGTGGTATACTGAGCATTGCCGTTTCACTTGCTACATCGAAACCTCTGTCTAAGGTAGAAGAAGAAATCATTTGGGAGAAAACTAGGAACATAGACAACCCCTTAAACCCTTGGGCTTTCATTTACCGTGAAGAATTAGCAATAGAACCTAAAGATAAATACCATGACCGACCCTCCCTAGAATCCATAGTGCAGACCTTTAAGACAGCCAGAGTTATCGCTTATGTTGTAGGTGTTTTACTGGTTCTCTTATTTATCTTCATCTGGCCTGGAGCAATGGCAGCCATAAAACTTCTGGATTCATCGGGTTTCCTCATCTGGACTTCTATATCTCGTGGTTGGACCTTTACGGCGGCAGCGTTCATTATTATTGTTCCATGTGTCCAGGAAATTATAGCCATCAGAAGACAGCATCTTGCTAACAAAGTGAAACCACACCTGAAAGTTCAGTTGTCACCAAGACGAAAAAGTAATTCAGTCGAAAGTACATATATTTAGACTTCATGTAATGTTGCGTTCTTCTGCTATACACAACTTAGGAATTTAAAGAAAAGTGTAAATTTGTTGTAAAACAACGATTTTATGTGCATGCGAAGTACGATTGCTTAGAAAAGTGTCAAGCAAAGCAAAGAAAAAATAACAAAAGAGAATTGACTTAGATTTGTGTCCAAGACGGATCATAATTTTAGTAGGATGGTTTGTATCCGTGTATACAAGATTAAACAAATCTTGTAATCGAGTGTAATCAAGAACTTTTTTATATATACTTATTTTAAAACCAATTTTACTTGTTTATCTTAAAATATTTTGATCAAAATAAAATATATTTTACTTATATTTTGATAAAGAATTTTTCGCATTGATATCAAAATAAAGCAATCACCGTTGGTAATGAGGCATTTAGGCTTAGGCCTTCTTAAATAACATTAAATCTACGTTATTTTCTTGGCAACTGTATACAATGTTATAATAACACTATGCAAGAAAAGTTTTACTTTCTCTTGTTCCTGGACAGAAAGTGTTATTTCCCAATTGCTTATGCCTAAAGTAAATGGTAAAGGCCTATTTTTCTCTTCAAACTATTTTGTGACCTGGAGGAGCGTATAATGAAAACGTGATGGAAGACTATATTTTGGGGCTGATACGTGAAAGTGATTTACATTACACTCGCATATCTCGAAAAACTACTCACTTCTAAATATTTGTATTTATTTTAGTATAACATTGGTATAAATACACGTAAATCTTGATTCATATGTTGTTTTATTCAGACCTTATGTAAATGAAAACGTGCAAATTTGCCCGATTTTACACAGAAAATAGGTTAATTTCTAAATTTTATTATCCAGGTGTCATAAAAGCAAAGTTTGGCCATTTTCTGTACTTTTACAACCTAAGTAATTGAGAAATAACACATACTATCCAGGAACAAAATTTGTGTTACATAATATACTTAGTAAATAAATACAACGCTAAAATCGATACATAGTAAAAAACATTTCTAAAATGTGGACTACATATGTTTCGACGTTTACCATGTTACCAAAACGTAAAAAGAATTTTCAGTTATCTGTAAAATATATCACTGTAGATCATCTCCTTAAAATATATTTAGCAATACCGTTTTGATTTCAAGACTGTTACAAAGACACTAAATAATTCATTTTTCACATCCCATTCCAGACGCACCTATCCTTCCATGCCAGTATTAAATTCATCATAGATAACCGGTTAAAAATTAATTTATAAAATAAATAAATATAATCCTGGTTATAAAATATTACTGTGATTTTAGTGCTCAAAAATGAAAGATCTTAAGTGTTGTTTTTTTTATTGATTTAAAACGTAGAATTACACAGACAGAGAATACATGGAAGAAAAAAACACTTTGCAGCGAGATAGTCTCCTATATAAGTTTGTTCAATATATTTCCAACTATTCCTTTATGAACAAGAACTTGTAAGTGTTATAAGTGAAACGTCAAGCTATAACATCCACATCGATGAGATCGAATCATTAAAAATCCTTAGGTTTTGTTGTTGTTTTCTTTAACAGATGACGCTACCATAGTTTACATTGTTTTAAATGTCAGGTGGAAGCCAAAAATATAATACAATTTGTTTGTTTTTGAATTTCGCACAAAGGTTCAAAAGGGCTATATGCGCTAGCCGTCCCTAATTTAGCAGTATAAGACTAGAGGGAAGAGAGCTAGTCTTCTAATGATTCACATACCCCTATTCTTTTACCAACAAATAGTGGGATTGATCATATCATTATAACGCCCCCATGGCTGAAATGGCGAGCATGTTTAGTGCCACGGAAAAAATAAACAAATAAAAATAACACAGCATAAACAATTGTAAACATGCCCAATCAACTGGTGCTTCTGTTTCTAATTACCATTATATTTGTCACGTACATAAACAACATTTTGATTTATACTAAGTTTAATTTTGTTTCACAATTGAATGTTTTTCGTGACGTAAAATTAATATCTGTAAAGTTCGGTTCCACTTTAAAACTTTGTTCGAAGAGGCAGTTAAAAGTAATTCTTCAAACGATTTTTTTTTTCTAGGCAATGGCTAAGCATTGTAAAAGTGTCTAAATATCCTCCATGTGCGTAAACTTGAATACAAGAACGACTCGATTCCAAAAGGCTGTACGAAGTTTATTAATCTGAAAAGAGTGGTTTATTTTTTACAAATAGTTGTCACTTGAGATATGATTACTAAAAATGTGGCTTGGAAAGTGAGCAGTTTCAGAAATGCCATTTCACACAACAATAATTGCTATAGTGAGAACGCTTTTTATAAGAATTGTGGTTGTAACAAATAGCTTATATAAAAGTGTTCCGACAACTATTTGTATCTCTGGCGGCCTAAAGTGTTGGCTTGCTTTTTGTTTTGAATTTCGCAAAGGTACAGGAGAGCTATCTGCGCTGTCTGAAGTGTCTGGATTGAGCAAAATACGTCACCGACAATGGATATGATGGATATAGTGTGATTGAAATACTATTTTTGTACACTCTTGTGATTTTTGAAAATCCCTAAGGGACTAGATAAAAAATGTGTTAATACAAGTAACATATGACAGTTATAAATATAAAATTATTTGACTTCTACTATTAAATTCAATTTTTAATTACCTTTAACTGAAAAAATGTTTCGCCGCTTTAATACTTAACACATAAGAAGTCGTGTGGCCTGCAATTGTGGATTATTACTGCAATACTTAACGCACAAATACGAAAACTAAATCTTGTTTAAAGTATTAATTATGATACAGGTCTCATTCATTCACCTCAATTTTGCTTTAAAAATTTGTAAGAGATGCTATCGCCATTTGTTTGTTTGTAATTAAGCTCAATGTTAAATAATGTGTTACCTGTGCTAGCTACAGGGATTGAAACTAGGTTTTCAGCATTATAATCATTATGATTTGTGGCTGTACCATTAGGGGGTGTCACTCTTTGAGCAAAGAATGTAAGCAAGTTAATATTCAGAAAGTCCCTTACTCTGACATAAAACAAATGGAGCAGAAAGGAGAAATAGCATCAACTTCGAATGGTAAGTTTTTATTTAAAATGCGGGGGCTTCTAAAACCTCGTTTGCCTCTTTACTTTAACTAAACAGTGAAAAGTCAGTTAAGAGCTCCAAAGTAAAACTATTACGTAATTACTTGAAGCGGGATATACTGATGAATACCATAAACAGCGTAAGATCAATAACAAAGAACCGTAACATTATTATGTTTTGTAACTATAACGTTTAAAGTGCTCTTGACATTTAGTGTGTATATTTGTTCCAAAATTTGTACGCAAAGAGTTTCCTCAGCGTAAACGTCACTAATTTTGTACTTATTGACCACATGGTAACAAGTTAGTTAGCAGTGGCCACGTCAGAAGTTGAGCTAATCTTGTCTGATCAAATAGTTTGATTTGATTATCATTGTTGTAATTCACCCACAGCCTCGAAGTCTTTTCTTCATCAACGGGTCTCGAACTAATGAATCATTGATTTCACAGTGTTGCCAAAGTAACTACTAGAGTTAAATCATGATCAACTGTATTGGCATATAATATATATTCACAGTATTTGTGCATTTACAAAGAAAGAGAATATATGATATACACACTAATAAACATGTCATAAACAACAACGATTATGGAACAAACTTTCCCACTGACTGTTTTTTAAAATTACGTTATTGTGAAATTATTGTAAAAAATTATAAAAAATGAGTATATAAAACGTATCCAAGCGCGGTTCCTTTCAAGTGCTGCCATCTAGAGTTGCCACCGTTGATAGCAGAATAAAAATACCACTCGAAGAGGTCTATTTTTAGTTTTGAAGTGTTTTCCTTTAAGTAGTTTTATATAAGTATTCACGAGGTGGTAAGTAATGAAGTTTCACTTCATGTATATGAAATGTATGAGACAAATCTAGTATAAATCGATGGTTTGGTATGGTGTAATTATTTGATTAGCAGGAATACTTTCGTAATAACATAATCGAACGCTTTATATCTTGCTTACCTTGATTGTGAGACGAAGAAGCCTTCGTAATCTCAAGGTTTTTTCTACCAGGAGAGAGGAGGCCGCTTCATGGCTGTAAGTATCATACTTTCTATTTGTAATCTACATGTTCGGGAAGACGTCCAATTTATTTAGTCGTAGCAGAAACTTTGACAAAAGTGGGTGCTGAGTTTATGGTTGGCTTTCGGTATATTCAAACATTAAAGTTTTCGTGGTGTTTTACGTGTTCTTTATATTTTAATGTCCCGGAAATATAGAAATTCAACTCTGATGGTAGATGGACTTTCTTGATGTAAGAATAAGTTTCCTGTAAAGTTTATCGTTTTCCTTTTTTTAACAAACAAATTCAAGTTCATGGTGAGTGGATTTAATTGTAATTTGTTGGTGATTTATAAAATATATAATGTTAAACGAGTAGCGTTTCAGAAATATTTAATTTTGGTTGAATGTAATGGAATAACAGTAAGCCTGTATATTTATTTGGTTATTACTTTTATCAAAATATAGTGTGGTTGTTTAAGGCCCTAGTATTTTTCATAATAATTAGAATAAAGTGGACTAAATATGGTAGATGTTACTTTTAATTTTATTCAAAAGTATTATAATAATGAGCAGTGTTGCTATGCGTCACACTCAAACTTCAAAATGGCCTAGCGATTAGTAAAATCCGACTGTGAAATGAGGATATGTGGCGCGTGAACCGTTGTCGAAAGAAGTAAAACAAAATCGGGACTGCAGGTTCGTTATAAAAGTGGCATAGAATTCCAGTATCCTATCCATTAAGTGTAGCCAAAAAGTTGACAGTAGGTGTTCGTAACTTGTTGCCTTCACTCTAGACTCTTGTCTATCACTTTAAAATTTGGGACAGCTGGTACAGAGTCCTTGAGTAGCTTCACGTGAAATCTAACAAACAAAAAAAACTTAAAATCATCCTTAAACTTCAACCGTCCCGATAAAAAATAATATTTTTAATAACGTGTTAATTAATGAAACATCATCATAAACTTCAAAAATTATTTTCAACATGACCCATCTACAAGTTGTTGACACAATTTTATAGAAGAGTGTGCTAGAACTCTGTGTAAGTATGGCATGGACGCCGTATTAAAGCAATACAAAAGTCATCTAGACTTTCTTCTCTACAGGTTATCAAAAGCTACAGTCTTGGTTATAATACTTGCATATTTTTTGACAAATAAAATCATTATTATTAAGGTGGAATACAAATGTACTTAGGACTATCAAACTGGGAAATGTACGTTATATTAAACATCTACATATGTAATTTGTACAACGAGACAGGTTCTATGGACATCATGGACGATTTACTTGAACAGTAAACAATTTTATCAGATACCTGTAGAAAGATGTATGATTCAGCGTTTCACTTATCACAACAAAACTTTACCAAAACATCAGATTATTATAAATAGCGTCTGTAACCTTATATTAGTTCATATTAAACATTCAGTACTTGTTTGGTCCTATTCGTACTCTAATAACATCCGCAAGGCAATGTAGCATGGTGTCAATGAGATTATTGGTGTAATTCACTGTGGTTTCATCCCAACTTGTCACTGAAAGGCGCTGAAACTTAGCTACAGTAACCGCTTTAGGGTTATAGTTAGCAATTTTTCAGCTCAACTCTTCCCGACAATTCTTCATGGAATTACAATCTGAAGATATAGCTGGTCATGGCGATATTCTAAGTTGGTGTTGTTATTCAGAAACAGAAAGTTATTACCAAACCTTACCCTAGCATATGACAGATATATCGTTTCCAAGTGATGCCTGTATGAGGTGCCATTGACGTTTTCCTAAAGAATATGAAGTGCAGTTATCTACCATGTTGAATAGTTGCTCAAACATGTACTGCACAACCTCCTGTGACAAAAACAGCCTTTTTTATCTGCTCTCCAGACAAACGACAAACACAAATCTTACCATAAATAAATTCAACTTCACAGTAAAAAGCAAAACTCATAACAAATGATGACATGTCGCCAGTGACCTAACTGTAAGTTGACATGCTGTATTGCCTAAGTAACGTGGTAATGGTGAGAATTCTGGTTAATATCGGTTTGCAGATAGCCCTTCTTTTAAAATAAACTTCAGTCTTATATTTACTGTTCAAAGATACCCTGGTATAAATGTGTTTATTCCATTCCTGTCGTGAAATGTTGCAAGACGTATTTCGACCTTGGCGTGTTCATCTGATCAGTCTAGTCTTACGTTGTTAAATTAGGGACGGCTAGCACAGATAGCCCTTGTGTAGCTTTACATGAAATTCAAAAACAAACAAACCATTAGGATTTCCTGTAGTCCGAGAATGTTTTATAATTCTTGATAGAGTATATTAGGGATACTCTATTGTTCTGGCAATCTTCATTTGCTTTGTATCATTTCTGAATAGTCGAACAACTTGACACCCTATCACTTCTAGCACGACTCTAGAAGTACAGTTAAATTGTCTGAACAAAACGCTGATTTGTTTCGAAAACAATTATACCAAAAGCACAGCCTTTCAAACAAAACTGGCTTGTATGTGTGTTTTGACGAGCAAATGCTCTAAATAACTTATACAGACCATAATAACATCTCGTATATATCTCTCCGATCACACGCTACCTTTCCTGTTTACTCCGTGCATGTAGACAGTAACATCTACAGAACAGTACGTATACATTTTGGCCAAGAATATAGATATGAAGAGCTATTTGGCATAATCAGTCTATCTCCTGTGTAGACTATATGATCTCTGGCTACTTATTTTATTATTATTTCATCCAAAAATCAAATAAAAAAAAACATACTTCCAGAATAAACGATGTTATTACTCTTGGACATTAGCTTACTTACAGAAATATGGTATTTCTTTGAAAGGCTGAAGTACAGGGTGAAACAAGGATTGCCTGTCAATAATAGAAGAACAAAAGAAGACTTTAACATGTAGAATACTCAATGCCATGTACTCTATGCAATAGACGTATTTAAGGAGCCAAATCCTTTATTGTATACAAAGTGAAGGTGCAACTAATATCAATACAAATACAGGTCATTAGAACTAGATATGAAGAGCTACCCAGCATAGTCGCTTTTCAGCTATCGTGAGCATCCCAAAGTCCAAAACCGATGAAAAGCCAAAAGCGAAATTTCTTATTTTCTTTCATCGTCATCTTCCTCAACAGGCCTATCTGGCTGTAGCATTAACTGTAATTTTGTCATTACGTGATAGAGTGAAACAGTCTTCACGATCTTTGACTACCTATTTTATTATTATTCTATGTAAAGTTTTATAATACACTCTATAACCTAGTAACCCACATTCACCATCATATGAAAAGTAAACAAACAAGTATAAGAAACAAATTATCGCTAAATAAAGAAGCTATGTAGGGCTGACTATTGAACCTGAAAAAAAGAACTAAACAAGTGGACATATCACTTGACATGTCTACTGATCACAAAGCACTTTTATGTACATGGAAATTAAAATATTTGCATTACTAGCTTTCTTACTGGAAAAAGAAATTGAACTAGAATTTTCAATCGCAAAATGTTACTCTAAATATAAAATAGTCATAAACGTAGTATTGTAAAGTTAGGGATTGGAAAGGTATAATGATGAAATCTGATATTCTGTTCAAATATTAAGCTTTTAATACAGTGGATGAAATATGCACTGCAGGGTAGGTGTTGTACCCTGAACATAACAGCGATACGACGGAACCTTTTGCAATGGAAGCTACGCTGTAAGATTACTTTCGAAATGCACAGTTATGAAACATTGCGATGTAGTGAGTCTAAAAAATTGTTTTAATTTAAAGGATTCAACATTTATATTTATCCTTTTACTCATGACTACACCAAGTTTAAACTCGAATATGTCCATGTACGTATGGAAATATATGGTGTAGTCATGAGAAGACCAGCCACATACTGATGATAACGCAGTTTTCGCTTCATTCAATGTTTGTTTTATTACTCATCAATACATAATAACAACGCAAAGCTAGGCAGTTTATTTGAAATGCTTTAAAATCTGGAAATAAAAAAGCAAAATTAAGTTAGATATGCATTTTTAATGTCGACGTCAATATTTCTGACCTAAGACTTCAGAATCTGTGAAAGTTTATACCTACGCTAATTAATAGTTTAACATCTCACTACAATGTCCCCTGCAATCCTGTACCCGTTTACACTCTCGTCCCTAAGACCTGTACCCGGCAACGGTCAGTGCAAACTCTCTCTTTGTTAACCTGAAGATGACCTAAGAAGGTCGAAACGTTGTTCTCTGCTTTATTACTAAAAGTGTTAATACCCATACCAGCTGTTTTCAGATATACTGTGAAAGTTTCATTTTAGGCCCACACTAATCAGATATTGCAGTGTAAATTGTTATGGTACGAAAAAAATAAACAAAACTGTATTTGGGAAATACATCATTCCCCAAAAAGCTCAGGCCCGGCTCTTTGACTTATGGCCCTAATCTAATGTGGTCCAATATAGAAAATAATTAAAGACGACTGCAGTCCATGCACCGGTATCATCTTCGTAATGTTGGAGTAAAACGAAGTGAGATAAAAAAGGTACACGAAAGAGTAGGTGTTGCATTATCGATAACACCAACAACATAATACAAGTATACTGGGGACTTAAACAATACAGATTGTGTTAATAAAGATAATGGTTTTTTGGTAACTCCCGTAAAATAAAAAAAAAGTTAGAAAAAGTCTTGATACAATGAACTAGTATTTAAGTTGAGATTCGAGATGAACGACTATCAATAAGAAAAATGTAGAATGAAACTAAATAATTTATAAATCAAATTATGAAATGGACTGACGAAATAATTAAAACAACTTCTGCATTTGACTAGAAAAAATCTGACACACATATAAGAAGTAACACTAATTATATGTTATAAATAAAAGCTTGTGAAATATAATAAATAGAGTAGATATACTATTTCAAAAATTTTTAAAATCCTAACTTTCCAAAATCGTATGTGTAATCAAATGAACAATTTTCGTTAATGTCCCCCGGAAGAGACTGTACTAAGGCTAAACATAAGTTTTGTTTTTCACGTTAAATTTGGAAACACAGCTATTGTTTTATCTTACGTTAATATTGTGTGAGCAATAGTATCCTGCTAATACAGCGATAAGTCGACGGATTTACAACGCTCAAATCAGGCATTCGATTCCCGCGGTGGGCTCAGCAGAGAGGCCGATGTGGCTTTGCTATAAGAAAACATACGCTGTAAGCTGTATTTTAGGTATTCATTTACAAGAAAGTTAGTGATACAATAAGCTGAAAATTAAGGCCTTTGTATTTTACTAATACAACATAAACTTATTTTCCAACTTTGTGGTACGTAGATAAACAGTAGGGATGACCATTTAATTTTTAATGACGAGTGTTTTGCTGTTTTGAATGCAGCACAAAGCTACACAATGGGCTATCTGTGCTCTGCCCACCACGGGTGTCGAAACCCGGTTTTTAGCGTTGTAAGTCCGCCGACATACCGCTGAGCCGCTGGGAGGATGTTTTAGTGACGAACTATAGAGTACTAACCGTCACTGAGCCTCCACCGCCTGACACTTAGGTTAACACTCACTGTTAACTGTGTAAGGAAATAGCTGATCGTAAATAACACCGTGTTAAGCATAAACTAGCTCAATTACATTTCATCATAATGAGTTATTTAAATGTGTATGTTTCCATTATGTAATAAAATATAATTCAATCTGAAATCGTTTAATTCACTCCGTAGTATTTTTATTAACACCGCTAGGTGGTTCAACTCAGCACGATCATGCATGTAGTCTGTGTTTTCAAGTCTTCAGAGCTTTGTGGTGAAAGTTTGATTTGTAATTTGTAATTGATTTGTTTAATATAATTATGAAAAAAAGGAGATAAAGTTGATTATGATGATATTTTTATAAACGTAACTTTTTTGTAACATTACGTCTTATCAAACGTGTTTGTTTGAGAATTTCGCACAAAGCTAAACGAGGGCTATCTGAGATAGCCGTCCCTAATTTAGCAGTGTAAGACTAGAAGGAAGGCAGCTAATCATTACCACTCACCGCCAACTCTTGAGCTCTTTTACCAACGAATGGGGTTTGACCGTCACATTATAACGTCCTCACAGCTGAAAGAGCGGGCATGTTTGGCGCGACAGAGATTCGAACTCGCGATTCTCGGATTACGAGTCGAACGCCTTAACCCACCTGGCCATGCCGGGCCCATGTGAACAAGAACTCCAGAATACTGATTTCCCTAAAACTGGCTACGTGGGTAAAACGAGGATGGTACGTTCATATACAGACGTCCTTTTTTAGAATTAGAGCACAAGCGGCCACACAGTAAATAATAAAGCTTGTGCAACCTAATCAGATGTTATGGGGTTGTTAGTTATACGTGAAGTGACCATGCAAATATGGAAATCGGCAGACTTGGTAAATAGATTTAGAATTTCCCGTTTTATTTTGAAATATTTAATAGTAAACATGTTGCATCATCCCTGCGCGTAAAACCAACGCGGAGTAAACTTGTTAGTGTGCTTGGAGTGTTGAAGGTGAGGGGGATATTATTGTTCTGTTATGTTAACATGATACTTACCCTTTTAAATTTTGGGCACATGTTGTTACTCTATATCCCTTATTTTTTATGTATTCATACAACATTAGTGAAAAAATACGTGAATGTGAGGAAATTAATAGAAAGTAGGTGATTTAAATATAGGTTTGCTATTATTTCAAGGCCTGGCATGGCCGAGCGCGTTAAGGCGTGCGCTCGTAATCCGAGGGTCGCGCTAAACATGCTCGCCCTCCCAGCCGTGTGACGGTCAATCCCACTATTCGTTGGTAAAAGAGTAGCCCAAGAGTTGGCGGTGGGTGGTGATGACTAGCTGCCTTCCCTCTAGTCTTACACTGCTAAATTAGGGACGGCTAGCACAGATAGCCCTCGAGTAGCTTTGTGCGAAATTCCAAAACAAACAAACAAAAGCTATTATTTCAATTGAGAAAACGTAACCAGAACGGTGTCTACAAGACAGATCCTTTCAATGTACACTCGACGTATTGACATGAGACCTTTCTCAAAAGACGTGTCCCGCGCACCAAAGTTCCTGGCTTATTCTCTTCGAATGCACTTCATGTATAGTACGCCTCGGACTAGATTAAAGTGGGGACGTTAGGGGCTTCGCAAAAGATATATCGGCTATAGTTTATTATAAAATAAATAAAAGGTACCGTATGACAGTATGTATCAGGTTAGAGCACGACTGTTTCAGTGGTAAAGCAGAGACTGCCTGACAAAACTCAACCTCGCAGTTAAAGAAAAGTTGTAGTAACTCAGTTTTTCACGATCATCCATACCAATTTGGTTGAAGCTTTTTAGAGTATTGTTGTCTTTGTATTTACACTTTCTGTGCCGTATTTCAGTGGTGGTGGTTATGCACAACTTGTTATATTTTAAGGTATTTAATTCTGATGGCCCTCAAATAACATTGTATAAACACGTATTTCAAGTGGACAAACATTAACAAATTATTCTTTGTGTGCGAGTCAAAATAACATGTTTTTATAAAATATAAAAACGTCCATATTGAAATAGAACCAGTGTTTAAAACTGGCCAAGGGGTGAAGGTCAAAGAAAAAATTGAATATACAAAGAGGGGCGCCACTAAATTTAGAAGCCCAGGGCTGCCATCAAAGTTAATCCGGCACGGAGTGTGCGGACATGGCTTTATATATATATATCAGTTTTTTCAAAAATTTATGCGTGTTAAGCTGATACGCCTACTTAGCGAAACTAGGAAATTATACTATTTCAGTAAACGATGGTGTTTATTTCAAAATTTCTTTTTATCTTATTTGCGCTTAACATGAGTTGTGTGTCTTAACATCTTACCAACAGGTGTATTTAGGGTTTCTTGGTTTATTGTGTATTAAGTGTGTGCGCGCGTATATCAAGTTTGAAAAATAATTTTTATGTTATCATTTATATGATTGTTAACAAAATATAACAATTGGTATTTCTAGTGATTGCAAAGTCATTCACAAATCAAACAAATAAATGAATCAATGTTGTATATGCATATACATATAATTTATTTAAATTCCCTCTTAAACGGAAAGACCGTGCCTCGATGTAATTAACAGTTTGAAAACAACATTTTGACGAAATATTGTGGTTTGGTTTGCTTTGAATTTCACGCAAAGCTACACGAGGTCTATCTACGTTAGACGTCTCTAATTTAGCAGTGTAAGTCTAGAGAGAAGGCAGCTAGTCACCACCAACCATCGCCAACTCTTGGGCTACTCTTTTACCAATGAACAGTAGGATTGACCGTCACATCATAACGCTCCCACGGCTGAAAGAACGAGCATGTTTGGTGTGATGGGGATTCGAACCCGCGACCCTCGGATTACGAGTTGAGTGCCTTAACCACCTGGCCATGCTGGGTCTCAAAATATTGTGCCAGACTTTATTTTGGTGAGGCATAACATGCTTTCATAAGTGTTTTATAGGTCTGACCCAATGGTTATGGCGCTCAAGTCGTAATATGCGGATTGCTGATTTGAATCCTCGTTACCGAACAGCCGTGAAATGGTCTTATAATGTCATGGTCATTTCCAATATTCTTTATTAAATGAGTAGCCCAAGAATTGGCGGCGGCTGGTAACTTCCTTCTAGTCTATCACTGCTAAAGTAGTGATGTCTCTCACTGATAGCTTTCGAGTAACTTTGCGCGAAGTTCAAAACAAAATAAACCAACAATTCCTATGCCTGCTAAGAAGTCGTAAGAACCGGGATTGCTGCAGCATCCCCGCTTTTGCATGTTTGACTTTTATAGCAGCTATAAGTTAGATTTTTGTATTAATTTTTATTGAGGGTATGCCCCAACGTTGAGCTGCCTTTGGCAGCACGAGGACTGCTTTTTATACTTTCAGTATCTGATTGTATAATTTGTTTGTGGTCAGATAGACCCACTTTGTAACTTTTTCCTACATCGCTATTCTATGAGGTTATTTTTTAGATTCTTACGTGACGATTATGAAGTTTTTATTAATGTATAGCGTAATAAGAACTAAGATGAGCTACTAAATTCACCGTTTACTTTCTTGTCAAATTACTATAATACAAAAGTGCCAAAACAAACAGATAAGTTTTGTAGTACTGTGTAAGACTTCATATTATTACACCAGTTATTGAAGTGAGAATAATAATCTTGTGGTTCATCATTTCTTACACAACTAGTGGGAGAAGACTGATGAAGAAAATTGAGTGTTTTAAACATCTTGCATATATTAACAGGATTCCTTTGTTGTGTGGGGTATGTTGCGGAACAAAGTACGTATGGGTTGTTAGCTTTCTTTCGGCCCGCCATGGCCAGGTGGGTTAAGGCATTCGATTCGTAATCCGACGGTCGCGGGTTCGAATTCCCATCGCACAAAACATGCTCTCCCCTTCACCCGTGCGGGCGTTATAACGTGATGGTTAATCCCATTATTCGTTGGTAAAAGAGTAGCCAAAGAGTTGGCGGTGAGTGGTGATGACTAACTGCCTTCCCTCTAGTTTTACAGTGTAAAATTAGGGGCGGCTAGTGCAGATAGCCTTTTAGTAGCTTTGTGCGAAATTCAAGACAAACAAAACAAATTATTTCTTTCTTTGTGCCAACTCTGGTACTCGAATATGTCATTTCCATGTCCAAAAATTTTGTTTTTAGCTCTAGAATAGAGAGTTAGTGTTGTGGATCATGTGAGCTTTTAGTCTCCTGGTGTATTTTCTATTACTTCGTATAACATGTGAATCATCCAGCTTATGTTTTCAAGTCGAATCCGCATTAATAATCTTTGTTTCTGAAATGTTCTCAACTTACAACCCGACGAGACGTGACTGTCCACTTTCAAATTATTTTGTATTATAGTTGCTCGTGTTGTTAATCTTCTATCAATTCAATTGAAAGTTTCACTGTGATTTGTATTAATGTCAAAGCTACGGAAACAATCTAATTCCATCCCTAAGCTTTGAATTACTGAATAAAGTGAAGGCAGCCAGTTATTATCATCCTACCACCCATCATTAACGTTGAGAAGCTGACTTCCATTCTTATAATGTGTCTACAGTTAAGGGTGGAAAATATTTCCTCATATCGCACAGGTTCCAAACTGCTTCTTCAACCCTAAAATCCACAGCTCCACCGCAGGTTCAATTCCCCTCAGTGGACTCAGCAGATAGCCCGATGTGACTTTGCTATAAGAAAACAAACAAACAAATAAATCTACCGCAGGCCCACCTAACGCTTGAGTTTGTTTTGTGAAATGAATAATTATCACTTACAAGTTACACCATCTATCTTTAATGTAACATTTCTTAACCGGAAAACAGTAATGTAAGGTATATTACTACAAATATTAAACTTTTTCACTAAATCAAATGCTTTATATCATTCAACGTTTTTAAAATACGAGACTTCTCATGAAAGTGTAACTTTTAACTTCTTTAGCAGAATTCGTCAAGCACAAAGCATTGGAATGTAAAAATTCAACTCGCAAACATTATAAATAATAGTTATGATACAAAATGATTTAGGTTTTTGGCCAGTATTAATTATTATTTGTTACTGTGAGTAAAGTTGCCGTGCAGGTGTAAAACTATAATATTTGTCATATCATTTTGATATTTGTAAGATTTCTCTGTGATGAACATGTCAAAATGTACCCCTTTTATTCGTACATTTCTACGCCTCGTTGGTTTAGAAGTATCTGTACGTGACGTAAGTGCAAACAATTTGTATTGTAAATAATACTGCAGGTGATATCTTACACATACTGTTATGAAGCAGTGAGAATATGGCCTTTGTATATCTGGTGAGTTAATGTATATGTAATACAAGAAAGCTCCTAAAATATCCCTAGAATAAGCAAAGAGACTACTTACAATCAAAAGCAAGTTTAGGATTAAAGTAAATTTAAAGTAAAATATGTATTAGGTTGGAAGAACATGTCTCTCGCTCGCTCACTCGTTTTCACAAGAAGTTTTTAAGCATGATAATATCATTTAATTTGTAGTTTTTAATATGTGAGACAGTTTTATGAAAGAAAATGTATATGCAGACTAAAAAAAATTCCGATAGCTAGTATATTACAGTTACTTATATATCAAAATACACACTAATCTGTCGTGCGACAAAAACAACTCCCTGGCGGACAAACTGTGTCTTATTAACAAGAGTAATAGTTTAGCGATTTTTCATCTTCTGTGTCTCGACTGTAGTAATTCAGACTAACAGAAATTTGTAATAAAGTAAAATTTAATTAAATTAAAGGCCATATTCTCACTGCTTCATAACAGTATGTATAAGATATCACCTGCAGTAATTAATTGGGCTGTTACTCAACGTACCAAATTTCTGGACAATCCCTTAAAAATACATGAGATATATAATCCTGATTGTATTTCTCGATACTCGACTTGTAATCCGAGGGTTCTGGACTCGAATCCTCGTCACACCAAACATGCTCGTCCTTTCAGCCATGGGGGCGTCATAATGTCGCGGTCAGTCCCACTATTCGTTAGTAAAAGAGCAGTCCAAGAGTTGACAGTCGGTGGTGATGACTAACTTCGTTCCATCTAGTCTTACACTACTAAATTAGGGACGGCTAGCACAGATAGCCCTCTTGTAGCTTTGCGCAAAATTCAAAACAAACCAAACCAAATCTCATTGGAGAACTGCCCCACTCACTCCCACTAGCATCCATTTGAAATATCAAGATTTACTCTGTTAATAATTTTAAATCAACCTTACAATACGACTACAACTGGGTCATGTGAGATAGAAATGCTAAGTAACTTGAACCAAAGAATCACTTCAAGCTAGATTACTTTTAGAATGGGGGCGGTATGATTGTTTGAAACAACGTCAAACCGGTAGGAAACTGTGTAAACAGAACTTGGAGTAAATTTAGGATTTTTTCATGGTTGAAAAGAAGAAATAGACACTTCTTAAAGGGGGAAAACCCAGTTATTTTGTGTGCAATGACAGTTAACCCCTTCATGCCCCAACTAACTCTTTACCTCACCAAGCTACACACATATATACATACACAAATTGAATATTCTGGAAACTCCACTGGTGTGTTTTTCAGACATCTAAATTCAACGCAAATTAAATTTATTTTATTACTTTGAAAGGTATCTGGAAAATAACATTATATCTTTCGTATGTTCTTATTCGATTTCCATAAAATACGTAGTAACATATTATCATCGGCAGGATGTAGATGATCAAATCGATGTCTTCGTATCAGCATTATGTTAAAAACCTTTAAAATACTTATACATATACAAATTTTATTTACAAAATGATGAAATCAAAAGACCCCGTAATGCTTCTTGAAATATAAATTCTGTGGTTAATTTAACATTCCATAATTACCCAGTAGTACTCTTTATAACGTATTCACAATAACTTTTACTTCCTGTCAACTCTGTGTTTGATACGTTTACTAAATTTACGTAACAGGCTTTGTCACATGTACCTTGTTAGTTTCCTGCTTTCAGTTATCAGTTCCACAGTTTACAAGTGTCGGACCAATTTTTAAAATAATCGCATTTTCATTTATAACAAAAATATTAAAACTGTCTGACTTTCTCTATAATTTTGAACTACTGACCATAGAGAATACAGCAACCTACAACCTATTATCCGTGCTAAATAATTGGATTGGCTTTCTTTCCCATGCTCAAACGTACCAATAGCTTAAAGTGCCAGGACTATTTAAATATATCTCGCGTTTTGAAACAAACCCTAAAAGCCAGAGCTCCACTGCAAAACCCCCTCAAAGAAAAAAGTTCTAATTTCTTGAAACAAAAAGTAGTCTTTTGTTTTTCTTAGAAAGACTAAAGCTAATATGTACAATTTAGAATGATTTTCGAAACAGCGCACTTTTCTATAGAGCTAAATATGGAAAGCAAAACTTAACATCCCCTCAAATGTTTAAACAATTTCAATTGCAAAAGTATTCCAACACCCCATACATTTTTCTGTGAGTAAACAAATGAGATGGAGATGCGTAGTAGCAGTCAATAAAACAAATACGGCTTTGTAGAATTTATCGTGAGAAATATTGTTTTTGATAAATTATGAAAAAATTCAGTCGTGTTTAATGATCCATATTTTGATCACGCACGCCCCTTTTTTTTTTTTTTTTAACGTAACTAAATTTATTGAAAGTTTGAACACTGTTAACCTGAAGATGACCTGAGAAGGTCAAAGCGTTGTTTTGTACTTTTTATTTTAATTAAAGTTTTAATATCCATACCAGCCGTCTGGAGAACACATTTGTATTTCAAATGGTCGTCTGCTATATTCGAAAACAACCTAGTAATTTTAATATGTAGGTAATTTGCATTTAGACCTTCATACGAAAGTAGGTGTATCAGTGTTATGTCTTGTGTGAAATATTTCAGTTTGAAGAATAAAATATCCATAAAACAATTCTAGATAGCTATTAGAAATAAAAACTGTAATGAAGTTTGGGAGTGAGAAGTACGTGTGTTGAAAAGACCGAGTGACCACGGACTTCAGTATGAACATGAAATAAACCTAAACAAGTATATAAATTTCAAACAAATACATTTAAATTTTTCTTAAGTACAGACGTATTATTAAAATCTGTTTTGTGCACACACTTAGGAGTATCAGCTTTATAAAGACGTACTGATAGAAGTCGACCTTCTGTTATATTTATGAGCAAGTATACACTGTTTACTGATTTATGTTTTGTAAAATAAAAATATTTGTACTTTTAATCCGAAGACATTTAGGTCAAGATTGTGTTTTCAGTTATTGCTCTCAAGATTTTGAAACACTACGTATTTCATAAATGTTCAATTTGAAGAAAAGATGTGTCGGTATAAGTGAAGGTTTAGGGGTGGAGAAAGTAAGGCGATTATTATCGATGTTTGTTTTACGAATAAAATTAACGTATAATGTCAAGACTTTAGACTTCGTATTATTTAGAGTTATCCAGAACAAAGGTTGAATGATGGGGAAGGCGCGAGTTGCGATTTGTTTACTAGTACTGGTACGTAGTGTTCTTGAGCTTGATAAATATATTAACGTTACTGAAGGCCTTTCTGGTTCATTGTACCCTTAGTATATTGCAATGATTTAATTACTGTGTATGAAGTATCTACTATTTATTATATTTTAGACTTAATCAAATTTATACGTGATTTTATTTACAAATAAATGGTTCAATCACTTACCTGTCACTTTAGTACAACATAAAATGGCACATGATTCTTACGTTATGCGTTAAAATATTGTAATATTATTATATTGCTTTTGAATATTAATATTAAAACTTAAAATAGTTATTTTGTTTGAAAGTAGGACGCGAGTTTTTTTAGAATGTCTTAGTGTTAAATTTACCGTGTCACAGTGTTTATAATGCTGTAACACAGTTACTGACTATTTCATAATATTCATTATGTTGCTTTAGTACAATAAAATGTGAACTGTACACATGAAAACAGGTCTTCATATATTTGGTTTGATATATACTTGTATGCATTGATTCGTTTGATTTCGATATGTAGCTGCCGAAACCAAAACATTCAAAAATTGTAAAAATGAAATTAGGAAGACTGTTTAGTAATTTGAAGATAAAAAATACCCACTTACTTTGTACTTCTATTTCAAAATGATAGACATACTTTGATGAAATGTGGCTATTTTTGTCTGTTTTTCAGTTAATTCTGTTGTTGATCATTACAGTTAGATATATATTCTATGAAATTGAAAATGTTGGCATTCATTTGTTTTAAAACTTTGAATTTTCACTATATAATTTGAAAAATATAGCAATTTTAAATAAAATTTCCTTTCCCTTTAAGATGTTTTTTTGTTGTTTTTTAATTCATATATTTAGTTGACAAGGAACCAGTCTCCTAAACTTTTATGGAAGAAGTAATTAATTACTTGTAAATGGAAATATGTGTAGGAAAGTTTGCTCTGTTTAACGTTGCAATCACATATATGGTGGAGTGAAAACAACATGGGTCAGTGTACAAGCATTATAAAAGGCCAAGATAATTCCATTGGGAATGTAAGCCATGTACGATCAAACAAAAAAAGAGGTGTTCCATTGAGTGCAACCTTTCATGTTTATGATAATGATCTGCAGTGGGATTTGCTAAATATTAACAGTGCCTCTGAAGAAGAGCTTATGACACTCCCAGGCATTTCTCGCTCTATTGCTCACAATATTATGGAATACCGTCAAACTATTGGTGGTTTTAGGAAAGTGGAAGACTTAGCTTTAGTTTCTGGAGTTGGGGCCAGAAAGTTAGAACAAGTTCGCTCTGAAATTTGTGTCAGTTCTTATCGGACCGGCATTAAAGGAGGAAGTCAGTCATCATCTGGTAACATCTCTCTAGAGTCTTTTACCATTTGTGAAAATAATCTTAATTTCCAAGGTTCACAAATGAAAACTATAGATGTAAATAGAGCTAATGTATTTCAGTTAATGTCTGTACAAGGCATTAGTCAAGAACTAGCAGCAAACATTATCTATTACAGAGAAAAAAAAGGACCATTTCGGACTCTAGATGACTTGTTGAAAGTGAAAGGAATAAAGCACCAGAAATTTGCCATGATCAGATTTTTTCTTACTCTTGGTTCTTCAACTTCAAATGGAGAGAATGTGTCTCTTCCAACTGGAACACCACAAAATGATAGAAGCATAATTAGGAACAAAAGTAGTTATAGGAAAACGTTATCAGCACCTTCTTTATATAATATTGACAGAATTAGACTTTTTGATGAGGCAAGTAAAGCTATTTATGATTTTCTTTCTGATCATTGCCATCGACCAATTGTGGAAGAAGTATTTAATTACTCTAGAAATGATAAACCAGCAATTCGTATTGCAGTGTGGAACATGGAAGGCCTCACAATACAAAAGGTTCGGAATCCTGGTGTACAGGAAGTTATCTGTAGAACGATACTTGAAAATGGGTAGGTTTTAATATATAGTGTCTCTTAAGATTATTCATTTGATAACACATGTAATCTTTGTGATATTGCATTAAGAAAAAAGGCTGTTTTGTTGCTTATGTTGGCATAATTCTAGTGCATAGAAATCATTAATTTAAAAGTGAGATTACCACTAAATTGCTTAAGCTTGCTAAAGGTGATTAGCATTTAAGGTGTAAAGTAATACTTCAAAATATTAATTTTTTGAAGTTACTGCTTCATGCAATATAATAAAACATTTTGTGTACTATATTTCATTTAGCCATGGCCCACAAGGTGATCATTAAATTATAGGGTTCATAGACCCCATCAAAGCTTTTAGATATGTTTTTAAAATTATTTATGCACTAAATTGGTTGTTTATCTGTTCTTAAGATTACAAGAATTGCAAAAAAAGAAAAAAGTTGTTAGCAAAAATATTAACATTATTGCAGTGATATGACTAAAAGTGCAGGAGATCCTACTTAAGTTACATAGCCTTGTACTTTTAACTGATTAGTGGATTATAATGATGACAGATATCTTGTTTATTATTTATAATATTGTTCTTGGAACAGTCCAGTACTTAGTCTCATATTCTAAGTAGCTGCACACTAGCATTTTTCATCATAGTAATAAATACTTTGTCTCTTAGCCCCTAGTATCTAAATGGCAAATGTATAAGTTTATAATGCTAAAACTAGGTTTCATTATCCATGGTTAGCACAGCAATGACAGCTCCATTGTGTTGCTATAACAACAAACAAACAAACAAGCTTTGTTTCTTTTTATTGCACATATGTGCCCTACGATCTTTTTTTTTTTCTTTGTCATTTAAAGCACTTCTTGTAACATATATGACCATTTGCTCACTTGGCTGTAGCCTAACAATCTACTTCTAAATTCTAGAATTACCAAAATGATTTCCTGTTTATATCAAATAGAAAATGAGTGATTACATCTACTTTTCGTGCTCCGTTCTTTGTAATATGTTGTAACTGGTACAAATATAAAATCTTTCATTATGGTACAATATGTGGATTACCAGTGGGGATTGGTATATTAACAAGGTTAAAATAAACATTTCCTATCATTAATTTTAACATTTAAAGATTGAAATAGCATAAATTTGATTTGTGGTTTAGTTGTGAATCAAAGGAAAATGTTTAAGCCTTTAACACTGTTTAATAACTTGAATAAGAAATTAACAGAACTTGAAATACATGCTTGAACAGTATATATTTCAGAATATCTTGTAATCTTTTTATCAGCTATTACCAAGATTATATGAATTGTAATTAATGAAAATGTTATCAGTGTTTTACTTAAGTTATGCAGTAGATTATTTTACCATGGACATAAAGTCACATTTAATTTTTTATTTCTAGAACAGAGTATTAAGTTTATTTCTAAAACATAAGGAAAATAAAGAAAACTGAGTAACAATAATGATTTCTCATTAATTTGTGTGATTTATTATGGATTTACAGATACAGATTTTGTTGAATATAAATTTTTCTGTTATAGTATTACAAATTTTGCATTTATAAACCTGATTTTTGAGGGTTTCATTGACTAAGAAAAATGTTATCAGTGCCAGCTTTAGAGATATGTCATTTAGCATTTCTATTATAATCCACCATTTTCATTTCACATAACTGGCTTCTAAAGGGTTAAAATTAAATGCCATCCAGACTATGTGCTCAGTATAGGACATAGTTATTAGCTGACATCAGTGATACTTATTAATATTGCATTCTTCTTCAAGTGGTTTTAAAGGACCTTTTCAAATTAGTTCATAAGTAAAAAGTTAAAAGAATGTTACACCTTAAATAGACATTTAAAAGGAAGGTGTTTGACTTCTCCTTATAAATCATTCCACACTAATTTATAAAATATATAAAAGTTTTCATTATTTATTTATTTGAAATACAACATTAATGTTTTATTTTAATTTTTTTTTATTTATCAGCATAAGTTTAATTGCCTTACAAGATGTGACTTCAGATCTTCCTCTTTCTTTGGTAAGTTTCTTTATTGTTTATGATATTGAGTGGAGGTATCATAAGCATCATATTTACTTTCTTGGGTCTAACAGTATTGATTTATGGTCTGTGATTGCTGAAACATAATATGTATACAACATAGATCTTCTCCTAGCTTTGTATTTGTTTTTCTTCAGAAGAGAAGACACACTTCTTCAAATAGAAATATAACCAAAAAGTAGCACAGTATTCTTTTGTGTATAAAATTTGTTAATGCCTCATTACTGAAGTATTTCAAATTGTAGAAGAGCACCAATTCTTTTATTTACTTGAGTTAAATAAACATATTTTATTCTTGATGTAAATGTTAATCAGTTGATGACAACTGTTCTTTAGGGTACTTTAACAAGATATCATTAAGTGTTTACCTTGCTGTCACAAAATTATTGTGCATTTTGGATAAAAAGTAAAAAAAATGCAGATCTTGTGATATTGTCTATGTACAATCATAATGATACAATACTATACCCATACAGTCAGAGAAATTCATTGTTTTCTAATTGTAAACTTTCAGCTAGCAACAGAGTTGAGTTACCCCCAGCAAAAGAAGGTCAGTAGTTGGATGGGAGAAAGAGGAAAATGGAAGAGTGCCTTACCCACATCACCCACAAGAGAAGGTGTAAGTGTACACACACTGAATTGGCTACATATATCTCAGTCATAAGGGAAAGCTTCAGACATTATATATTTTAAATTCTCACTTTTCACTGAAGAAAATGAAGATTTCTAACAGCTAAAATATACATTTTCTTAGTTTCAGAACATATATGCTGTTTTTTACATTCGTGTAAGTATAACACTTAGCTCTCAGTCATACGTGGTATTATAGATACAAATAGATCAGTATAGCTCTCAAACATCATACAAAAATTATTTGACATTTCTGCAGAAATATATATACGTTTCCAGTGCTTTTCATGTAGCATGATACATCACACTAGGAAAATTTATAAGTTGTTATATTATTATTATTATTAATATATATATATATAATATTAATAATTCCATGTCAGTACAACTGTCATTTCCACCAGTACATCACCCACAAGAGAAGATGCAGTTCTTCATATAGAAATATAACCAAAAAGTAGCACAGTATTCTTTTGTGTATAAAATTTGTTAATGCCTCATTACTGAAGTATTTCAAATTGTACAAGAGCACCAATTGTTTTATTTACTTGATTTAAATAAACATATTTTATTCTTGATGTAAATGTTAATTAAAAGAGTTTTATGTATTTCAAGCTAAAATTATTTTACTCTTCTTGTGCGTGTACTTAAAAAAACTAAGTTATTTTGTAGAACATATTATATAGATGATATTTTATGTTGTATAACCTAATAACATAGACAATGATTTTCAGAGTTCAAACTTCAGTCACAAAGAGAATTTAATAACAGATTTAGTAAAAATACCATTTACTTCTATTTCAACGTACTGGTGTTTACTAGTTCTTGCAAAACTTGATCTGGGAAAATTTGTCACAAATGAACTGCTTACTGTTACATCATACATTTATTTTAATTACTGCATAAATTTCCCCTTTTGTTTTTCTAAGTCTCCATAAATACAATGCTTTTAAGTTTATGAAATTATCAGAATATTTTTTGCGAGTTTTTAGCCATAATTTTTTATTGTTTTCATCTAGTTATTTCATTCCACATTAACAACTATTGTTTTATATTTTGTAGTTGGATGACTGTGTTGGTTTAAAATATCATTAGTAAAGTACTGAAGAATTCATAAAGTTATGTTAGGTATCTAAGACCAAAAAAGTATTTCATATTTTCCAAATCTTGGATTTTTTGTGTGTAATAACTTTATTTTAAAAATCATTATATTAGTTTTTTTTATAATGTTTAAAATACAGGGTGTTCGAAAAGTCACTGTGCAGTTTTGTAATCATATTTTATTCAGTCTATTTCAAGCCAGCAACTGATGGCAGTGTTTAGAAACAAAATAAGAAGGATCCAGGCCTGTATTGATGCCAATGGGGGTCACTTTCAACATTGTTTATAATTGTCATTCATATTTACCTCGTGTATTCTATATTGAAACATGTCTGTTAATAAATAAGTGCACAGTGACTTTCTGAACACCCTGTGCAATGTAAGTAGTAAACTATTCATAAGAATTACAAGAAGTATTATCTGTAAAAAGTGTTTCTAACTGTTACAGATATATTAAAGGTGATTTTAAGCAAAAGTAAGGTAAACTAGTGTATTTACATTGTTATTGGTGCTTAGCTTCTTTATTTATTCTTCTGTTCATTAAAATTAGAATATTTCTTTGTGCAATGATAATTGTAAGTTATGATTTTATATCTCTAATTCTCTTATTGTCGTCAATAATGAATGTAAAATTGATCCATATATGAACATCTCTAAATCTCTTCTATCTGGTGTACATTAAGAAATATTGATTCTTTTAATCAAAACATTTTGTGTTTTATAATGTTGTTTAACACTTAAACAGTTGATGCTGCTGCCTAGAACATTCCTGCTGTTTAAAGGTCAATTTCATCCTAGTTTTTGTTTTTACAGTTGTAATGGTATCAGAGGTTTTGTATTATTCTCTTTATTACAGCATTATTAAAATAAGTACATTTTCAACAACAACAACAAAAAGAAATAATTGTAATAGTTTTTAATAAACATTTTCTATCTAGTCCTGTGGATTTTTGTTTGACACCATCCGCAATATTGAGTTACAGGATGCCAAGTTGTTTATGCCAGCAAATGGTGATGGAATATTTGATTTGCTCACTATGTGTGTAGGCCATTTCAAGGTTTGTATGATATTAAGTTTCACAGGTGTTTTCTAGATTACAGTTCATATATGTTGTTGCTTTCTTCTTTTACATTATTTTGTTGTTTTTCTCTCGTAGTGTCAACAATACAATTATGAGCTAAAGGGAAAATTGTAAAGAGTAATATTTTGTGTGTATTTCTCTCAGAAATGCCTGACATATATTTAAGTCTTTATTGAAGAATATTTTGTGAGGACCAAGTGAATGACTGTCAATTGCATAACTAATTTTAATTTTCTAGAACTTCAGTTTTGTAGTAAAATTGGGCTTCAATTTAAGAATTATCTTTTATCAAAATAATGAGTGACTTTTTTTTTTTTGAGATTCTTTTTGTCTGTTATAACTATATGCCAATAACTCATCAATAAATTTCATGACTAAAGTAAGCTATAACTACAAATCAATGATATATAATAAAAACAACCCTTTGCTATTATTATCATAAGATGAGTCTCAGCACGTGTGCTCATGCACTGATTGTTAGATCTGAGATATGCTTGAACTACCTTTGATAACAATAAATTTGTGGAATCTTTATTTATTTATTTTTCTTGTATCAAATTTTCTTGTTCAAGGTGGATGGCATGAGTCTCACAGTTGTAAATCATCACCTGAAGGTTGACACTGTTAATGGTGAAGTAGGAACAATGTTAAAAGAAATAATGAAGAGTTTGCCAGAACAGTTAGGAGGTAAATTTTTGTTTTTTTGTTGTTGTTTGTTTTCTGTACCAAACAAGACATATTTATTATCTGTCTATGAACATAGGAAATTTCAGCTTGTTTAAAATATTTAAATTCCATTCAAATTATTATAATTTTACTATTTTAAGATATAATGCTCTTTATAGTGTATTTCTTACAATTAATTAGTCACAAAATAATTTACTCAACTTTTTTTATACTCAACTTTTTTTACAGTAATATTTAAAAGGATATTTCCATCATATCACTGTTGATTTACAAAATTGAATTTCTGGGCAGTGATTGGAACAGAAACCATACCTATTAATTTACACAATAATCTAAAGAAGATATGATTTGAAATTTAATTAGGGTGACCAGTTTTCAAATAAAAAAATCAAGTCAGCTCAACTCTTTTCTTTAATTTTGGAAATAGTTATTACAAATTTGAAATAATTTAACTTTCATTTAATCCACCTTACTTCAAAATATGTTAAAACTGGCATTATTTTAAAATTAATTTCAACTGCTGTTTTTTGGTGATCAACACGCATTTGCAAACTGTTGTAATATATTATAATATTATTAACTAAAAATACCTGCACAGACCTGGTTTTCTCACCATACACAGATAGAACTTCTTAGAGTTTAGCAGCAGAAGAATGTATGTTACAACGATGAGCAAGTCAGGTATGCCTATAACATTCATGATTGAATGTGATTGACAGTTTGATGTCTTTATGAGAAAACCAGGACATTTTGAGCATGTTTTTTTGGGACAAACTACCAAAAAAATTGGATTGTTCCAGAAAAACTGGGATATCTGATCATCCTAAATCTAATTAACAAATAATCAGTAATAAATAATAATGTTTCAACAATCATTATACGTGTTGATACTAACAAAATGTGCATTTCAAAATTTATACATCTATTTAAGTTAGCATTACCCCCAATAAACTAGTATTTCATTGATGAAGAAATATTCTGACAAATTAAGCAGTCTTGTTTATCCTGCAGGTGAAAAACGTGTTGTCTTAGTGGGAGATTTCTGTCTTCCACCCACGGACCCTGGTGAGTCATCTAGTTTATATTTGATTGTTTATAGGGGAAATACTTCCAGAATTGTTGTAATCTATCTTAGTTTTCTTATCAAACCATCAATATAAGTAATTTCACTTTAATTAAAATCTTGTTTTATATAAAGATTTCCAGCTTTACTCTTATTTTTTGTAGTAGTCACAATTCACAATGTATGGTATTGGTTTTTATTTTTTGTGTAGGTTTATGACAATTACTCATAAAAATGAGAGAGAAAGAGAAATATGAATATTTGAAATTAATTTTGTTAAGATATGATTCAAGAACATTTATTATAATTGTTTATTTTTAAATTGGGGCATCTTTAATTAGATTGACTTTATACTCAATTATATATACATACATACAATAGCAAACCCTGTGGGCCACATTTACAGGGGTTAGTAAAATACAAATTTAATACTTTAATTACTTTTTACAGTTTAATGATTATTGAAATTTAATTCCTTTTAACTAAGTTTTGAACAGCAATTTGTAGGTCCACTTATCCATGTGCTGTAATGTAAATCGATCAATGCCAAATTTATGGTCTGCTTTTGGGGAAATTCCCAAAAAAGTTTTTTTCAAAATACAAGGGGGTCCCAAAAGATGGGTGAAAGATTTTATCTTTATGCAAACCACAAAGCTGAGACAAATCATTTGTACTATTTAGAAATTGGTGAGTCTAGTAGTTTAGAAAAAGGGGTTTGGGGGAAATCTCCTGGTTCCCCATGAGTGAAAAATTTTACCATTGTACAAACTTCAGGATTGAGATGATTTATTTGGTGTCAGTATGACCAACAGTTGAGGGGTTGCATGACACACACACACACACACACACACACACACACACACACACACATGCCAAATGTTATTATATACATTACAAAGTTATTTGGGTTATTATTAATCTTAGACATTTCATTTTATTTAACACCATTTATGAATGTGTGTTTGTGTTATAAATACAAAAATTAAAATACTGAAATATAATTCCTTTATTATTACTTTTTTAGCATTAGAAGCCCTAACCAGCAATGGATTCAGTCATTTAGTGCCAGCAAGGACAGTTACCAATTTGAACACTAAGAAACAAGACACACATTTTTGGGCAAGTGACGAGGTGGAAAGGATATTTACAGGTAAGTATTCATTTTTCATTACAGAGCTTAATATTTCTCGCATTTTACTGTATTCTAAAGATAACATACAACATGTAAATAGGTTACCATTTTGTTTAGCTTAATACCACCTGATTAACACTAGTTGTGTAAGGTCATACAAAAAATATGCAACTGAAGAAAAAGTCCAAATTACATAAGAAAATTCATATTCAAAATATGTACATTTAAGTAAAAGAACTTTGAATAGATAAAGTTTCACTTGAATTTAGATGTTGGTTTATATATGAGGTGTTAGCATCATGAAAAGTTAAATGATGGATAAATTTAACTTGTGGAAGTGGGTGTGATGTGTAAGTACTCTCATGGGTACAAATGATAGTTATTCTGTGGGTAAGTATGAATTACTGAATATCATTAACCTTCTTCATAATTGAGCTCTTTCAGTTAAAATGGTTTAACCTGGATGCTTTTTAACATCACTTTGTGCCCCATCAGTATTTCCATATCCTGTCTTTAAAATGTGAAACACGTGATTCAGTGTTTAGGTTTAAAAATACATTTTAATTTTATAATAAAAAATTATGCTTCTCAACATTAAACTCAAGCTTTTATTAACAAATAAGGGCATGTAACCCTTTTTTTCTGAGTTTTTAAGTTAGCTGATTATTTTGTGGTTATATTCACTCTTCTTTGTGATCAGGTGATAAGCGTGAAGTACTATTAAAGGTTATATTTTTCGATGTTGTTCATTAAATACATGCAGGGAAATGTTCCAACCAGCCAACCTCAGTAACACATACAACATATCATATATTTATATGATAAGAATATTTGAATTTTTAAAGTTTTGTTTTTCAGGGCATTGGGGTATTGTTCACGATGGTTTGTCTCACCCTGCTATACCAGCTGGATGGATGTTGAATGGACATGTGAGTTTGCATTGTCCTTTGTGGGTTGAAATCTATGTCCAGAAATGTGTAAGAGACAATTACGAACAACCTCCTAATGGTCAACTGAGGGTATTATCAACTGATAATGAGGAAAAGGCTACTCAGCAGTTAGCAATGAAAGATATAAGAAAAAAGAAAAATTCACCTGGAAGATCAAAAAGCTTCAGGGATTATTTTCAGAGATCCAAACATCAAAATAACAAAGACCTTTTCTCACGATCTAAGAGTATAGATGTAAGGTTGTAGAAACTATACAAGAAAAGCTGATGATTGTCACTGGACATACTAAAATACCCATAGTGTTGAAGATATTAATGTATCACGTGGCCATCAAAGAGCTGAAAAGTGCATAAAAGTAAGGAGATTTTACTGAGAAGAGTATTTTAGAGATTTGTTAAAATGTTATTTCTTATTCATTCATCTAATAACATGGTGTGTCTGTCCTACTCTGGATTTTCAAACATTTTTTAATGTAGTTGAAACAGGGTTTTTTGCAGTCACATTATTGTAGCATGTTCTGTCATTCGGCAGGTATTTCAGGTTATAAATAATTTGTTTATCTCTTTACTCTTTGCTACAAGTTACTTTAAAGTTTTAGGCCTAATTTCATAAGTGACCTTTGACCAGAAATTATTAGACTGATTATACAATCATTAATCAGTCAAAAACAAGCACTTAACTCACTGTGTAACATAACAACTGAGCTAAAGTGGTGAGTAATACTGATTTTTTGTAGTTATTTACTAAATACTTTACTGATTCTTGCATTTTATATATCCTCATTTTTACATATTGCTTAAAATTTCTAGATTCTAAAGAGACCTTAACTTTCATATTGAATCATGTTCTCCAGCAAACAAACATCTAATTTAATATAGCTCATGATATGCTTGAATGTGTTGGTCACAATTCTGTTAACAAGTTTACAACTTAATTAATTGAACTTATCAGCAATATTTTAACACCTAGAATTACAATATGTATGAAATCAATGCTAGACCATATATAACCTACTTTTAAAGTTGATTTTAATCATTATATGGACGTGATTTGATGAAAAAATCCTCTTGTATTGAACCTAACATGACATATCTTAGTTAATTACCCAAATTGTTTCTTTTTAATTTATTAAATGTCTTAACTGTGTATGTGCATGCTACAGCAAGAATTATAATAATTAATATTTGCAGTTGTTACATTTCATTAGTTTTCTAAAATAAGGACTTGTAAATGGGCCCAGTGTTTTAAATAATTAAGGGAATGAAGTTTATGGTGTTTTTTCTACCTACTGGTTAAATTTTGTTTAAATGTAGTAAATAATTTACAAAATGTTATTTTATTACAAATTATAATTTCTGTTGTGAATATGGAACAAAACATTCTTCACAATGTAATATAAAGTTTTATATAAGATAGGATATAATAAATAGTTTATAGACAGCGATAAATACGTTTACTCATTCCTTAGTTTAATGTGACAATGGTAAATTACTAATGAAAACAAGCATTTCCTTTTCAGCAATCAAATCAACTTTTTCTAATTCAATTTCACTATTTAAAAAGATTTGTCTTTTGTATGAAAAATAAAAAATGTAACTTTTACTTCTCTTTAATAGAAGTTTAGTTTTGTGATATTTGTCTTGTATTTACCATTTCACAGATAATCATATTAACTTTCATTTCAGACAGTTGTATTAGTTATGAGTTGAGTAACTGTTAACTACCACTATGGGTCATTAATCCATATGAATTCCCTTATTTCGGTGTATTGTTCACTATTATCAGTCATTGTTAACATCTCATTGGTTGATAAATAAGCTATAGCTATGACAGATTGTTTAGGCAGAGTATTCATTATGAAACTTTGTAGAATGGACAGCATCTGCCTGTTGTGGAGACGAGAGCATAGAGGACAACGTTTCAAAAGTCTTTTGCCTTTTGCAGTGATACACTAGAGAGAAGGCAGCTAGTCAACACCACCCACATCAAACTCTTGAGCTACTCTTTTACCAATATAAATAGTGGGACTGATCGTTATATTAAAACACACACAGCTGAAAGGGCAAGCATGTTCAAAACCCTTTTTCAATTAGAGTAACCCAAAAGTTAGCAGTGGGTGCTACTGACTAGCTGCTCTGGTTTGTTGATTAAAAATTTGGGATGGTTAATGCAGACAGTTCTTATATATATATTGGCATGAAAAACTAAAATTTCATATATTTACAAAATAATATTAAAATGCAATTCCTAGTTTTTTAGCCAGTTTTGTAAAACATGCAAGCTGTATTTTTTCACTATAAATATTAATGGTTACAATATATTTATAAACCAGGAATTTTTTAATGTTAAACAAAATAAAAGTAAAGCTAAGATATTACAAAGTTTATCTGTACATATATCCTTCATAATGCAATTTTGCTTTGTTAGTATTTTATAACTTAAAACATTTTACAGAATTAACAGTATAGTTACTAAAAACTGACTTGTGATCATTTTTATCATAGCACAAATTATTTTGTTACCTAAAGTGTATAATTACCATAAAGTAATATTTATTATTGTGCTTTATTTCAGGTGACCTCTGTAATACAGGGTGGTCGCTAGAAAAGTGGAAAATTTGAGGGTCAGATGAGATCATGAATAAAATGCGTGCTTACTCATTTCTATTTTTATTTCTTTGCATCATGAATAAAATGCATTTTGAGCATCTATGAGTGTAATATAACATATGCCTTTAAAAAACTTTGTAAAAGTTATTCTTTGTAAAAATAAATAGCTGTTTGACAAATTTTCCGCTTTTCTAGCGACCACCCTGTATATTACAATTGATTGTTATAACTGTTAAAAAGAATAGTCTTTATCTCAACAGATTCTGAAAGTGCTAGCCTGAGTTTATAAACAAGTATTGAAAAAATTATAATTCTGGTTTAAAAAAGTAAATTTTCATGAACTGCTTAATTGTGTATGAAGACGGTTTACAAATTTTATACTATGTAAATAATGAAACTAAATAAGTTATATGAGAATAGGGGAAAGAGGTTTGATGTATCAAATAAGTTTGTCGTGAGAAACTGAATTAAAAGAAAGAGTGTAATAAGTTAAGGTACAAAATCAAACTTATATTTTCAGGAAACAGAGATTATTTAGTGGCATTGACTAATTTGATATGTGATTTATTTTAAACTCACAATAGGGGTTAATCTGTCAACATTAATTTCTTTACAACTCCTTGAGGCTTATTCATACTGTAAAATTTTTTTTTCTGAAATGGTGTTGCAATACGTATAGTTTGTGTACATGTTCCAAGTTTCTTTTGTGTTGTAACTACTCCAATTTTATGTGAAAATTTATGAATTTTCAATATTATTGTTACTATTCTGAAGTAAGGATTATTATAATTTGTTTTTACATGGAAAGTACTAATATATTTTTTGCAAGAAATATCACATGAATTTCACCTTTGTAATATTTACATTAAATGACACCAATGGGTGGTTGAAGACTGACTTTAGATCCCATAAGTTTGTTTTCTTCAGAATATATTTTAAAATTTTATTTTTGTATATAAAATATTTAAACATTAAAATGTTTGTTCTGCAACACAAGAATTAATAAAATACAGATGTTTCACTAAAAAATGGTATATAAACATTTCTAATTACAACAAACTTTCAAATTATAATAATTTTTTTTTCTATAGAAGAAAAAATTTTGTGGCATTACATTACCTTCAAAATGCAGTTCTGATGCATATTGTTCCACCTCGACTTTATATCTGGTGTGGTTCTCAAAATTATTTTGATGAGGTTAGATCTGGGATATTTATTGCACTTAATGGCATTGGAAAATAAAGGAATGTGGATCAATCAACTTGTGGAGCCAGAACTCTTCAGACAGGGAGCTGCTTTAGTTATATCCCAGCTGTGGTAAGCAAAGTGCAGCACTTTTTAACAGGTGAGAATTCCCAAACACATACCAATGGCAGGAGTTACATTTTCAGTGTAAGAAAATGTTATTTCCCCACATTCTCTCACAAAGCCAGTTTGATTTTCTTCAGACATTTAAACATTAAAAAAAAAAAAGTTTCTCAATCAGTGCACCAGTCTACACCCCCCCCCCCACGAATTTTGCACCATTTCTGAATGTGTACACCAATAGTATTGTGGCACCTATACTGGCACAGCTAGCACCCTCTACTATTCCTGCTCAATCTTCGCTTTTGAGAATCGGCATCCTATAAAAGAATACTAGCAGAAGAGAGGAATAGTGGGAAGTGTGCAAGTACCAATAAAAAGTAAATTTAAAGTGTTAACTTCTGATATGGTTTACCTCCTCTCGCACAAAGCTAGAATCTCAGATTGTACAGATGGAAAGGCTAATGTAAGTGCATAACATAAGTACACAGAAAGCAACCACCTAGAGTGAATGGGTGTACTTTCAGATGAAAACAACACACATATAGGGAACTGCACTGCTGGAAGAGTATGCTCTTCAACCTTGAAATTGAAAATAAATCTGATAGAAAAAGAAAAAAAAATGTGCACAAGTGAATTTTGTTTTCAAAGGTGCAATCCCTATTAAAATATAAACAGAATTAGCTATATAAATTCACAATCTCAACCACACAAAGTTGCAAAACTCATCTTCAGCATTAAGAAGTTGTAGATAAAAGAAATTGTGTTTTCTTATAGCAAAGCCACATCAAGGGAAATCAAACCTAATTTTAGCATTGTAAATCCATAGACTTACCTCTGTACTAGCAGGGGACTGAAAGAAATGTAATATATCGTAGCATGTAGACTGTGAAAATATACTCAGTAATCCCAGTAATAAGTCAACACATTGTCGCACATCAAGCAACTGCAATTACAAAGAGGAAGTATGCTTTTGGCTGAAGCCAAACTCTCCAAAACAACTGTAGGAGCACAAAGTACAAAGTTAACCCAGCATTAGTGGGTTGAGGCATTGCCTCACCTCAAACATAAGAATAAACCTGTATTATGAGCAGAAATCATAAATTAATCATCCATAAATGGAGGGAAGAGACATCCTGCATCCAGAATTATAAGGAGCACATGGCACATTTACCCAACCATAGGAACAATGTATGTATTTCCTGTAGCCAGCATTATGAGGCATACAAAGTCACCTATATACAAAAGTAGGAACAAAGTGGTGTCTAAGTAGATAATCATAAGAATGTGTGGTGATTTTCTAACCTTATTTAGGATGAATTAAATTGGAAGGAATAAGGATTCCTGTGCTCTACTGGAAGAAACAGGGTGGGTGGGTAGTAAACGTGGCAAGGAGTGTGGAGAAATGGAACATCACACACTGGAGGAAGTGCAATTTGTATCTGAATTCTCATTTTGAAGAAAAGACGACTCCAACTTATTCAATCAACAGGAATGGGTAAAAATCCCCCTTCTGCTTTACTCAAAGTCCACAAGTGATGGTCCAACACTGAATGATATTTACTGACATCTATAAAATATATATACATACACACACACACACACACACTATTGAGTAGTATATTTCTATCCGAGGTCTTGTGGAAACATTCCAATTGTACAGTGAACATTATAATGTAATCGGTAAATAGTGCAGCTTCGAGGCAAAGCATACCTGACAAAACAACAAATGTCACAGAGTGGGATCTCATCATCAGTGGTTAAAACTTGGGCTGCTGATAAAACATAAATGAAAGAAACTAGTAAGACTTACCTCACACAAAGGAAAGCAAATGCATGTAGAATCACCATGGAAATTAGATAATATCCACAAAAGGTGCAGCAAGATCATGCAGAGAATGAGCAATGAAGGTAACAGGAGTACTCCCTATTCCAGCTTGGACTATCTTCTCCAATGTACAGAAGAAGGGGAGAAGCCAAAGATATGGAACAATGACAAATATGATGAGAAGAAAAATTGTAGAGATGGCAACCTTCCATGGATACATCATACTCCACCAGCCTAAGGAGGAGATGAACCCAACCAGTTATTGTGCTAGGAAGTGGAACAGTTTCAAGGAATAAAAATCATGAAGTTAAAAACTCCAAAATGCATGATGCTCCATATACCACCATAAGAAGTAAACTGAACAATGAAGTTGATCAGTATCAAAATGGGAGTAATGACAAAAACTAAGAAAATGGATGTGAATGCCAAATGGCCTTAACAGACTACATAGGCTTGAGAGAGGAAGGACTGGTCAGAAAATAAAATGATAGGAGAGAACTAGTAGAAGAAAGAAGGAATGTTAAAAACACAAATATCTGATCAAAGATATCTACAAGTAAAGAGGAGAAGAAAATAGATCTTGAGGAAAAAATGATCGATGGAGCACGAAAACAAAGGCTCACAGGGAGGAGAGGAAAGATGTAAAGAACCATACTAAAATTTCAATCAGGCAAATCAAAGGAATGTGGAAAATACATGACTCAAGAAGAAAAAATTATAGAAAAACAAAACTGGATGAAACATGAAAAAACAAGTGCTGGTAAACAAGGCTGCTTGACAGTCAACGTAGACGAACCTTTGTCAAACAATCAGGTTCAGAATATGGAAAGATAAAAACAGAAGGGTAGGAAGAATAGAAAATATATTGATGAGATCTAGAGCAGAAGATATACCATTGCCTATAATAAATTGTCATGTAAGAAGGCTTAATGAATTGAAAAAAAAGAAATGATGGAATCAGTAATTGTGTGAGATAATGGACCTGGTAAAAGCGAAATGTATGGCAACATCTAAACAAATAATATCAGAATGAGGTTAACAGAATAGGAACAGAAATAAGAGTATGGAAGATTACACAAGTAAAGGTCAGAGCAGTGGGAAAAATGGTTGTGCCAATCAAGATAGAGCCACCAGCAGGATGAGACATGGAGTGGTTTGGAATAAGAATAGAACTCTGGAAAGGCATTAACTAGGAGGATAAGCATAACTGTGAAGACCCTTCCAATCTTTAGAGAATGGGACCTCCCCCTTAAGTTAGTAGGTAAGAGACAAAAGGGAAGGAAGTTAGGTGTTCTGATAGGTGGCAAATGGCACATATGAAGTATCCCTAGCTGAGAACATACCTAAAGACCTTTGGAGGGAGGGACTACTTTGTGAGAAGAATCTTGTTAGGAGAAGATAATCAACCAACCACCAAATTCAGGGAGCCAGCATATTAGCATGTCAAGTTAAGAGGGACTATAATCCCCCTGTAGGAGAGGAAGGAAGAAAGTGGAACAAAGCTCAGGGAATTACCAGAGGCCTGAGAAAGGGAGTGTGGAAAGAAGAATCCTTGATCAACCAGACTGGAAATTTCCCAGGAGTCAAGTAAGAATCCCAACCTTTTACTGATGAGTCTGTGAACAGATGTAATTCCAGAACTCCAATGTTGTATGGTCTCTATATAACTATCAAGCCAGGGATTCAAGAAGTTCCACTGATGTAGAAGTGTCAACCAAAGTGAACACATACAAGCCTGACCCATAGGAACAAAAGGTTACATGAAAGCTCACATTCCCAAAGATTGAACATTTTGAGCTGTAAAAAATGTGTGAGAAGGAACATTTGAACTACATGCTCCAAAGATGAAGATGAGAAAGCCAAGCCCAACTACCGTTGGAAAGAAGACCCCCTTACAAATAAATGAGGTTTTGAGAGGAGGTAATAACAGACTTCCCCACTCTGATCATGAATCCCACCCATACTGCTTCTTGCAGGAGCAGAGCAATGTGGTCTCTGAACAGCGAATGGGAAGAAGCAAGCAGGAGTCAATCATCTAGAGAAGAGAACACAGACTCATAAAATAGATATTTCAAACAAGAGTTTGGTACTCTCTGATAAAACATTTTGAACCAATGTTAGTTCGAACTGTGAGGACCTGAACTGGGAAACTCAAGATACAACAATAAATAACTATCAACATGTTGGCACTGTGGGGAAGAACTAAGTTTAGATTACAAGAAGAAAATGTTTTTAGTATCATGTGACAGACCACAGTAAGATGCTGGAAAAAAGAAGAGCTCAAAGTGTCTTGTCTTTGATTGTACTCTTCCTCTGAAACATTGTCACTTTGAGTTAAAAAAAGAGAGAGAGAGAGAGAAATCACCAGCCTAACATATAAATTAAGGCCTAAATCTCTCCTGCAGATAAAGTCATACACGATTCTTGGGAAGTTGTACTAGTAGCATTTTCAATTGTAATGGAAATTTCAGTAATCAATACAGTGGTCACATATTCATACTAAAACCTCTTGTAATACAATAAAGAAAATAAATGCAAAAACTGTAAACAAATGAAAGCAAAGACAGGAACATTTTACTACTGAAAAACATTGAAATAGCAAAGAAGTGTATTCATAAACAGCAGCAACATGCAAAAAACAAACAAACTTTGAAATGGTGAAATACCAATAAAAAAACTGAAAACTGAGCATGAATAGCAGAGGGAGTTAAGTTAGCTACACCAATATAGCAAGCAAACCACTAATGGTGGAAAATAGTCACGATATGTACACATTCAAAAATAGTGCAAAATTTATGTGGTATATACACTGGTATACTGATTGCTAAATTTTAACAATGCTTAGAGTGCAGAAGGTCAAGACAGCATTGTTTGAATGAAATAATACCTTCTACATAACACAGATAACAAAACACAAAGTAATTGGGCCAAATAATATTTGTATTTTTAAACTGTAAATAAATTAAAAGCATGAGAATATCAAAAGTAGCCACCACCAACTAATTTCCTTTGTATACAAGAATATTGTTTCACTTAAAAGTTAAAATGATGGCATATATTTTTCAAAATAACAAAAAGATTTCTGAGATTCAAAACACTGGCTACAAGTATGGAAATACTGAAGGTTTCTCTATCTGGTTTTTAAGTTATCCTTGTGATGATGTAATAAACTGTTGTCATGAACTGAACTAAAAGAAATGTTTTTCATACACAAGCAGTAATGAACAGAAAATTATCTCCACAGTTTATTTATAAAATACAGTTTGAGACTTAATGTTAAGATTTTTAATTGCAATACCTGAATAGAAAAAAGTTGATGCTGACTTTTCAAACGAAATAGTTATTAAAAATAATTTTGATTCTATTATTTAACAATATTTTAAAACAAAAGATTAAACTGATCACCAGAATTGGAAATTTTGTTTGTAGTTAAATTGCCTATCTATAATAACTAAACTGATAAGGTAATTTTTTCTCTCTCTTTCTAAAACTATTGCTTCCAAAATGTATTTTGTGGCCCCAGTTATAAAACTGTTGTAAGATGCAACTTCTCAATGTTCTTGTTGCAATTAGATTTTATCTCAAACACTTGCTAAACACAAAACACACCAGTAAAACTCACGTTTCTGTTCCACTATTTTAGAAAATATTTTCATTTCAAAATCTGCATTTCTCAGAAAGTTTCATTTGTTATCAACTAAATTTGGAGTTTTGAAATACCTAGGACCACAAGTAAGGATGCAAAAATCACTCTCACAGTTTAATATTATGTTTGGAGAATATTCTAAATACTCATGTTACATACAGTTATTTAAATTGTTTTCTCTTTTGCAAAGATTCATAGTAAGTAATTTTAGCCCAAATTAAATGTGCAATAATAATAAGTCTATCTGCCCAACAATCAAAATTTAAAATTGAACACTTCTTGTAAATTTCAAAAATGATGTCACATTTTCAGCCAAACACTTCCAAAAGACAATTGCACGTAAGTTAACTGTATTTAAAATCCAAACTCACACAATGGAAATTAAAAAAATGATTGTCACGTTGATCACATGTTAAGATATGAATTTAATTTTATACTGTCTTCATAACTTAAAAAACCCATCAGATGATATGACTTCAGCAAGTATCTTCAATTTTTTTTCTTTCCACATAAGTGACCATACCACTGCTAACTGTTGAGCTGTTCTTGTCTGGCTGAATAATGAAATTTGACAATCTCTCTTACAATGCACTCAGGGCCTTGAAGCATATTTTTGCAGCATTGTATTGTGAACGATAAATTCTTGGATTTATAGTCTGAGATGCTAGTTTTTAGCCGTGCCAAGCCTGTGGGAGATGCTGCTTCTGGCAGAAAAAAACACCTTTGGAGTGTGAATTTAATTTGAAGTAATATTACACCAACTTTTCTCACTCAATAAGCTAAGCAATCTTTTATTTTAATTTAAGGGTTGTGAAAGAAATTAAAAACCTAACTTACAGTGGAGTTTGTTCACCCAACAATGACAGACTATGTTTAAAATATAACCTCACCACTATATTACATATTTCATCAAGGTACTCACAAAAATTTTTTATAAAACTCTCAAGGTAACTATAGCCATGAAGTCAAATTTTCTCAGGATGGAGGATAAATTATTTCCTCTCAGGATACTACAACTAAAAAAATATATATAATAACACATATATATTTCTGAATCACATTGTTATAATGTTTCAAATTATTAAACAAGTAATAACATCATCGAATAGTTCTTACCACACCAGTATGCCTGAAAAATCCACTCATGTGGCCTAAACCTTCCAACTTTTGCAAAATCAGACAAATGTTATTGAATTTAACATCAAAGTTTGTTAAATTAGACTTAACTTTAAGAAAAAAATATTCAGCTATATATGCATAAATATTTATGAAAATTAATAATGCTAGTTCAACAAAACTAAAACTCATGTACATATTCAAAACTGCACTCATGCTTGAAATCTAATTTATTTATCACAAAGTCTGAATTGAAATGTTGGACCAAACTAAGTAGTTGAACCAGCTAGACATATTGTCTTTAGTTCTATACATTAACTACTCAACAATATATAACACTTAAACAGTGATAGAACAACAGTCTTGCTCTGCAGTCATCATACAAAAAACATTATACACTTACTAAAAGCAACTCTTACTTTTGCCGTACGTTCTACTTAAATACAACCTTTTCATCATTTGAATTCTGTTATGTTTTACTTTCTAGAAATGACAGAGTTAATAGCCAAAAGTTTATTTATAACTTCCAAGTATTTCAGTAATTCTATGAATGAAGTGTTCAAGAATCAAACTTATTCACATTTCATATTTAACTTAACAATTTATCAGCTGAGAAAAATAAACTTGTTTCACTTTGAATTTTGCTTTCTTCTCATCAGCACAAATGTATCTATTAAAAATTGTTGAGACAACAATAATTTACAATAACTGTTATGATGTGAATACCTTTTCCAAGCTGGTAATCACATTTATATTGTCACAAGACATAATACTAATGCCTTACGACAAGTATAATTAATTATAAACATTTACAACAATTAACTTTACTTAACTAAGTCATATTTTAAACAAATCAAAAGTTTAAATGAGCCAACATTATTTCATAAAATAATATTTAAACTCAGTAATTAATTTAGTATTAACCCTTTTGTTGCTTGTTTTGGACATGTCAAAATAAACATTTATACTTACTGGCTTCCAAATTAAGGCTTAGCCCATGGCTACCAAAAAAAAAAAAAAAAGTTACCTCTACTACACTATGCAGGAATATTATCCTGTGACTGAAACAATCGCCAAACCTGCAGCTACCTGTATTCCACACTGTGAAACCTGGATGCTAATTGACTTGGTTTTGCCTATATTTATATATCAGGAGAACTCGTTTCTTCTAATTTTCCTCAGTTTTTCACGTAAATCACTTATCTATAGATTTATAAAGGAATATTACTGTCAGATGTAGAAAATGCTGAGGGGAGGTGAAAGTTCAGTTTATGACCTCACCCTGAAAGCTCAATATGAAACCTACACTGAACTATTTTAAAAATAAAATGGTGAAAACATTCCAAGCCTTTTTCATGATGTTTCATAACCATTCATGATATTATACAGACTATGCTTTGTCTAGTTTTTATTAGTATTGTAGAGTTCTATATGTTTCCAAAAAAGTGCAACTGAAGTAATATAACAATTTTAAAATGCATGCAAATATATATAGACAAAATCTTCATTTAATATCAGCTTTTCTCTGGAATAGTGTATGGTAAATAACAATTTAAACAAGTTTGTGAAATTCATAGGACATTTTAATGCTTCACTATTTCAATGATTCTATCTTGCACTAAGTTATTTTAAATTGAGTTATTCATTAGAAACTTTCCACAACTTATTTTATATACTACTCATCAAGTGGACATGACATTCAATTAAATTACTGAAATATAGGAAAAACATATCATAATGCATATATATATATGTATATATCATGTAAATTTTCTCATAACACTAGTTGGTGACTCATTATACGGTATACTAATCCATTAGAAATGTTGGGCTTGGAGGACATAGTTTACACTTTTATAATGGCTTGGAAGCATTTTAGGTAACACAATCCCATCAAAATAGTTCAGCATCTCTGGGATATATTTCATTCATTTAATAAGTTTATCACAGTATAATTGTTTATCATACCAGCAAAAATTTTGTGAACATACTAATGAATCAGACCAGTGTGTATATTTTTGGACAGTTAAAGTTTGTTAGATTAATGGGTATTATTTGGTTCATCAAATAAGTGGAAACTAAGTTATCAGACCAGTGTGGACATGGTTCATTACACTAAGGGGTTTTACACTGTATAATGGTTCTTCAAACTATTGGATATTAGGTGACAAACTCAACCACCAGGTTGAAGTGCTTAAATAAACTAGTTTTAAATACACTAGCTGATAGGATCTGTGAGTCATTTCACACTGATATGTACACAAAGAAATAAAGAGTTCAAGAAACAGTTAAAATTATGGATAGTACATGTATTTCAAATGGAACATGACTTAGGTGTGTGCACATACATATATAAGAATAGAGCTATGATAGCTTTGGAATATTGATATATTAACAAAATGATGTGTTAGTACTACTGGCTGACCATAACTACTTATACTAAATGAATAATAATAACCATACTTTTAAATTATACGGTAATACTTTGATATGCATAACCAATAAACTTCTTATCATATCCACTTGCAATTCTCAATGACACAGTGTGGTCTAAGTTATAAGGTACTTCAATGTAGATACTTACATATACAGTGTCTCATCTCAAAACAAACAATCATTGTAAAGATATTTGGGTCTACAAATAATTTTTAAATGCAAAAGTTATCATCACCTGAATAATTAGGCTGTAGTATAAATGACTTGTATCATTACTGAAGCTTTACAGATATTTTTGTCAGGAATAAGTTAGTTACATATATATCTTGCATTATTATCTAAATTAAAAGTTAATTGTATTTTAAATTTATTGAAAGTTCAGTTTATGCTAAACACAAAGCTACACAATGGACAATCTGTGCCACATCCACCACGGGTATCAAAACCCTACTTTTTTAGAGCTTTAACCTTGCAGGCATACTGCTGAACCACTAGTGAGCATTTTTATTTAAAAGTATTTTAAATGTATTACTGAAATCATAAGAAAAACATTTATTACATTTTCCCGTTGCAATTATTTAATTTTTCTGACAATTACGTGGTCAAACAAAAATTTGATTTCACACTTAACATTCAGTTCTGAGGCCACAAGTACACACAAATTAATTATACAAATTGCATGTACAATACATGGTCACATACAAATGCAGTACTGATTGTTCATTTAAACAATTCGTAGCTACGAGGATGGATTAACAAGTCACGGAAATTTTAATACATACAGTCTGACTTGTACATAATTTATCTACAGTACTGAGTGAGACACCTTTATTCACTTAGTCTAAACTGCTACCATCCTTTAAAGAGGTAGAAAGAAAATTAATTAGCCATGATGTCAGTGCACTATTCCAATAATTGTACAAATTCTTTTAAGGTATTATCCTTAATTAGTATTTTTAAAAGGGTTCGTGCAAATTTTTGAGACGTTTATGTTGTAATACAGGGAGGATTTGGTAGGTTCAGATTGGGTGCTTATCACAATATTCTGAAGGAAATTACATGTTTTAGACCATTAACTACAAGTCGGCATTTAAGAGTCCAATCTGAAGAGAGGGTTTAGTACTTTTTCATGCTTAAAATTAGTCCTACATATTTTTCTACTAAGTGGAATTTTTGAGAAATAGAGAATTAATTTACAGTTCAAAATTTTGTAATAACAGAAAAGTAGACATATTAAGTGTTATTAAATTCTGTTCAGTCAGTAATTATTTTTGTCTGATGTTTTATACCTATTTCTTTTTTCTTTTTTTAAATATACTTATCACACATGTGCAAACACTCTCTCAATAACAACTTGTTCCATGCTTAAAAGAAAGCATAAATCAGATAACTAAATTATTTCAAAACATCAAATCTAGGAAACTTAAGCATTACACATGATGAGACATTCATTTCATGAAGCGTTTAAAAAAATTTGCTATTAGAATAAAACTGTTGATTAAAAACCTGTTAGAACTTCATCATTTGGTGTAAAAATTAAGTTACCACACAGCATAAAAGTCACTTGCAAGAAAGAAATAACAATAACTAACAGAACACTTACTAATTAAGTGTTTACAAAACAAGCTATACAAATCAATATGAATAGAATTTAGTTCTTAAACTGTTCATTTGGTAAAAAACTTTCCAAACAGTAAAACAATGCCAATTTTTCGCATCATTAACATAAAGCATCCTGGTTGTTCATAACTTTCAAGCAGCAAGAGTGATACTTGAAGTGGTCAAATATCGATGACAGGTTAAAACAGATCAGTTCAAGAATGAATGCCTTACTTGAACATATTAAATTAATAGTTTTTGGAGCACTTATATTAAGTACTAATAATACTACAACTAATATTTCAAGTTCTGTTGTCAATATCATTGGTCAGAGTATATTTTTACTTAGCAGTCCAGACTTGATAGAAAAACTGATGAAACAGGAACTAACAAACATTCTGTAGAGAGCGGTATGTCACACAGAGACTAAAATGACCAAGACAGATGTCACTGCCAGAATGAACTATGTTCAAATGTAGTCTACAGCAGGTGTTAATAAATACACTGAAGTCTCTCAGTTTTGCTTTGAACAGTGATTCAAAAGGGGATCATATGTACATCAAACAGGTCACAAACACCCTCGCTGTCACAGAGGTTGAAGCAGTAGTCTCGATCACTGGGAGGTGGACTGAGCCTCAGTAAAGGTGAAAACACTACAAAACAATAGCAAGAAACAGTCACTAAAAATAACCATGTAAAGTACAGTATTAGTTTGTAGCAAATGTTATTCATTTTTCCAAATACTTAGTAAAAACTTTGATATACTTGCATATTATAAGAAAATATTTCTTTCCATAGTAATACCACCACCACTAACATAAATTGACTAAAATGTGCAAAGAAAAAATTTTGTTCATGAAACTCTCAAACATACCTAAATAATAGAGAATAAACATAAAGTATCTACTTTGAGAAGTGCACAAAATCTAAGCAGCACATTCACTTCAATATATGTTTATATTCTACTGTTTACTAGTGTTCTTTGACAAGTCAAAATACATTAAGTCGGATGGTTTAATGGCTTCATTTCTGAAACCGTTAAAATTTCCATTAATTTGTTTTTAATAGATTCATGGAACATGAATTGTAATCGGTAACTTCAGTTTTAAACATCACATGAAGATATGACTCTAGTTTACTGATAACTTTGAAAATCCTAACACAAACCTCATTGGTTAAAACAACACCAATCTGGCACAAATTCTAAGTTCCATAAACTTTTTACTAACAAAAAAGTGTAAAAGTTTACTTTTTTACTGCACATAGAAAGTAGCACTTTTTATACAATTTTTTTAAGTTTATAATTTTGTGAAAAGATGAAATAACTTATTTGTGGTTTACAAGTTTGAAAGAAAAAAATTAAACCTTACTTTCTGAGGATATTAATTCATCAAGGAAATTTTCATCAATTGTTGCTGCAACAAAACACAAATAAAACTTCTTTACTCTAACTTATTACAAAACTTAATTCAGGAAAATAAACATATTAAGGTAATCAATTACTTTTATCAAAATTCATAATCGGGTATTATTTTATCATTTACCTATTGAGACTACATTGGATGAAATTAAAAATGGAAAACTATCCAAAGATAAGTAATAGTAAAAACAGTTTATTTGTTCTTATTAATTTTGGAGGCATAACATATTTATATGTGGTGATGTACCAAAATTGATACAAATAAAATACTGACCTCTGAAGTAAACTGAACATTCCATTTAGTTTAGCATCAGAATAAACAATATTCAGTCATATGATGTAGCATTGTGTCAAGTTTTGGTTTGGTGAAATGAAAATATTGGGTTCATTTCTGTGAATTACATTACTGTGCATTATTCTATTGTGAAGTGTTATACGAAAATTTATTATAAAAATCTTTGTGAAAAGTTTAAGTCTCATTAATAGGAAAAAAAAAGGGGGGACAACAATATTGCAAAGTTTACAATATCAAAAAATGTAATAATAAATGTACAGAACCAATACAGAATTTAGTATTCTATGAATCTGCTAAATCTTCAGTTAAGTATACTTAGATAATTATGTTTTTTAACCTATAAATTGAGTTTTTCATATACCTGTTGTAAAAAAATATTTTTTTTGTAAAAGTAACAATAAAAAGGTTAAATATTTTACTACTAACAATTTCAGTAGCTAAGCAGTTTGGTAATTACTTCTTTTACCTACACCAAGATCAAACTTTAGCAGGCTAATATATTCAATGTATATACAATAAAAATAAGGTAATGTAGTACCTTTATAGTAAAGCTTGTATTTAAAGTAGAACTGTAAAGTATTAATATTCTAAAACAATAAAATTATATTAATTTAATTACAAAGAAGTAGCTGGGAAAAAAAATTGTTTCACTTCTTAAGAATTGTCTGTACGTACATACATTGTGGATAAAAATAAAATAAATGTGATTAAATTCTAAATTAAGTTAATTTTCAAGTCCTCATGTTTTACAAGTTCTCTTGAATACAATCCCAATAAATATTACAAACACAATGAAACATCTGAACTCCCAGATTGTTATCAGATGCTACTAATAAGGGAATATCAGTACATAAAGCAACACAATGAAATATTTTATTTGTTTGTGAGTGTAAAGCTACTTATCATAATACTGCTCATCTTAAGTATTAAAACCCAATTTTTAGTGTTATAAGTCTGCAGATGTTATTTAGTAAACAAATATATAGTTTGGTGGGTTCTATGTCTGATATATCATTAACCACTGGCTTGTAATTTTTCAAGTAATGACAGATTTTTTGTTATATTTCCTCATCAAAACAAACCTTTAGATGGATCTAACAAGTCATCTATAATTTCTTTCACATCCTTTTCCATGCTCCCACTGCTTGTACTAGCTTCTGATAAAACACATATACTGATTGTAAATGTAAACGTTCAAGTGACTCGAAAATAGAAACAAGAACGACAACAAATACTCAAAATTTCATTTCATCAAAATAAACAAACTTTTACAGGACTACAGTTGGTTTTCACATGACATTGTTACATTTTTTTTCAAACCATAAAATAACAGAAACTGGTTACACTTAAATAACAAATAATAAAACATCTATAACATTACCACAGACAGATCTATAATAAAGACATAGTTTTTCACAAATGCTTGTTTGTGATTAGAAACGAATACTTTGAATAATTCCATCAGTGCTGGGCTATGGTTGAGGCACTATTCCAAAATTTGTAATCACAGACAGAACTAATGAAGTAAATAAATAATTTAAAAATCACAACCAGCCAAACTGAGAGCTATAGAAGTGGAAACTGGAAACACACAAGTCCTGTTTTGAGAAAATGTTAACACAGTTGCTTATAGCCCATTTCTTTGTCATATTTTAAATCAAAATCTCAGGTGTAAACTCTTTACTTCAGTTAATGATTTTTGTAAGAAAGATTAAGAGCTTGACCAACGTTTGGAAGAAGTACTTTTTTCTGTTCTGAAGAAAACAATGTAGTGACAATTCCTAAAGTTTTCCTTTCAAATTTTGAAAAAAAGGTCATATAAATGTGCTTTTCAGATGAAGGCCTGTTTAGAAGTGCACAGTAAAACATAGTTTCATAATGTTACAGATAATAAAACTAGAGAAATTATTTCATTTGTTAATAAGCTAAAAAACCATACTAATTTGTTCACTCTGCATCAAAATAAAATTTCAACGCATAAGAAAAGCATAAAGAATAAAAAAGTTTTTACAGGACTAAACATACTATGAGATAAAAAAAACTGTTACGAGGGTTATAGATAAATTACATATCCTAGTAATGCATATAAAAAAAACTAATAAATTTCAAATAGTAATTTCAAAGGCTAAGCAGCATACTATGATTTTTGTTTCACTTATACATTTTTTTTTTATGATTAGTTTAAGACCAACAAAAATGGTAAAACTTGGATACCTAAATTGAAGTCGTTCTGGAAGTCTCACTAATATTAATATATATTTCAATAGCATTAATTTACCTTTTTTAACACTAACTTCAGCATTTTTTTGCAAAGTTTCTAAACTTCCCATCTTTTCACTAGAAGCACCAGCAAGCTGCCGATTAGACTTTCTTGGCGACTGCCTTGTGGCCATGCGAGTGATTGGGGGCAGAGGAGTAGTCTGAACTTCCATCGGTTCCTGTTAGTAAAACGTAGAGAAAGAACTACTTTAACTTTACTAAAAATGAGAAGTTGCATCATGTGCCCCAAAACAAAACCTAATGTTATTTCATATTTAAAATTTTATTCCAACCTATAAAACGAAAACTTAAAATTTTGTAAATATTTTTTAAAACCTTCATAAAAAACTGTGTTTATGGAATGAAACTTCTACACTATATCAGGCAGGTGGTAACACTGAGTATGTACGAATGGCTTGGATTGTTCACTGAAATAGTATTTTAAATATCTCCTCAAGAGGTCATCAGAATTTTACAATACTGTACAGTGTTTCCTTTTATAACAGTATCTATGTAATGACTGAGTCACAAATTCTGGAAATGTCTGTAAATATCATAGAAAAAGTTTGAATTTCTTGTTGTTGCTTTCTTTGATTAACAGAACAGTACTGTTATCCTTATATAGTACTGAAGAAAAGAAAATTTAGCTCCAAAAACATAAAAGATCTTATTTGTCTATTTATCCAGTAAAGTAAGACATTGAAAATACTTCAGTTTATCTACATTATTTAGATGTAGAAATTAAAATAATGATAAATAATCTAAATATTTTTAATGAAAGAAAATACTTTTCTTTTCCAGTACGTCTTTCTTTTAATGGTGATGTGCCGTATTCTTTTGATATAAGCATTATAATTTCACCGTTATTCAGATTTCATGATAAATGTTTAAATATCAGTGAAAAAGCTAATATTCAATGGATTTAATAGAGAAACTAAATAAAGTTATTAGAAAATCCAGTGATAAATATACACATCAATTAAATAAATATAAAGTAAAAATGGAGGAGATTTTGTTGAAAGGTACAGATAGTTATTTTTTAGTGGTCAATAAAATAATTTAAACAATTTTGCACTACTTTTATGTGGATGAACACCTTCACATATAAAGGCTTGTTTACAGTCTGAAAATTGATAGTTACATTACAAGATCATGGTAAAGGATTAAAATCAGCTGACACAGAATATTCCATAAATAAAACAAATATACTCACACAGTAAAACAATTCTTGACTTAGGCTACAAAGATGACTAGCTTAAGGGGGTTGATTGGAAAGTTTTGGTAGGAGAATCTCCTTCCATAACAACCTCTGGGGGTTCACATGGGTGCTGCAGGAAGAAATATTTTCCAATGATGGATGTTGTTGACTCCAATCTTGGCTTCTATCTAAAGAAGCTATTAAGAGTTGGCCACTATGCTGCCTTCCTCTTCTCCATTTACAACTTCTTAAAGAACACAACTTTGTCATCAAACTGACAGATTTGAAACTCTGCTCTATGGATGGATGTCTGCAACCTATTTCTCGATGGTGTACCAAGTTTTAAAGTTCATTCAGTTGTCAAGACTCCATCATCTTGTTTGTTCCTTCTCCCCACTGTCATATTCAATGAAGCTGTCCAGTTCTTGCAGCTTCTCTATGATGAGCTGCCTATTGTGAGAGTTAAGTTCTTCTCCATCATCCTGATCCACATCTAGCCTCATAAACTCACCAACAGAGAAAATTTCCTATTGTACAGCAGCAACACCTTCAAATCCCTCAAAGTCTTTCTGGCAAATGAAGTCTCCATACAGTATTCAAGCAACACACTGATACTTCTTACTATGCTAAGTCTCCAGAATGTTAAATTGAGTCTTCTAAAATTCTTCATGTGAAGTGACCTCAAAACACTTGTGGAAAACTTTCTTGGTGTAAAACCTCTTGATACTGGCTATCAGTTGCTGGTTCATAGGCTGGATTAAAGCTGTGGTGTTAGGAGGCACGAACTTTGAAAGGAAATTTGACTATCAAAGAGGAAGCAAGTTTGAGGTCATTAGTAGGTAAATTTTCCAAGAGTAACAGAGCCTTCACTTTAATTTAGTTTTTAGATACTTTTTCACAGTGGGGCAAAAACTTCAGAAGCTCATTCATAAAACAGCTGCCTGGTTACCCATGCCTTGTGGTTAGAAATCTAATAAATCCCCAAATCACCTCATAATATTTTGTTGCTTAAATACCCTAGGATTTTCATAACAGTACACCAGAACATAATTCAATTTCAAATCACCCGATGTATTAGTCCCAGGCAACTTGATAAGCCTATCCTTTTGAGGCTTTTTTATAGCTTAGCAAAACATTTTCTTCCTTGGTGATACAAGTTCTCTGGGGCATCTTTTTTCAAAAGAACCCAGTTTCATCTACATTGAACTCTAACTGGGTCAAATAGCCATCCTTCTCCATTACTGCAGCAAATTCAACAGAATGGATCTCACTTCTTTGTTTGAACCTTACAATCAAATTCTTGCTTGCCTGAAAAATCTTCAAAAACCAAGCCTGAGGATTGAAATGATTCATGTTTAAGGTGTTGAAAAATGGTTTTAGCCTTCTCACTCATCATAATATTATCTACGGACTTATCTCGCTCTTACCTATCATGAACCCAAAAAAAACAGCAGTCTTTCATTTCTACAATTCTTTCCCTTCCTTTAATGATCGTGATTGAAGCATTCCTCACTTTGATAGCTTCAGCAGGATGGTGGAAATTGTTGACGAAGAAAAGTCATACTCTTTAGCAAGCACACTTGCCTTCTTTTTCTGACTTCTCAACAATATCCTACTTTATCTTCAAGGTTACACAATCCCTACTCTTCTTATACTTTTGCAAATAACCTTTAGAGGCCATGAAAATCACTATAAATTCACTAAAATCACAAAGTTTGCAAGATCTCTTTCCACAGCCACAACATGGCAAACTATGTAAACAAAGACAGACTGACTCCAAAATGTTCGTAAATGAGTGTCACTTATTGGCTGAAATTGGCACAATTCATTATGTGAAAAATACCTGTTGTGAGTCAATGGGGTATTGGGAGGCAATTTATTATCTAATGGCTCAATTATTCAAGGGTACACAGTAGTAATTTATGATTTTTGGTTATTTCAAAATGTATATATAAAATCTAAAAACAAAACTATTTCCTTTCACATCCTCCACATGTAAAATTTGAAAAGGCTTTGAAACATATGGCAAGCACCAAACAGGTACAAAATTCATAAACTAGAAGAAATTATTGTTTGCTGCACTTCTTTATTTACTGTTCTATGTTTTAAGAAAAATAAGTTGAATAACTTGTTTGTAAATAGTAATAATGTATATACACACACAACTGAAACTTGACTGTATTTTACAAAATACTAGTCCACTAAAATACTGTAAATACAGTAGCAAGAGTGTACATATGCCATATCATTGCAACTTCTGTAATGTTAGCTATGCATAACTGGAAGGTATTTATAATAAAAACAATAAACATACATAAATGTTTAACTTATGAGATTTGCACTATTTCGACTAAACATTTGTGTTTTTGTGTTATAATCAGTAATCATTCTAGAATTAAAAAAGGCAATTTATTTCTAATTTACTAATTTTTTTATGATTACAAGGTCAGTCAAATTGACAAAACCTACACAAAGATTCAAGAATCTCTGAAGATAAAAAAATTCATGTGAACTTTATTGATGCATAAAAGTATTTTTAATGTTAAAATTACTTGGATAGTCAACATTTCAAAAGAAAAAAGATATAAGAAAAACATAACATAAAAAAATTCTTGTGAGCATAAGCTTTGTAATGTTTACTGATAAGTTGGCTAATTTTATAAAAATAATGTTTACTAGTTTAAAAGTTACAGAACAAAAACTATAAAAAGAACAAACTGATTACAAGATTGGTCTGTAGGATCAAGTGCGTGCTGAGATAAGTTGATCATAGCTGTGAATATAAACACGAGCTTCTTTATTATCTCCCAAAGTCATAAATCTATCATTAAATACTTCATATACAAAATAAATTTATTTTCAGGCATCATGCCACAAATTTTTCTTCTATTTATCTATGTAGTCAATCAACAAGATGAAAAAATTTAGGATTTCATGTACAAGATATACAAAATAAAACTAGTGTAAAAGTGAACAATGAATAACAAAACCCATCCAACTAGGAGAAAAATCAGCATAAATCAGAACCATACAATAGAGAATACATCTTTCATAAAATTTAAACTATAAAAAACCACACAATGTTCAATTTAAAAATACTACTCATAAGATATATATTTTCAGGGATTATTAGATTCAATTACACGATCTAACAAATTTTTAGTTTTTCTTGTTCCTGGGCAGAGAGTATTATTTCCCAATTGCTCATGCCTAAAGTAAATGGAAAAAAAACCTATTTTTCTCTCCAAATTTTGGTTTTGTGATCTGGGTAATAAAATTTTCAAATTTACCGATTTTCTAGAACATTCCAGGTAAATTCAGTACTGAGAATTTTCTCGAACTTACAAGAATTTTCAAGAACCTTTTAAAATTTTCTCATTTGGTGTACCTCAAAGAGGAATACAATAGCAATGTGGATTACAGCATTGTCCTGCTGAAAGATACAGTCATTCCACACAAGTAAGAGCCTTCAGTCAATAAGGATGCTCTCTCCAACATGCCAACATAACCAGCTGCTGTTTGATGTTCTGTATAACCTGAAGCTCCATTGTTCCATGGAAGGAAAAAGCACCCCAGATGATGAAACCTCCTCCACTGTGTCATGTAGAAAATATCTCTGGTGGGATATCCTTATCGTGCCAGTAACATTGGAAACCATGTGGACCATCCAGGTTACATTTTTTCTCATCAGAGAACAAAACCTTCGTCCACTTTTCTACATCCCATGTTTGGTGCTTCTCAGCAAAGTTTAACTAAGCTGTTTTATGGTATGGCCTTTGAAGACGTTTACAGATTTTGAAGCCTTTCTCTGGTAGATAGTCTTATTGTTCTTAAACTGCATTCATAAGGGCCTTGATCTAGTTCAATGGTCAGCTGGCGTCTTGCCTGACAACCTGTCGAATCCTCCTGCTCAATGCTGGCAAACTTTTCTTCAGTCACCCACTTGAAATTCTCATTCTGTATCCCTCAGGGTATTTTAAGAAATTTTCAACAGCAGTTTTACTACGCCCAATCTCACCAGTGATGGCACGTTAACAAATATCTTCCTTTTGCAGCTCGACAATTCTGCCACAAATCAACTCTGTCAACATTTTAGCCTTTGCAATGTTTTTACCCAATGTAACACAGGAGATGTCAGTGGGAGATGTTGACAACGCTAATGCTTGAACACAAATGACTAAATGTTTTATGTGTTTATCGATTAATGCTTTGTTTCAGTATGGTCTTAAACTTTTGATTAGCTACTATTTAGGCTAATTTCATAGTGTTCACATTTTCTCTGTTAAATGCTGAAAAAGTTTTCTTATTTTTATTTTCCCTTTTCTTGTTTTTATCTTTCAAAGCTCTACTCAAATACGTGGTTGAGTCTAATAACACAAAATGCATATTTTTTCTTTACGTTCATTGGCCTTAAGATTTTGGCCAGCATTGTAGATGGAATTAAGAGATAGTGAACATGATATACATATTCTGAGGCTAACTCAAATCTAATGATGATGTTCCATGTTCCGAGTTTTGCTGCAGTCACTTTATCTTCATTCATAGGCACGGCTATATATTATTGCCCAGCAACTTAATTTTCATCGTAATGAGTTTCTGGTAAAGAAGTGAGGTCAACCGCAACAAAGTCTACTCAGTCTCACAAAGGAGAGTGACCGTAGGGATGGGATGGAATGGGATTTGCTATATTGTTAATTTTCTTCGTTGCCTGGAAAGTTGTAAGCGCTTAACCTATAAGTTGCTGTCAACTTTAAAATCCTAACTTTATTACAATGGTTTGTTTTGTTTTCCTAACCATTACTAACCTTCACTTCATGAGAAAGCATTGTACCGGATTAACTTATGGTGTGATTTCAAAGTCTATTGTTTTCCTAACATACATTTGCTCTCTGGTTATGGTTTTGATCTGTGAAGGTTCATACATTATTAATTTTATTTGATTCTTGGTTTGTGTTGCTGATATTTTACCCACACATAGTTAATAATTTGATATTTATGTGTTTGCTTATGTATACACAAACAAAAGACTTGCATCATTGTTTCAAATGTTACAAATTTTTAGATTAATATTGCGTAGCATTTTAAATATAATGTAACAGGACAATCACAAGCCTCTAAGTTGTTTTGGTAACGTCAATAATATTTCAGTGTTACAATCTGCCAAATAATACATTGCAATGAATGTTTCAAATCTTAAGATCTAACTTCTACATTAATTCAGTACAGTGAGAAGATTACAGTGACTTTTGTGGTGAATTCATTTTTGTATGGATTCTCTATAAATAACAACCAGGCCAGGCTCTTGAGTGATGCAAAACTAGATAATCCACCCATAATTCTCACTCTAGCCCATCCAAATTCATTCTCCCTAACTGCTTAAAAATCATATTAACTGTTTTTATAAACCACACAGGTGTTTCAATTATTATGAAAGGTCAACCAAAACTCCACTGACCCTCTCCAAAGGAAGGAGACTTGTAACTAGGCTTAATAACAACATCTCAATATGTTTAAAAATATTATTGTTTTTATAATAGAGTTTCCACTTTTTATCAATAACTGAATAATGTATTTCAATATATCAGGACATTTTGGCATTCATGATTTATTATACGTTTGAAACATTTAGTCCTAAGTGATTTACTTTGTTTTTGTTTGTATTTTTTCAGGGTGTTTGGGGATTTATTCTCGGGGGTCTCACATGGTTTGCTGTTACCTTCTTCCTGACTACTACAATGGGTTTGGCCTATCTTGCTCTCAGCACTGCTCAAGGGCACTCTATATTGACACCCCTAGATGTAGATCGAGGTATGTTTAAAGTTAATTTTTAGAAATAGAAGTCACTTCTGTTTCTTAGATAGCACATCTGTTAATCTGTTTAGTGTTATTTTTGTGAACACTTAATACTAGACTATTTTTGTTTAAATTCAGACACTTGTATTCTTGTTTGCCTGAAGAGGAATTTGACAAAATGTAATAGGTGTGACTTAATGACCAAAACCTTTAAGAACATTTAAGAAACTATGTGAGCAGTATAAAACGCGACTTCAACGAGAGTAGACTATGCAGATTTTATGGGCATTGATTATTATTATTTATTTTCCAGTAACAATAGAGTTTAATTCCTTTCTTTCAGATTACTTTCTTTAACAGTATTGGCTAGTGTATTTATTTTAATTGCTATTTTTATTATATTATTTAACATTGTTGAATCTATGATTAACTCAAATTTTCTAAGCTGGCAGAGCCAAGCCTACCTTTCACCTCTCTGTGGTGGTTTTCAATCAAACATTGGCCTAGACAAATGATAATTTTACCACAGTGGAAACATATAGTGTCAGCTTTCATTTACTCGTCACACCAAACATGCTTGCCCTTTCAGCCTTGGAGACATTATAATGTTATGGTCAATCCCACTATCCATTGGTAAAAGAGTAGCCCAAGAGTTGACGGTGGGTGGTGATAACTAGCTGCCTTCCCTCTTGTCTTACACTGATAAATCGCCTTTAACCCTAACCAGTAGTATTTCTTCATTGACAGTTCATCCAGAAGCTTCAAAGCTGTGCTGCTCCATAACAGGAATAAGTATCCGTCTCTTCTCCTGGCTCATTCGGTGCACCTCAAAGAGGAATACAACAGCTTCAAGACCTTGCTAGAAGCCTTGAAGTACAAGGAGTATGGCTGGGAGGTTATTGGAGACTTCAAAATGGTGGCATTCCTGACGGATCTCAAAGGAGGCTTTACCAAGTTCCCCTGTTATCTTTGCCTTTGGAACAGCAGAGACACCACAGTGCACTACAACAGAAAGCACTGACCACAACGGACTGAGTTCTCTGTGGGATGGCACAACGTCAAGCGTGAGCCACTGGTGGACCTCAAGAAGATGTTGTTCCCACCACTGCACATGAAACTGGGTTCTACAAAACAGTTTGTCACAGCTCTTGATAAGAAGTCTGTGGCCTTCAAGTACCTTTGAGACTTTTTTCCTAAGCTATCTGAGGCAAATGTTAAAGCTGGTGTCTTCAATGGACCACAAATAAAGAAGATGTTGGAGTGCATGGAATTCCCCAAGAAGTTCAGTAAGAACAGAAAAAAAGCTTGCTGCAACTTTATCACATTGGAAATTATGTGGACCTGGTTGAGGCTGTGGTGAAGAGCTTCAGCAAAATGGGCTGCAGGACCTCCCTCAAAGTCCATATTCTTGAAGCTTATCTTGATAAATTCAAGGAGAACATGGGAGCACACTCATAGGAGCAAGGCAAGCCCTTCCACCAAGATATAAAGGACTTTGAATGCTGCTAACAAGGAGCATATAGGAAAAACATGATGGTAGACTATATTTGGGGACTAATACATGAAAGTGATTTACATTAGTCACAAATCTCTAAAAACTACTCATTTATAAACATTTTTGTTCATTTTTGCATAAATGTGTTACAATTACATGTTAATCTTGATTCATGTTGTTTTATTCAGACCTCATAACATAATTACAGGCAAAAATCTAAAATGTGCAGCACCTACTTTCTTGATTTGTTAAGATATCGATAAATTTGTCGTGCCCCATAAATTAGAGTACTTTTGAGGAATTCAATTCTGGCAACAGATAAACTTTGTGTCCTAAAATCCATATGTGAAAGCTACACAAATTCTTTTTTTTTAGACATTCAAATCTGAAAAACTGTAGGAGGCTTAAGCAAGAATGGCTTCAGAAATTCACACAGATCTTTAGTAAATATTACCTTATCAAAAAATTTTTATTTTTGTATACTCTGGATTTTTAACATTTACTACAGGCTTACCAAATTCCAAAGACATTACAAAAATTTAGAGTTACAGTGGAAGTTTGTACATATAGCTTCAAAGATCCAAGATTGAAACCATGGACACACGATTAATCCTTAAGTTAGATCAGTTTTTTTAAACAAATTTATCTTAACTATTAATATAGCAAATTGTTTATGGGCCTAAGAAATTGTTAGTTACAGCATCTCAAGTAAAATTTAAGCAGGATTCAAAAATTAAATGGGTGCCATTGGTTCATTCTAAATATCGTTATTCTAAGTGGCAAAAAAAACAACTGAAAAACAATATCCATATTTTAGATACTCTAGTAACATTAGATAGGAAACCTATTTTTTCAATCATGATTAAAAAATATTCTTACTTTTACTGATATTTTTTAGCTTTAAAACAAACATACCTCCGTTGTTTCTGCTGCAAGTTTTGGCACTGAGGTTTGTTGTTGTCGTGTCTGTCGGGTAGAAGCACGAGGAGGTAGTGTTACTTGCTCTTGTGATAAAGCAGAAATCATAAGGCTACTGTCTTCTACATTTGTGTTTGATGAAGCGTCAGGTGGATCTTCACAAAAAGGGGGGACCTGTTCTTAATAGTGAATAATTCTAACTTTGTTTGCTCAACTTAACAAAATACCATTAATTACAGTATTAGGCAAAATTAACCTTTTGATAAACTGTGTAAATCTTTTTTTTTTTAAATGTCAGATGTAAAAAGCTGTTTAGTGAAGACTATTAATTATTTTGTGAATTATTACTTCATGAATGATTTTTTTGTATATAATAAGAAAATTAAAAGCAGATGATTGTTGGAAGTTGTGTTTATAACTTACAAATGTTGAAGCTCTTCAAGATCATATGCAATCCATTCATGTTTAGGATATAGAGATTTCCAGGTCTAAGTGATTTATCTATAAATAGCAGTAAGCAGACAAAAAACAGAGAAAGAAGGAAGTCAAATTTAAAGCTGAATGAAGAAAGAGTTTCAGTTGGAAATAGGTAAAAAAAATGTAATGTTAACCATCATAGGAGTGAACAGCCCAACAAGTGAGATTAACAGTTTTCTCACATTTTAGTAGAATAATCTGTCTGAAAGGGTGTTCTAAACTTGAACTTTGTGAGAACTTGACAAAAAGCAAATGATTATTTGTAAGTAGGCTTAAATACAAAAATAAGAAAAGTATCAGATGATCAGGACACAATTGTGATAATGCAAGTGAATTATACACTGATAGCGTTTTGATAAGAGAGAGAAGGGAATAAGAGAATTGTACAATAATGGTGTTTACGATAAAAATTGAGGAAAAAGGTTCAGCTTGTGAAGTGAATTCTAAAGCAATTGAATTAACCTGAGTAAACTTTTTACCAAAAGAAAACTGTATAGTATTTGTGATACAACTATGATTTACATAGTGTAAAGAATGTTGGTTTAACATGTTTTGAATATATTATTTTAAAATTAGCAGAATGTGTGTTGTTCATATTGAATTTGTCCCTTGCTGGTACAGCAGTAAGTCCATGGATTTACAATGCTAAAACCACAGGTTTAATTACCCTTGGTAGACTCAACAGACAGCCCGTTGTAGCTTAGCTATAAGAAAACACACACATCACTTAATTTATCACTAACAAGTCACAGAACCTACTGAAGAATCCTTAGCCTAACACACCCATATTAACTTATTCATTACATACAACTTAAAAGTTAATATTTCTAACAATATTTCAAGCTATAAAAATCTCACATATTAATAAGTATACAATATAAAACCATATACAGCCCTTAGTCACTTAACAGAGACCCTCATTTTCTGAGAAAAAGCATAATGTTCACATCTGACAGGCTACTATGTATAAAAAAGAATACTATATTTTTCATATGAACTTGCTGTCTAAACGTACATACTGATACCTCACTTGTTAATATTCAATTAAAACAAATAGTGGATAAAAGACTCGGAGATATTCAACAGTACTAAAACTTTATAAAAAAAAACTCAAAATTTGTACAAATCATTGAATAAACCTAAAGAAAGATTTTTTTGTAAAGCAGGTATTTTCAGTTATGAAAGAAATTTGCTTTTCATGAAGAATTTTTGTTTTTTATTAATAATTCACATAAATAAATCAGTTTATGTTTAACTGTAAAATGTTACTGGAATGTTTTTGTTACAGATTTACTGCAAAATTATATTCTGCAGGGTGACATTTGAAGTAATTAAACCAGTAAAAAAATTAGAATTATCTAATATTTCAGTGTTTTGTAACATAAATGAATATATATTTATTGGAAACTTAATTCTAACCTGTAACTTTAAATAAAACTATCAATTTTGACATTGTTATTAGCTACAGAAACTTTACATAGGAAAATTAAGTTTTTGTCAGTGTTGAAACAAATTAATTTACACATGCTCAGAAGCAACATGTTATGTAAGTAGAAACTTTTCTTTCTTACTACATGGTTGCTTACAAAATATTAAGTTATATAGTAAATAGTATGTTAGTTCCTTATTACTATAACAGTTACTGTTAAAGTTAATGAACTATATTTACAATAATATTAGTAATGTTTGATTATGTACATTATTCTTGAAGCTAATTAACAAACTTTGCATGAATATTTATGAAACCATTCACTACAGCTGAAACATATTTTCCAGCAAATTTTAGCATTGTAAATCCAAAGACTCACCACTGTTCCAATGGGGAATCCAAGCTTCAGAGAAAGGGTTTAAGTACATCAAACAAAAATTACTGTTCAAAGTTCTAAAATTAAAAGTTGTTTGGTGATTCTGAATAAATATTGTACAATATCTACGAGAATGTGAATGTAGTTTCAGTCAACACACAATATATTATTAATTACATATGTTTCAAATATGCTAATGATTTCTTTCAGCATTATTTCATTATTTGACTTGTATATTCATACTTATGATTCTTTTACAATGGCTTTTCTTCCAGGTTTAGAGTACATACAACTTTTCTTTTTTCTGCACATTTACAGATTATAAAATAGAAAGCATTGATATTCGCCCAACTGGTTAGTTTGTTCCACTTCTGTGACTAACTTTTCCTGTCCTTATTTATAACTAATATCTACAGAATAGCTCCACCTACACATTTCAACAAACACCACCCAAGTGATAACATCAAAGTTTCAACTTGCATGCTGATGTCTGGAAATTGACACCTTATATCTAATATTTAAATTAGCACACTGTGTTTTAAATTTAAGTGTTTTGTTAAAGCTTTCACATGTGCCTTAGAACATCAGAACTTTTCACATGAATGGAATTTACCTAGCAAAGTTAAAAACTCTACAATCCCACCTGAACTATAACAGGGCTTGATGAAGCACTCTCCTTGTTCACTAGAAGAACATTAATAGGTCCAGAAGCTGACTTCAAATGTATTTGATATTTCTTTTTCTGTGTTCCATGCTATAAAAGACATCACAGATCAATCTCTTATCAGTTTTGACTTAAATTTATGTTCTCAATTATAATGGTTTAATTAAAAAAACTAATGTTTTTCCCAAAATTAATAAAATAACCACAAAAGGATGACAAAATTAACATTGTAGTTTAACACCTTGCAAAAGATAGGAATAGTACATCCTTTAATTGAAGTTTTATTAATTATGAAAACTTTTTCAACTAGCTAAATCTGGAACACATAGCAGAAACTGTCATAAAACATTAAACTCTTGTTAAAAACTTCCTAGTTTAATCCTCTCATTATGGATAGGTTAAAGTTCACATCTTGACCTTTTATTTAAAGTTATATTCAAAATTCAAGCAAGCTGCTTTATTACCATTGCATATGGATAAAACTGACAACAAGTAACAGTTGATGACTTTTGAGTTCTTAATTTTATAATGAAATATTTTTTTAAAATCTTCAACCTCCTCAAGTATAAGAATTATAACATTCTCTATCCTTTCCTTCTCCTCTATCACGTCTCTAAGCACAGAATTTAGTATGAATTACTCATTACAATACAGATATTACTAAGGCAAAGAATAATTTTTATAGCCTTTAATGTATTTCATTTCCAGAGCCACATGATAGAAAATCAGACCCACTTGCCACACTCTCTTTCACAAACTGCCAACAGTTCTCCCTAACATTTTATACCTTATTACTCATAATGAATAGAAAATTAAAGTTTTAATCTATTAAAAAATGTATTATATTATTCTGTTTCTCCTCCAGTCTAAAAATTCCTCTTGCTCTATTCACATCAACAAGGCTAGCAAAATATTAAGGCTCTCAACACATAGTTAAAAAGCCAGGTAAATTACGATAGTTACAAGAGATTGTTCACTTTGTGCATGATATTATTATATTCTCAGGTTATATTCAGTTACATAAAAATTTAGCATACTTGTAACATCAGTATGAAAAAGTAGACTTAGGTTTCATCAATAATTGACAACAAAATATAAAATATACAGGCAAGTACCATATATCTTGTTTTTCATATATATTTTTTACTCATTGTTAACTAAAATATAAGAACTAGAAATTTATTAGAGTAGAAAAGATAATGAAAAAAATTATTCATGAAGTATGAGGTTTGCTCACAAGCTCTAAGTAATTCAATACAATAACTTAAGCATCTGCTGAGTAATTTACGTGTTGTAGAATTATTAGCTCGCCACAGGCCAAATGCCAATAAAACAAAACCTAAGCATAAACAGATATATATTCTCCTACAATCTTTAAAATATTCAGGAAAAACAGTTGTAGTTTCTTGTTACAATTTACAGTCATTCTGAAAAAACAAAAGATAACATTTTCTCACACTGAAAACGTATTTCTGGTACACACCTACCTCTTCCTACTCAAAGCTATATTTTAGCACTACTAAAACTTTTTTTGCTAACAGCACACCAGTCTTTTATACCCCATCAGTTTCATGCTATTTTAGAACATGTGAATACCCTTTCCAATTGTACTGCTCCCTCTACACTGGTGTTCTTAGCTCCCTCCACTATTTTGGAGTAATCACCACTTTTGAGAATTGGCAGGTACAAACCAAAAACACCACAATGCCAGTGAAGAGTGAGGGTGAGAAGTGGATGAATGGAGGTAAGTACCTATTAGAAATATATTTTAAGTGTAAAAAAATGTTAACTTCCAATATGGTCTTGCCTCCTCTCACTCAGAGCTAAAATCCAATATTATAAAGGTGGGGAGGCCACTGAAGGAATGTCAGTATCTAGTCAAGCAGAAAGAGACCACCCTAAAAGAACAGGTGTGCAACACTCAGGGAGAAGCACCTTGGATACATGTAAAACCAACTGCAGTCTTCCTGAGTAAAGAACATCAACCAAAATCATCTTGGAGTACATCAGTTTATGTCAAGTGGGGTCCACCCAGGTAGAAAACATCCACTGGATGGACTACACTGGGAGGAGAGAAGGCCCAACATGCACCAGGTGATTCAGAAGTATGAAACACCAGAAACAGTGCAATGGGTATCTGTAATTCCCTATTCTGAACAGCAGAAAGACCCGCATTGGAAGGATCACAGGTCAGTAGAGATGGGCATAAATCTGCCATCTGTTTTACGTGTGAAATCCATGTGACAGTCCTTTATATATGAAACAGTGACTTATATATACAGACAAACACACACAGACACACCACTAGATAGGTGGCCAGCAGTCTTACATAAACACTTCACCTCAACAATAAGCATTTTAGAGGTTTTCAGATTTAGTGGTAATATAATATTAAGCATACCTGACCAAACAACACCTGCAACCAAGTAGTACAATGAAAGATGATGTAGATCAACTAAATAAGTTAACAAATAATAAGTCAACTTGGCAAAGGCAAACAGGCACATGTAGAATCACCACAGGCAGAATACAATACTTTCTCAAGGAAGATACAGTTATGTTGTGCAGAAAACATGTGACAAATGTATTAAAAGTTGTTCACATACCAGCCTGAACAATCTCCTACAAAGGACAGTGGATTCCAGCAGCTAAAGACATAATTAGATAATGAATGTGATGCAGCTAAACATTAAGTAAAAGGCAACCTTCCGTAAATAAGTCAGAACACACTAGCTTTATAAGTGGCCAAACCCATCAGAAAGCAATGTGGTTCCAAAGTGTGGGATGGGCTATCTACGGAAAGCATCCCATGACTGTTTGCAAGCCTTCTGTGCCAAGTGGCAAGCAGGATTCAACCACGGACGAGGATGTTGTGGAAAACGTCTCGAGGTTTTAGGAATACACTGAGCAGCTGCTTGTATGATACATTCAGTTACCGCTGCCACACAGTCGTCTATTGATGGCTGACTGACAATGGTATGACTAAGTTCTGCAAGAGCAGTGAAAGTGGACCAGTCTGCCTAATCCAGCTTCCACTGGGGCACAAGGATAGGGTGGCATCAACCATGGCCAGTCTCTCTCAAAAGTATAGGAAAATGATCACTGCCTAGTGGATTATTGTCAACCCTCCATGAAAAATGGGAAAACAATGAAGGGGAGCAAACCAAGAGACCAATAGCAGTAAAGAACTGACAAAGTGCATGAAAATAAGAGGAAGAACCAGTATTGAAAAGAGAAAGATTGTGATCAGAGAGCATACACACTACAGAGCGACCCCTCCCATCAATAACAGCACTTCCCCAGAGGCGATGATGTCCATTAAAGTCCCCCAGGATTAGAAAGGGAGACGTAAATTGTTCAACGAGAGCATCAATGTCTAACTGATCATATGTCTCTCCAGAGGACAGGTAGAGAGAACAAAGAGTGATGGTATGACCCAAGGAAACAGGGATAGCTATGGCCTCCAAGGGTGTGCTGAGTGACAAAAACAGGGTGGACACATGCTGATCAACCAACAGTGCCACCCCTCCATGCACTTGTCCATCACACAGCCTGTCATTTCTGTACAGACAAAACTGTCGAAAAGTGACTATCAGCAGGTTTCAGAAATGTTTCTTGTAAAGAAAGACATGCAGGATATAGAAAGCAATCAGTGTTTTGATGTCATCCAGATTGGAACATAAACCTTGACAGTTACATTGTATAAAGGTGGACATTTTTAATGATGGGTAGAAGAAGTGGCTGGAGAACCCTTCTGTTTTCCTAACTGTCCTAATTTGGAGGAAGTCAATGAATGATTGTTTTGCATCTTGGGGTGGGAGGAAAAGATATATCTGAAGAAATGTCTGTACTTGAAACCAAAGGATGTGGATCTTGGGATTTGTTGGAATGTATGGGAGGAACAGAGATGGGTGTAGAAGTTGATTCGTCAACCTTTTTAACCATGGAAGTCAAAAGGCTTTTCATTTGTTTTGAAAATGATTTCCTTGGAGGCACAGAGAGATCTGTCTGCACTCCCACTGTAGTTGTGGAACTAAGTGCAACAGCATATGTCCAAGATGAAGTGGCAGACAGCAATTTCCAAGCCTCAGGATAACTAATGTTATGAATTGTAGGAAGTTATGAAAGTAGGAAGGGTGAGAACCACTGCAGTTAACACAATGTTGGTCCGTGTAACACTCATAGGCATTGTGATCCTTGTCACCACAACGAGCACATGTCAGGAAACCCCGACATGACGTCTTTGAATGGCCGAACCTCTGAAACATCAGAGAAGTTTGGAATGTACAGCTGTACCCTGCAATTTAGATAACCTGCCTTGATGGTGGCAGGTGTATGTGGTGATGTAAATGTCAAAACAAGGATATCTGTCAGCAGTGTAATTCCATCTTTTCGAGTGGAGATGTGCCTCACTGCAGAAACTCCTTAAGTGGAGAAACCAGTGAGAATCTTGGACTCAGGGATGTTCTTCAAATCCCTCTCAACAATAACTCCTCGTGATGAATTCAAAATAGCATGAGGGGTAACCTCAATAGGTACATCCCCAATTGCCTTTGAATTCAAGAGAAGTTCACTGTGTTGGGATGTGAATGTTTCAACCAATATGTCCCCAGATCGAAGCTTCTTTACTGACTTTGGAGAGTCAGCAAGTCCTTCCAGTCCCTTCTGAATAAAAAAGGAGGAAATTTTCCCTAAAGATTTTTCTGAAAGAGAATGTAAGATGAGAAAATTAGGTACAACTGGTGGTACAGACATTGAAGATTGCTGATGAGTCTTCAAAACGTGGTCATTTACCTATTGACTGTTTATTCGCTATGTTATTTAATTTTTTTTTGTAGGAGGATCCATAGTAAAAAAGAAAATTTCAGTGCCCAATAACCCCACCCACCAAGGAGCCCTAAGAAGGAACACACTACAATGTCATGCAAGGACACTGCAGCAATGCCAGGGTTTCATGAGCACCATACCCAAACACCAGCATCAAACACAATGTCCACAATACCCATTAAAAACTTCCAACACTGGTACTTGGAAGACTTTAGCCCAAGTGGATCAGCCAACTGACCCAAAGGCTGTCTGTCTACAGGAATTCAAGGCCAAAGTGGTGTGTTGGGATTGGACTCCTCAACCATCAGGATCCTCTCCTCCCCTTCACCGGTTTCCACGCACGGCAAACGTGTGGGTGGGTGGATGTTTAGATCTCAGAGGAGGTAACCTGAAAGAACAGAACTTTCCCTGAGAGGTCCCCTCACCACATACAGGAATTCACACCAAGAGGAAGAGGAGAACTGAAGGCAGAAATCTTTAGACAGAACCTGGAAACCCATGAACCCGTCATGAAGTTTAGCTGTAAAGACACATAAGCTGAACATACTTTGAGAAAATATTATGACTGATGAACCAACAAGACTAGAAATTAGTAGAATCCACAAAATATAAAAATAATAAACAAGAAAAACTATGAAATTTTACCCAAAACAGAAATAAAAAATAAGCAACACCTGATGTAAAAAACCAGCAAAAGAAGTTGGAAGATAGAAAAACACAAATATAAAACTTGAGTAAACTCAAAGAATCAATAAGATGAAAGATATAAAAATAAAACCTTCTCTGAAAATAATTATAAGAACCAAAACTTTCTAAATACAGCAGAGAAGACATGAAAAACTGAAATTATCACATACTAAAATTAGGTTAATCCACACAAACTCTCATAAACTTGTTAAATATGGGTATACCTACTAGAAGTGAGGAATACATGTTGAAAACATACCACAGACATCCTGGGGAAAATACCTGACACAAGACATTAGATGGAACCACAATGAGAGGTGAAAATTTCCATAGAAAGAAATTTTGACTCAGTCATTATATTCTTTCTCTCAACAAATCATCAACAAAATGTAAGATGCAAATTCTCACAAACCAAAACATGTAATTCCCTTTCAGATGTCATTGACCACAAGTGGACTCGTGTCAGAACTATAGTCTACCATTGTGATAAATATATTCTTTATAAAGTATATAAAAAAAATGTTTTTGTTGTAAAATGACTACATATTATAATCTAAGTTTAATACATGTTTAATCCAAGTAGCTTAAGTCTCATAAAGCTATATATTTACATATATTATTTTTCTATTATACTGACCTTCTTGTCATGCCTAGCTAACATTTCATAACTTGCATTGGTGCAGTGCACACACACACACTCATGTTACGTACCCAATAATACAAAGCTGCCCTTTAATCTTCCCCATCTTGGCTGTTTTAGTGGGCAAGTAATTTATAATATGTAGTCATATTTCAATTATTATACATGAATACAGATTATTACTATTTTAGTAGTTTATTTCTAACTTATTTTTCTTAATATACAATGATAAATCTTGAAGTAAAGCAAAAAAATTATCTCTTATTGCTATAGCCTTTGAACTAGGTTGCTGCTGGGCATAAATTGTTAAGCCTTTTAAAATTTTGCACATGAAGGATTTAATTTTTCCCCTTTAAATTTTATATATATAGTTCAATAACCAAATAAAAATCATAAAAAACAACATTGATACCACAGAATTCAATTAATTTATCAAGCTTAGTGACTAAGATATATTTAGATTAAAAAAAAAAAAGAACTTCAAACAAAATGAAGACAACCTACCTTCAATAAAATGTGGTAGCCTTTTCACAAATTAAAATGGCTGCAAAAACCACTCTGGAAACGCTGTAAGCTGTTGATTGATTATTCATGTCATATATTGAAGTGAGTGCATATAAAGTACTGTTTTCAAAGACAGAAAGAGTTGAGTGGAACCACTGAGTTTCATTCAGTACATAAGCTATATTTCAGCAAAATAAAAAGATACAAGGTTCTTATTTTATATTCTAGCTTGATATTAGAGTTCCTAATTTGAACAAAACTATAGATTTGGTATTTTGACATCACAAACATCTAACTTTAAACAGTGCTGCATTCAACACATCTGTGACTCACTAAAATCTGTTCTTTTAATAGTTACTTTTATATTAAAAATTAACTCATATATAATAGTTTGAATTATAATGTACAATTTGATTCCAAACTTAGTGACATAAATTCATAAAATAATAGTTCAGTAAAATTCTGAATGCAAGTCAACAAATGTCAACATGACCAGTAGCAAAAGGGTTAACTGCATACATATGAAGTGAAGGTAGAAAAATTTTACTAAATACAAACATTTTTGAGAAATTAAACAAATGAAATATGACAATTTTCAGGCAAAGATCTGTATTTTTAATCTTAATATGAAAAACATTTTGTACTAGTAGCAACCAGCATTCTGACTCTATATATGGAGAAGTTTGTAGTAAAACTACTTTATTAAAAAAATCTGATTTTTCTTTGTACAAAAGACTTGTAATATTTACTGAAAACTTACCAAATTTTTTTAAAGGTACACAAAACATTAAAAATTATATTATGGAAATTTAAGATCCTTTTGCCAGTAATGAACTTGTGTCAATAGGCCTAGCCCATAGTGAGGAAGTTAAATAGCCAAAAAAAAAAAAGTAGCAGTAATTAATTAATTGTTAATTCAATTAATATTCTTTGAAAAAACATCTTTTAGGAGAAAAAAATCAATACTGTTTTTCAAATTCCTCTTATGAAATCAATAAAATTATGCAAAATAGCTATACAGATGTGAACATGTGTATGAAAAGATTATAATGGCTAACCTCCTCTGGAAGTGGCACTTCTAGCTGTGTCCCCGATGGGGCTTGTATCGCTAATAATGTATCCCCTTCGAAACAATTACAAATGTCTTCATGGCTGACATAGGCTAACTGAAAGTTTGTTGGGTCTTCTGTGATATTTCTTATACTTTGTTGCACCCAGGAATGGTGTAAGTCAAGTTCTTCTTCTGTATGTGCCAACAAATTCAGCTCTTCTTTCAGAGTTACCAAACGTTCTGAAATTTCTCTTGTGTTACAGCCAGGTCCTGCCCCTCTGTTGAAACATATTCAAATTTATCTGTACATAAAGTTTGTTTGTTTGTTTGTTTTACCTTTCAAACAGGTAAAATTTTCTTCTGAAATATAGGTATTTTTGAATTTCTATAATTAAATATACAAAATAACATTTTTACACTTAAAAGGTTTTTTTAAAACTACTTATATCTTGCAAATATTTTCAGTATTCTAGGTTTTCATAATATTCTAACCAAGCCTCTACTTGAAACAATTCTCAAAATTGATTATGAACATCTGTATTACAATCTTTTACACAAGTGTGCAAAGATGGGACCCTATTTAATTCATAGATTAAACAACCTGGAGTTATCTACTCTGGATTTCACTGAATTGCTTAAAATTGTTATGGATGCTAAACTGACAAAGGAAATTTTGTTTATGTAATGAAATATAAAATAAGATAAAATCTAAATACAAAGTTGACTAATCACATCAACACAATTTTGGATATATAAATCAAGTCGTGTAACAACCACAGCTGATATAAAATTGGAGTAGGGCAGCATGTATCAGAAATAAATCTGGCATTGTTTTGCATTTCATTAGTAAGATGCCACTTAAAATTGATCACTCTTGGGAAGGTAATGAAAAAGACCTTTCCAACAAATTCATACACATAGACCATAAACATAAGTCCATATAAAGATTTGGAATTTCCATAGTGAAAGTATCTAATGTAATTAACTCTCTGACAATTGTGTACTCTTTAAACCCCTTTCTGCACATCACAAAAGTTTACTTCATTACCTTCAAAATTTTATTATCAGCACAAGTTAATGAAATGAAAATTATCACAAACATTATAATTTAAATTTTTATATTATCTAAACTTTAATTCCTTTATTTCAAAAAAAAAAAAAAATTGATTGATTGATTGATTGATTTAGTGTTTTATGGCACAAAGCAACGAGGCTATCTGCACCAAACAACCGGTAAAAATGTAGTAAAAGACATAAATGGAAATGAAGGTAAAACAAAAAAAGTATAAAACAAGTGTTGACACCTAGTCTACAAGGTTAAGATAGAAGGCAAAGTGTAAAAGGTTGTAAGGTAGGTATTCTATCAAAAGGTATAATCATAACCCGCCAGGAAGACTAACAGGCAGGTACAAGACCCACCGTCAGTCACCTGAAGTTGGTCTTTCCAGTCCTGGTTCTGGGTTATGTGTCACAGCAACTAGTATCAAAATGTAAAAGAATAGAAGTATTAGAAAACACACAGCAAAAGCGCAACAATGAGTAACCAAATGTTCAGTAAAAAGAAAAAAGTCACGTAAATGGAGTAAAATTTGTAAAGGAAAATGAAGGTAAAAACAAAACAGCAATTAAAACAGAAAATGGTGACACCCAGTCTTCAAAGTTATAAACTATTTACTCTAGCATAATAATAATGATCATAACCCGCCAGGAAGACTAACGAACAAGTTCAAGAACCACCGTCAGTCACCTGAAGTTGGCCTTTCCAGTCCTGGTTCTGGGTTATGTGTCATAGTAGCTATTATCAAAATGTAATGGAATAAAAGTTTAAAAAGACACTCAGCAAAATCATAATAAAGAGTAGCCAAATGTCCAGTAAAAAGATAAAAGTCAAGTAAATGGAGTAAAATGTGTAAAGGTAATTGAAGATAAAAACAAAATGGCAATTAAAACAGGAAATGGTGCAAAAACCAATGACGACATCCAGTCAACAAAGTTGTAAAGGACAACCTGTAGCAGAATGGGAATGATCATAACCCGCCAGGAAGACTAACAGGTAGTATATAAACCACCGTCAGCCACCTGAAGTTGGTCTTTCCGTCCTGGTTCCGGGTTATGAGTCAATATGGCCAGTACAAAAAGGTTGTAAAAGTACGAAATGATATGCAGCGAAAGTATAACAGTAACTCGCCAGGAAGACTAACGAGTAGTTCAAACAGACAGTTCAAACAGAAGCGTTAGTCACCTGAAGTTGGCCTTTCCAGTCCTGGTGTCGAGTTATTTAATGTTCTGGCCATTGTTTAATGTCGCATTGAATGAGAGAGAATAAAACTTTAAAAAGGAGCCACAATTAAAAAGGTGTAATAAATAAATATACCACACTTAAATAAGATTAAAAAGATTAATGGCCATTAAAAAATTAAAAACGTTATTAAGGTGGACATAGTCACCATCACCAATAACTCTGTCCAATGTTACAGATTGACGCTGGGAAAAAATATGTTTAAAGTATTGCCGTCGTTGAGGATTGTAACGATGGCAAGAAAGTAAAACATGGCTGATAGTGATTTGAGTGTTACACAAACTACACATTGGTGCATCAGTTCCGGATAAAAGAAAATGATGAGTTAAAAAACTGTGACCAATGCGTAGCCTAGTGAGAACAACTTCTTCCCTCCGAACTTTACGGAAGCTAGATGGCCAAACTCCAATTTTGGGTTTAATTTGAAAAAGTTTATTGTCGCGTTGTTCACTCCAAGTGGACTGCCAACTGGCACGGAGCCGAGCTTTGAAGACAACACCATAGTCCATGTACGGAATAGGCATAGGGGTGATGGAGCTGAGGCATACATATTTAGCTGCCATGTCTGCAAGCTCGTTCCCATGAATACCAACATGGCCTGGTATCCAGAAAAACTGAATTGAAGTAGCTGCTAATGAGAAATGGGCCAGTCGGTTTCGAATATCTGCTAGAATAGGATGTGAGCTAATGTGAAGTGATTCCAAGGCAAGAATAGAACTAAGTGAGTCAGTATAAATAGTGCAATTGGAGTACTTCTCAGCTGCAATATGATCAAGGGCAAAAGATATTGCATACAGTTCAGCAGTGAACACAGAAGCTGTAGAGGGGATTCTGTGTGCAACTACTGACCCACAGCAAACCATAGCAGAGCCCACTGAATTTCCTGATTTGGAACCATCTGTATAAATGGGAACTGAATGATTGTTTGAAAGATATTCATTGAATAAAAAACGGTACTTCCAGTCTGGAGTATCCGCCTTTTTTAGGTGATTGAAAGAAAGGTCACACTTGGGGGCTGTAATAAGCCATGGTGGGATGCGTCGACATGTGGAATCTGCAATATTATCCAAGGACAGACCCAATTCATCCAATTGCGCCCGAATGCGAAGGCCAAACGGAGCAATGACAGATCGTCTGTTCTGAAAAAGTACTGCCCACCGAGGAAGGAAAACACATTCCCAGGTGGGATGCTTTGGTAAGGAACGAAGTTTCGAAGTATATTGTAAAGACAGTTGCAAACGGCGAAGGTGTAGAGGAGGTTCATGAAATTCAATGTATATGCTTTGAACTGGAGAGGTACGGAAAGCTCCGGTGCAGAGTCGAAGACCTTGGTGATGAATGGGGTCCAGTATCTTTAAGGCCGAGGGTCTGGCAGAGCCATAGACCATTGATCCATAGTCAAGTTTCGATCTAATAAGAGCACGATATATCTTTAACATTGAACGGCGATCTGCCCCCCAACTGGTAGAAGAGAGGACACGAAGGATGTTCAGTGTTCTTGTGCATTTGACCCGAAGCTGCTTTAAGTGTGGTATAAAGGTCAATTTACGATCAAAGATAAGCCCCAAGAACTTTGTCTCTGGGACCACTGGCAGCAAAACTTCACCGATATGAAGTTCAGGATCAGGGTGAATACCTCGTCGGCGGCAAAAGTGCATGCATACAGTTTTGGAAAGAGAGAAATTAAAGCCATTCGCAAGAGTCCACTTCTGTACACGATTGAGGGCAGTTTGTAGTTGCCGCTCAATATATCTCATGTTTGATGACTGACATGAGATGTGAAAGTCGTCAACATATAGCCCATTCATAACGGTGAGAGGGAGTTGTTCAGTGATGGCATTTATCTTTATACTGAAAAGTGTGACACTCAATATACAGCCTTGAGGGACTCCAAGTTCCTGTACAAAAGAACGTGAAAGTGCCGAACCTACACGAACTTGGAATCTCCTGTCCATTAAAAAAATTTTAATAAACATGGGTAGATGGCCACGTAACCCATATGTATGGAGGTCTCGCAAAACGCCATACCTCCATGTTGTGTCGTAAGCCTTCTCTATGTCAAAGAATATCGATACAAGGTGTTGGCGGTTGAGAAAGGCCTCTCTGATAGATGTTTCAAGACGAATTAGGTGGTCTATGGTGGAGTGCTGTCGACGGAACCCACACTGGGTGGGTGAGAGGAGGTTGTTTGATTCAAGGAACCAAACAAGACGAGCATTAACCATCCTTTCTAAGGTCTTACAGAGACAGCTTGTCAGAGCAATTGGACGATAGTTTGAAGGAATCTTCGGATCTTTCCCTGGCTTAGAGAAAGGTAAAATAATAGCCTGGTGCCAGGTATCAGGAAAAACATTCTCCTGCCAAATCCGGTTGAAGATAGTCAGAAGGACATCAAGAGAATCAGGAGAGAGATGGTGTAGCATGTCATAATGAATATCATCAGGTCCAACAGATGTACTGGCAGACCGATGAAGGGACATTTTTAGTTCCACCAGGGTAAAGGGACTATTATAGTCAAAGAAACAGTCAGTTTGAAAGGAAAGAGGTGATCACTCTGCCTGAGTCTTGATGGCCAGGAAGGTGGAGGAACAAGCAGAAGTGCTAGATACCCGGCAAAAGCTTTCACCTAGAGTGTTAGCGATGTTTCGGACATCAGTCACCTCCTGACCATCAGAGAGTAAGATCGAGAGGGGAACAGAAGTGTAGTGCCCATTAACCTTTCGAATCTTGTCCCATACAATCTTGGAACTGGTGGTAGAAGATATGCTGGTTGTGAACTTAATCCAAGATTCCTTCTGGCTTTGACGTCTTACCCACCTAGCATGTGCTCGGGCCCACTGGAAAGCAACCCGATTTGAAAGTGTGGGATATCTGCAAAAAGTGTCCCAGGCCCGTTTATGAGCCTTCCGTGCTAAGTTGCAAGCAGAATTCCACCATGGACGAGGATATCGTGGGAAACGTGTCGAGGTTTTAGGAATACACTGAGCAGCTGCATGTATAATACAATCAGTTACCGCTGCAACACAGTTGTCTATTGATGGCTGATTTACGATGACAGGATCAAGTTCTGCGAGAGCAGTGAAAGTGGACCAGTCTGCCTGATCCAGCTTCCACCGGGGCACGCGGGTAGGGTGGCATCGACCACGGCCAGTCTCTCTCAAAATGATCGGAAAATGATCACTGCCTAGTGGATTACTGTCAACCCTCCATGAAAAATGGGAGAATAATGAAGGGGAGCAAACTGAGAGATCAATGGCAGTGAATGACTGACTTGGTGCATGAAAGTAAGTGGAAGAACCAGTATTGAAAAGAGAAAGATCGTGATCAGAGAGCATCTGCTCTACAGATCGACCCCTCCCATCAATAACAGCACTTCCCCAGAGGGGATGGTGTCCATTAAAATCCCCCAGGATGAGAAATGGAGATGGTAACTGTTCAACGAGAGCATCCAGGTCTGATTGATCATATGTCTCTCCAGGGGACAGGTACAGAGAACAAACAGTGATGGTACGACCCAAGGAAATACGGATGGCTACGGCCTCCAAGGGTGTATTGAGTGACAAAGACAGGGTGGGCACATGTTGATCAACCAAAAGTGCCACCCCTCCATGTACTCGACCATCACACAACTTGTCATTTCTGTACAGAGAAAACTGCCGAATGGAGACTGTATCAGCAGATTTGAGAAATGTTTCTTGTAGAAAAAGACAAACAGGATGGTAGGAAGCAAACAGCGTTTTGATATCATCCAGATTAGAACGTAAACCTCGACAGTTCCATTGTATCAAGGTGGCCATTTTTAAGGACGGGCAGGTGAAGTGGTTGGAGAACCCTTCGGTTTACGACTTCGTCTTTTGTCTTTACTGTCTTTCTTCGGAGGAGGTCTATCAACCTCCATGGATCCTGCTCTGGGTCGAGTGGGCAGGTTTTTGTTATTGGAAGAGGAATCAAGTGACTGAGGACGCGGACGAATAATTGTTTTGTTTATTGTGGTGGGAGAAAATGATGTATCAGAAGAAATGCCTGTATTTGAAACTGAAGGACATGGATCTTGGGGTTTGTTGGAAGTTATGGGAGGAACCGAGATGGGTGTGGAAGTCGATTCATCTACTGTTTTAACCACGGAGGTCAAAAGGCTTTTCATTTGTTTTGAAAACGATTCTTTTGGAGGCACAGAGAGATCTGTCTGCACTTCCACTGTAGTTGTGGAATGGAGTGCAGCAGCATATGTCCGAGATGGGATTGTGGACATCAATTTCCGAGCCTCAGGATAACTAATGTTATGTGTCGTTTTCAAACGCTGCACCTCTTTTTCCTCCAACCATTTTGGAAAAGAATGAAAGTAAGAGGGGTGAGAACCATTGCAGTTGACGCAATGTGGGTTTATGTCACAATCATAGGCATCGTGGTCCTTGCCTCCACAACGAGCACATGTCAGGGAACCACGACAAGATGTCTTTGAGTGGCCGAATCTCTGACATTGAAAACATCGAAGAGGGTTTGGAATGTATGGCCAAACCCTGCAAATGAGATAACCTGCTTTGATGGTGGCGGGTGCTCGTGGTGAAGTGAATGTTAAAACAAGGGTATTTGTTGGCAGTGTAACTCCATCTTTGCGAGTGGAGATGCGCCTCACTGCAGAAACTCCTTGAGTGGAAAGACTGGCGAGAATCTCCGATTCAGGAACATTCTTCAAATCCCTTTCAACAATAACTCCTCGTGAAGTATTCAAAGTAGCATGGGGTGTAACCTCAATAGTTATATCGCCAATTACCTTTGATTTCAAGAGGAGTTCACTGTGTTGGGATGTGGACGTTTCAACCAGTATGTCACCAGATCGAAGCTTCTTTACTGACTTTGGAGAGCCAGCAAGTCCCTCTAGCCCCTTTTGAATAAAAAAAGGGGACATTTGCCCTAAAGGTTTTTCTGAAAGAGAATGCAATATCAGAAAATGAGGTACGTGTGTTACTGATGTTAGAGATTGCTGTTCTGAGTATTCAAGACGTGGTCGCTTACCCATTGACTGTTTTTTTACAATTTTATTTAAATTTTTTGAAGGATCCATAGGAAAGAGAAAAGTTTCGGTACTCACTGACCCCACCCACCATGGAGCCCTACAAGGGGACGCACTACAGAGTCATGCAAGGACAATGCAGCAACGCCAGGGTTTCGTGAGCACTATACCCAAACACCAGCATCAGGCACAATGTCCACAACACCCGTTGAGAACTTCCAACACTGGTACTTGGTTGGCTCTAGCCCAGGTGGACCAGCCGATTGACCCAAGGGGGGCCACCCAAGGGCCGCCCGTCTACAGGAATTCGAGGCCAAAGTGGTGTGTTAGGGTTGGACCCCTCAACCACAAGGATCCTCTCCTCCCCTTCACGGGTCGCCACGCACGGCAAACACATGGGTGGATGTTTAGATCCCAGAGAAGGTAACCAGACAGAACAGAACCTTCCCTGGGAGGTCCCCTCACCACGTACAGGAATCCACTCCGAGGGGAAGAAAAAAAAAATTAAAAATTGTTAAAATTCAGTTTCCTTGTCACATGCTGCATGAACATTTACCAATCTTAACTTTTCATATCATTTCAAAAACAGAAAAGTTGCAATGTATCTGTGCTATCTACAAACAAAGCTGTGTATGATGCTATTTACTCATCCTTGTTTCAAATTTCTTTGGGTCAATTTAGAAAACACAAGAAATATTTTCATCCCCTGATACATCAAGACATTACTATGTACTGGAGATTTGCAAACCACATGCATTTTTTTATTTCTACATTCATGTTCATAACCAATAGAAAGAACTCATTTTAAACTATAAGTTCCTGATGGTTATTTTAAAACTAGTGAACAGCATTTATTACCAAGGATCTGAAACCATCCTTAGCATTGTTGCTGCATTTGTCTCAATGACACTTAAGTGTTGTTTCTCACTTAGATACATATCAATTAGATAGACAGTTGAATTGTATTTAGATTTGGCCTTTATATTTTAGTTAATCATGTACTCTTGTTTTGAAAGTTTAGTTGTTTTTTTTTCAATCAAGTAAAAATCCACGAATACAAATGTCAGTGGCGAAATTCACGTAACCAAAGGACCAGCATACAAGATAACTAAAAGCAATCTCCATTTTTAAAAGCAATACAAGTCGTGTGTACAAGTTGCTTTTACATCATATCTGTTGAACTATCCTATACCTTAAGTAGCTGGATAATGAAATGGGTATTCTTGCTACTCCTTGCAAAGATATACCAATACAGTTACCAGATGCAGCACTTATGAATTTCCATGTGATCCAACTCCAGAAGAGGGCAATGGGAAACAGCCACTCTCAAGCACTAAATGGCTTATGTAAAGCACAGGAAAATGTAGTGTGCTTTGTACATCACAACTTTATGATATAGCCTTATGCAATGGAAGCTATACTGCAGGGACATCATCATGATGCACAGTCACCAGAGAGAAAATTATCAAATGAGGCAATATGGACTTATAACCATTTTTTGGGGCTCCAAACTTATTTTAATATAACTTACGAACTTTTGTATTAACATTCATAAATATTGGAAGAGTAAATCTGGACTTGTTTTTCAGCAATTTCTTGTCTTCAAGCTATATGGTTTGTCTAAGTATTGCACACTAGTAAACTGTATTTTTAACTTCTCAACATAGCAAGCTGCTTACTTATGCACAGATGGAAAGAATAAATTTATCTTTGAAGAAGAAAAACCACAAGTAAACTTTACTACAATTTAGTTCCAGATTACAGAATATTAATCCGTTTCAAAATGTTGTGTTTACAAGTTAGTACTTACTTCCACTGGATACTGTTCTTGGACTTTTTCTCAATCAGTCCAATCCCTTCAAGTACATTGGTGATATCATATATTCTTCTTTTCTGTCGCACAGCAAGCGTGTCAGCTGCCTGTAACATAAGTAAATAAAAAAAATGTATTTCATACACACTTGGATAGATAATAAAGCCACACTAAATGTTCCTTTATTAAAACTATATATTAATTTCAAAGAATTAAAAATAAATATTTAACTTGCATAAAAGACAGGGAAACTCAAAGTAACAATGAGTTTTGTTAACAACACTAGCTTTGTTTTTAAAATTATACAAATTGTACTTTGGCTAAAATCAATCCAAAATACATAAATGAAATTGTGTTTCCATTACATTAAAAGATTATAAAACCTTAATGCTATGAACAGGTGATTCTGTCTTCACATTTCTCCATTTTAGTACCAACCAACTTTCATACTGATACAAGACTAAAGTTTCAGATTAATGGAGACTTTCCTACCTTTCACAAAAAAAACACAACAGAATAACCTATAATTTTTGAGAAATGTAATCATATCCTTGCATAAAACATCAATTAAGAGCATATGAAAAATAGCACTGAAGATCCATTAAGATCACTGTTAATCCTAAAATAAAAACTTCCAAATTCAAATAAAACTGAATATTATTTTTGCATCTATATATACTGGAAACAAAAACTGGGAATAATAATAATAATACGCATCACTGGTTGCCAAATTCTTTAATTCTGAGGCTCTCTTCATGTGATTTAAAGTTTGAGGCTCTCCAACTTTAGTATGAAGGTTGAAAAACAATGACAACTCCTTTTGACATCCTGTATCACTTAACTAATTCAACAATTTTTATTGGCTTATTGTTTATTTAGAATTAAAATTAATGTAGAATCTTTGTTTTCAGCTTATTTTTGGTAGCTCCCCAGATAGAGATGTAGCTCCAACTTTGGAAAACACTAATCTACATAACAAACTACTCATTCATTTTTGAAAAATTCTCAAAAGACTCACAAGATCCAGGTTTTAAGACCTTACAATTATTATACATTTCAATAAAGTGCTTCTGTGTCAGTGTGTGCATACAATACCTCCGTAAATCAATTTGGAAGCTCTAAACATCTTGAACACCAGAAGCAAGACATCCTTAGCTCTTTTAAACTTTGATAAAAGTCAGGATTTCTCTTTAATAAACTTGTTCTTCTTTCTCATGATATAACATTTTACTAAATCATTTTTCAAAGCTTCCTTTATCAATCTTTTTATGTAAAAAGTGTTTATAATTTCTAAACTTTTTGTGAATGCTGTTTCAAAAAAATAATAAAAACAGTACCTTTTGTCTCAGACTTTATTTGTTGCTACTGATCAGAAAGTTACATTTTGTATATCCAAACAGTTTCAAGTACTCTGATATTCATTACTATTCAACAGGAGAATCATTTCTTTTTCTGTCCTAGATGCCCATTCCAACATTTTTCAAAATTCAAGTATATCTTTTATATTCTTGAAAATGTCTATTGAAACTGATGTGTTATCAATAATAATCTTAGCATCTCGTAAAAATATGAGTGTGACCAACAAATTAATTGGTGTAAAAGGTTGTAAGAAAACTTGTGTCAAACTAAATTTTTAACAAAAAAAGGCACTTATTGCACAATGTCCTGTTGAACTTTCAGTAGGCTGGTGACATAATTAAAGCACTCAGGTAGCCACTAACTGTAGAATAGGAGTACAATATTGTACAATGTATTGCACATTTTCCTTGCTTGAGAGTTAGAAATGGTTTCAAAATTATTTCAAAACAGCTTTTTAAGGCAAAAAGAGATAAAGAAAGGTCACAGTGAGAGTGATGGTGCTAATGGAATAATACAAAAGCTAGAGGACAAGGCTAGAATACCTGGGTAGATGAGTTGTAAATGTAAATGTAAAAATGAACATTGGATCAAATATTTTCTAAAATTTAAGGGTTGAGAAGGGTGATTATCTTGATATAATTAATTACTTATGTTTGATTGTTTTGGAATTTCGCACAAAACCACATGAGGGCTATCTGCACTAGCCACCCCTAATTTAACAGTGCAAGACAAGAGGGAAGGCAGCTAGTCATCACTACTCACCACATTTCAGGCTACTCTTTCACCAACAAATAGTGGGATTGACTGTCACTTATAACACTTCCATGGCTGAAAGGGTGAGCATGTTTGATGCGATAGGGATTCGAACCTGCAACCCTTAGATTATGAGTCAAACACCTTAACCCACCTAACCATGCTGGGTCTAATTACTTATGAGTATCAAGTACATCATCAAAAAGCAAATCAGTTACTCAAAGTTACTGTTTCCAATCGTTCCAATTATCCAAAAACTCTGAATATTACCATTGTGACTTCTCATTACTTTGGAATAATCCAAGTTTGTTTAGCTTAACTGATAAATGTCATGATTAACAAAAATTAGTGCTTCTCATTATTTTCAATCATTCCACCCATCAAAATCTCTTATGAGGATGACTGTTGGTTAAAAATAATTAATGACCACTATGATTAACTAATCAGCATGTTACACTAATGAAAGAGATATAATTCAGGGTTCCTTTCAATTAGAAATACCAGCCAAAATATCATCAAAACTGTGACACATCATGCATCATAACATTAGTATTTTGAGAGAAGTTATTTAGAAATTCATCAACAGATTGATATTTCTAATTTTTATCGTATCATAAAATATGTGTGCCAGAGCAATTCTAAAGCCTAAGATTTACACTGGAAATTTAGATTGCTTTGCTATGTATATGTAGTTCATGAAGATATCTTAAGAAAACCTGCATTAATATATTTATCATCTGTGTATTCTGCAGGGTGTTCAGAAAGTCACTGTTCACTTATATATTTATTAACAGACATGTTTCAATACAGAATACAGGAAGTAAATATGAAGGACAATTATAAACAATGTTGAAAGTGACCCCCATTGGCATCAATACAGGCCTGGATCCTTCTTATTTTGTTTCTAAACACTGCCATCAGTTGCTGGCTTGAAATAGACTGAATAAAATATGATGACAAAACTCCACAGTGACTTTCCGAACACTCCATACTACCTATGAAAGCATAAGCATATGAAAGAACACCAAATCTGTAACACAAGAAAAACTTTCTAAAAATACACATACTGACCACGAATACTTTTAGTAAAATCTAATGAAATTAAAAAATATATGAAATAAAATATCGTGTGTGAAGAAGTAAAATACAATAACAGTTGCAGCTTTCTTCACAGTATATACTGCTTTAGTAAATAAATGTAAAAACAACAAGTTATTTAAACTTGAACATATGAATGTGATATTCAATTATGGTATTGAATTATCAAATTAAGAAAAAATATAATACTTAGATATTTTAATAACTAGATATATGAAAATACACTGAACTAGCTTAATGATAGCACTACCAAACAAGAAAAACCTGACACACACACACACACACACACATCTGCTTAGAATTAAATAACGAGAAAAATAATCCTGAGAAAAGCTCGATTCTTAAAATTAGAAATATCCATCTGTTGATAAATTTATAAAATTCTTGTTAATAATTTCTCATAAAGCTAAAAACTTGATTAATGTATCTTCCCAGTTTTTAATGTATTATACTTCATATTTATAATTGAAAAGAGCTTTTGATTAAAGTTAAATGATTAGAAGAAACTGACAATATTCTTGGGCTCATTAATCAATTACATTCAACTAATCAGTTATTCATTATGTTTCTTAAACAGTTCTAATCAGAAACACCAATTTCAATTGAATTACTGTTTTTCTTAGTGACACTAAACAATTAAGCTAAATATCTTTGAATAAAGCAAAAAGAATGATAAAAAACCACAACAATGATATTTTGACTGTTTGAATAACTGAAGTTATCTTAAAGCTCAGTAACCAGTTTCCATTTGGTAACTTTCCCTTTAGTTGGAAGTTCAAAAAGAAAAAAAAAGGGGGTGGACAGTGCATGAAGCCAATCACTTGCCTCCCCCTTACTCAGCAGCTTAATAAGATAAACATTAGAAGCAAGAGGTACCAAACAGTTGCCTTCACCCAAGAATATAGAGATGTTGAAAGGTTCTGCTAGACAGTTGTCTTCACTTTAGTCATCAGTTCAACATTGGTGACAATGGCAAAAGGCCTTATTAGCCTTATATAGAGAAGGTAAGAAAGTCTGATGGAAAAAAGAAATCAATCCCTCTGTCCTTGAATTGTGACCTCTCCCCTTGAATCACCAAAATTGAACAAACTTGAAGTGGAAAAGAAAACAAAAAAAAACATAAAATTGGGCAGACAGCCTATTATGTGATTTTTTGCATAACATCAATTAATCAAAACTGCAATATTTTGATTAGAGAGTTGGTTACAATAATCAAAAACTTTAATTTTAATAATTTCACGATAATTGATATTTTTTAAATTTTGATTAATCAAATGTTAAAATAATCAAGGAGAATAGCAACCAGACATGAATTTTGATTATGTGGCTTAATATAATCTTGATTAATCATTTACTTAATATTAGTACAATTAATTAATCGACTAATCATTTAACTTATTTCAAATCACACTAATCAATATAATCTCTGCTCATAGGTAACTGATAAGTCCTCCAAACAGTCTAACTCTATGAATTAATTTCCCACAAGTTTGTTTTAAAAATTACAGCTTGTGTTTGTCTTTTAAAATATGTCAATTTTCACTTGCAAAGTGAATATGTACTGTATTTGTGAGTGTGTAACTTTTTATAGCAAAGCCACATCGAGCTAGGTGCTGAGTCCACCAAGGGAAACTGAACCCCTGATCTTAACATTGCAAATCCATAGACTTGCAGCTCGGGTGATATGTGAATATGTAAGTTACATATTTATAGTTTAGCTCACTTGTGAGTTTTTGTTACGTTTTGACCTCTAAACAGAACCTTCCTCGTACAGTAATATTACTAAACCTATGATTATGATTAATGTTTCCCACTCCACAACTTTTAAATATCTTGCACTGCCACAACTACATCTTAGTTATTATTAGTCTATAACTAAGTTTAATCTTAATCTAATTATCTAATAATTATAAGTTCAAAACACTGTTACTGTACTCATTAAAAATTCCACGCCTGATAAAAGTCAAATATTCAAACATTCTTGGCTTACTAGCATACCACTTTTAAATCCAATACACCATCTTTAGCTTCTTGCAGTAATGACACAAACTTTGTTGTTAACAGTCCCAAACTTTTCTCATGCCTACTTGGTGTACCTACTTCTGCCATTTTAATTTTTGTGCCATAAACTCATAGCCGTTAACATCTCGTAAAGTCCCGCATATAACGTGCTTTGTTGTGATTGCGCATTTTAGCAATTAAAAAAAGAAATAAAAATAAGCGTAATAAATCTTATGATAAGTATAATTGATGAAAAAATAAATATATAACGTTTCTTTCTTTGTTTCCAGAGCAAAGCCACTATAAGCTGTCTATTGTGTCCATCGCAGGGAATCTAGTCCCGGCTTTTAGTATTTCAAGTACATAGACTTATCGCTGCCCACCAGAAGACAAATCTATTACGAACTTCTAATCAAAACTAAGATTAGATCTGAAATAATTTAAAAGCAACAAAAATATTAATGAAGACTTACCTCTATCTAATAAACTTACTACAAATATTGATTTATTCGACTAAATTATCAGATAAAAACGCGTGTTGTTAAAATATATTCGGCGTATCCTGATAGTACGTTATAAAGTTCGACCAGTTTAGTAATTTTAGATTCGTCCAAAATGCTAACACCAAGTTAATAATGCAAAATAACCTTCATAAGTACATTTAAAATGTTAATATAATGTATGCAAGTATTGCTTATTATTTAAATAGTTAAATTTAATGAAACTATATAGACGTATACCCATACTGCTGTGACATTAATTCTCGGCAAAATTGTTTTTCCGCAAAGCAGTTGTGGTGTTTTTAGACGAAACCGTTTCCGAACAAGTATTAGATAGATTTACTACTACCATTATGGTTGACCAAGAAATTTGTGGATTAAGATGTATTTTTAAAACATGAGCGAGCTTTATAGTATCTAAAACGTTAAGACTGGATAAGTTTGAATGAGATCGTTACAGTTGTCCATTGACTTGACACATCACATTTTTAAAACTGCATACTGCATTCAGTTCTTTAGAAATTTTCAAGGATTAGAAGTGTATAATAATTGCATTCTAACCACACTATTTCTATCTGATATACTGCCGACGAAACCTTTCACTCAATCCACAGTTAATCAGAATGGCTGGGACACAATAAACTCAGAAAATGTCGGAACACTATTTATATACCCAATATATTACAGCAACAGAACTATATTTCGAGATATTGTAATATCTTAATATTTTACTAGCATTTTGTGAAATACTGTGAAATCAACTCAATACAGACATTTATTTAATTGGACAGCTTGATGGGTAAAATGCATAAATTTTTGATAACTTCAACATTTTATTATTTTATTGTAAAATTCCAAATTTGTTGTTCATAATTCTCGATATGACTGTAGCGAATTGCACCATTTTTGCTTCATTCCCACGCTCAACTGTTCTACTCAAGAATCATGAAATCCTCAAGTGTTCAGTTTGCTGAGCATAAAAGGGACTGAGTCAGATGCCCTTTTCTCATTTGCCTCTAACTCTCTCAATTGCTAACTTCGTCTCTCTCTACGCACAGTCAAAACAGCCTGATCTTCTTCCTCACATAATACTCGCAATATAATTAGCAAAAATATTTTTGTTTTTTAATCTTTTAAACTCTAGTTCTGTAGACATAAGTTCTTTTTATATTTTTTAAGAAAACTATTTGAAATAATGACTGCCTCCAATTCAAGTAAAACCCGAAAATGCAAAAAAACACCAAAACAGTTTCTGCTACATTTGTGGAAAATATATTACAATTATACGAAGGAAAAACATCACGCACAAGGTAATAGTAGCGATGTCGATGCCAAAAAACATTGCAAACACGAATATAGGAATTATACAACTATACATATTCCATCCCTACATGATTTTTAATAAAATATTTATAGTCATACTGTAAAATGTATGAATACGAAATGGTTATGAGGTGGTTAGTTCGACTGGCCTCGTAGCGAGAGTCTGTAATAACGTTTTGCCTCAATTTATATTTTTTTGTTTATAAGTTCTAGGCTCTTAAATAAACAATATTGATACTTCTCTTGATATGACCATGGTACTATGATGAACAAACTAAATACTAACAGTCAGTAATATATAACTTGTAACTGCAGTAATATTAACTTTAAGTATGAATTTAACAGTATAACAACAAAATTTAATATTGAAAGTTATACAGGGATGTTGGATGGTTGTTGTATAGATATAACACATCAATGTTGTTGTCTGAATTCTTTTTGCCAGTGTTTGTTTGTTTATACTTAAGCACAAAGCTACACTACGAGTATCGAAATCTGGCATCTTGCACTGTAAGTCCGCAAAATATACCACTATACCACTGGGTGATTTTTGGTACTGTCATCCCTACATCATTTCACATTTACAAATGTTTTGTGATGTTTTTACCCTTGACTGAAAGCCCTCCAGTGGCTCAGTGGTATGTCTGCGGACTTGCACGCTAAAATCCCATTGTGTAGCTTTGTGCTTAATTCCAAACAACAACCCTTGACTGAGAGTTTGTGTATTCTATGAATGTCTGTAATAAGATATATTATTTACATTGATTTTTTTTGCACGTTCACTTCCTACATAATATAGAAGTTGGTTCTAGGATGTATTAGAATACAAAGCATTGTGTATTCTACATGTTACAGCTATTTAATAGTCGTCTGTTATTGGCTAGTAATCTCTGTTTCACCCTGTGCTTAAACTTTTTAAATGGAACACCAAATATTTGTACAAAAGCAAGCTTCAAGGGGTAATGACAACATACGTTACACTGGAATTACAATTTATTTAAACTTACTAAAAGTTAATAAAACTAAGTAATGACATCGTGCACTGCCAAAAACATATATATTGTTTTTAAATTGACATTAATGATAAAGTATGATAGTTATAGAGCTATCTCGAGTGAAACAAATATATGAATAGTTTTCTGGGTTTGTAACTTTCTGGTTTGTTATCTCAGCTATAATTTCCTGCCTTGTTTTTCGTTCGTTGAGCAGATAAGCAAATGAAAGCTAATTGAAATCATGTTTTAAAGTAAAACTTAGTGTAACTATTTATTTTTGCAGCGTACATATTTATATTATGTCTGTTTGTTTGTTTGTTTTTCTTATAGCAAAGCCACATTCATAAGGCTATCTGCTCAGCCCACCGAGGGGAATCGAACCCCTGATTTTAGCGTTGTAATATATTACGTCAATTAAATACCTTGGCCATCCCTATATATGAATCTATTGACTCTAACATGATGATGACATTACATTGATTCACCAGTTGAATACCTTAACACTATAATAAATACCTTAAAAGCTCTTAGTTTATCCAAAATTCATATACTAAACTAATAATTCAAAAATTTTCATAACTAAAAATTAATAGCAAGAATATTATTAAAATCATATTTAAATGTTATATCGAATAAAATTCGTAATATTTAATTGAAAATAAATCAAGAAAGTTTACGTAAAGAACCATATTTTTACATCCCCATGAAAAAATAATATGATATTGCGATAATAATTTTGCGTTTTATTACAATGCAGAATTTATTAGCGAAAGTTTAAAACTGCAAATATTTTCTGTTGTTTAGTGGATAGAGAGCGCTTCAACAAAATACTGATTTCGGCGGCATTTCGGAACGCTAACAGCTGTTAAACGAAAGTTTATACTAACTGTATAAAAGTAAGTGTTGTTATAAATTTGTGGTATTTTGCAACGTAAAGTTCAAAATAAAAATGAGTTACACTCCGAGTAGCGAAAGAAGGACAAATTATAGTTCAAGATCCATGGAAGAATATTTTTCTGTGGATGACATTCTTGCAACTGAAGTACGAATACCTTGTCGTTTTCAACTTCATGTGTATAAACTTGGTAAGCTTGTCTATTGTTGAAGTTGTATACGTTTATCTCTCATACTTTGGATTATTTATTTTATTCTGTAAGCATAGTTTCTTCATTAAGGTAACTTGTTATTCAAGTACTTTTTACTTAAACTTTAAAGTTTACTGAAAAGTGAAATTTAATGCCAAAGTATAAGTTGAGTAATGGCGATTTAGCCTACTAGTAGTAGTATCAGTCTTAGTTTCCGTAGGAGTTAGATCTTTAAGTTAAATGATCATTTTGACTTACGTTGAGACATATTTTATTGTCTTCTTTTTTTAAATCATATTTTGGTCTACCACACTTAAAGAGTGTCAAATAGTTTCAATATTTGAATGCATGTTTTATCACTTTTTGTTAAGTAGTCAGTCGTTTACAAATTATTATTATCTTTGAACTTGTAAGATTCAAAATGTTAAGTTTAAATTTTAAGACCGTACTTTAATTTGTGAATTATGTATGGAAACTCTCAAAACACTAACTCATATAATGTATGAAAAAGGATGGCTTCCTATTTCCCTTGTTTTGCTATGACCTTATATTGCACCATTAAAATGATTCCAAAGTCCCTACACTACTGAAAGTTAGTCATTAGAATTAGCCAAAGATTAATAATTTTAATGGTGTAGACTTTCAAATGGGCATTGTACATGTCATGCACTTAACTGAAAATCAGTAGTATGGTATTTATATATGTTTTTGAATGCACAGTAGTGTTTAAAAATAATAAAGGTTATAAATGTAATACTCTGAAGAACTAGAGCTTGTAACATTGTGCATTAATAAGTATTATTGTGACAGTTCAGAAATTTGAGAATCAAATCAATATATTTAACATGTGGACAATAAGGGACCATTTGGTTTTTGAAAACTGTCTTTGTACATCCACTGTTGGAAAAAAAAAATAATTTATTCCTTCATAAACTTTTGTAAAGTGATGATTGTCACTACTGCCAACAGTAATTCATTTCATAAATCAATCCCCTCTGAAAAAAAAATAAAGCTGTCTTAATAGAAACCTCCTTTTGTTCTCCTTTCATACTATCTTCAGAATAATATATTTAAGGATCTTGGTCTGGTATTCATTGGGGATGTTCAGTCAGTCACACTAAACTTTAAATATGATAAGGCAAACAAACTTATAACCAGCTATTGTTATTAAAATTAACTGCATCCTATGCATTTGAAGGCAACTCATTTCAAAGGCCAATTGCCCTATTAGAAAAATATAACTATCTTAAATGAATATTACTTCTATCTTGCCAAAATGTATATTTGTGTCTTTTTGTTCCAACATTTTCAGCATTAGTAACAAAAAGATTCATTGATGATATTAGCTCCATTAACAATTTTAAATATTTCAATCAGATCATCTCTAACTCCTTTCATGGAAAAACTAAACATAGTACTACAAATGAGATTCTAATTAGTGGCCTATACAATGAAATTATAACCTTTTTAGAGTCACGTTAAGCATTTCTGTACATACAGCCTGAAATTCTATTTGCCCTAAAACTAGAAACAGTATACTGCTTGAATGACAAGCAGCCAAACCACCAAAAATATAACACTTGTATAGAATTAAGCCTTTATCCTATTGATTCTTGAAAAAGTCAATTAAACCTTTATTATTAGAGACTATCTCCTACCCTTTTATTTTTGTATTAACCCTTCTATCCCATGAATTGTCCCATTAAACATTCTCTGAACACTCCAACAAGTTTAATATCCTTACTTAAAAAATGAACCAAAACTACATACTCAATATTGTAAGTGAATCCTAACTTATTTGTATGTATAGAGAAGTATTTTCATAACTTATAATCAATATATTTATAAACACTCTAAGATGCTATTTCGACCACTAAGAACATAGCAGTGCCTTAATGGCTTGAGCGACTTACCTGCCTATATGCCAAGATTTTTTTATTCAGTTACACTATTAAGTGTTCCTATCTGCAAGATGCTTAAAAGGTCTAGAACATAGGTGATTTGCAGGTTTTCATAATTTCAGATATGTAACTTATTATGGTACTGTTAAAGCATGAAAAGATTGAATTTATTCTGTTGTGTGGCAGAGAAGGTTGGTCTCGGCACAAGATAGCTACTGAATTTAATAAACACTATCCAAATATAGAAATTATTCATTCACAGTGCTGTTAGGAAATCATTAACTACATTTAAAGAGACTTGCAATGTGGACCATAGACAAAAACATAAATATGCTTCACATTGTTTAAAGAAAATGCAAATACCATCTCTAAGTTTACTTCAAATTACAAAGGCAGTATGTGGAACAAATTCTCTAAATTTATTTTAAATCTGTTTGGTTCCAGACTTTTTTGACCCCCTGTATGTTGAATTTATGATTCAACAAATGCCCTGAACTCTGTTTAGTACTCGTAAAATCTGAATAATAGCAAATAAAGGTTTTCATAAATCTACTAAATTTATTTACTCTTTTTGTTTAACTTCTTGTGCTATAAATCTCTACCTACCTTATCAGATTCTTTATTCACAATTTTTTCAAGCTCTCTTGTCTCTATAAAATATTAAACTGTCTTTAATGAATATATTTAAAGCTTCCCCAAACATCCTTCTATCTGTGCTGCTTAAGTGGAATTAATTTATAGGATGTAATTCACCCATATACTGAAAATTGTCCCATAGATAGACCAGCCACATGTTTCTTTAAGCATTTACCTAATCATGTTTCATTTAGACTTTGGATCCTGTTCAGTAATTCATTCTTGCACCTAGCTCAAGAGAATATTCCTAAAAGGGTAACAATCTTTCTCTATCCCTAAATCTCTGAAGTAGCTATTCCAGTTTACAGTTTGGAACATGACACATGTTATCAAAAAAAAGAGCATGTTCTTTTGCACCAGTGGCTAAACTGTCATCATGTTCTATAATTTCCACTACTTTGGCTCTGGCAGGTAAATTCTAGTCCTAGTCTTTCCATACTCTTGTTTATAAACAACTTTCAGTGTGCTTAAATGAAATGCACCTACTATGTAAACCTCGTGATCATCTTGTCGCAAGTAGTGAATAGATCAAATTTTTTAGAGATAGGTACCTGAATTCTGACTAAACCAGCTTCTGTATCCTTAACATTTTTGGCTACTGTACATTCTTATAAGCCAAGTACTCTTATTCTCACCCTAACCCTGTATTTACCTGTGGGCTGAGTATTGTACCAACTATAGGTTGAATGGTGCATGTATATAATGTGTTTTACATAAAGTTGACGTATTAAGCTCTAACAAATCAGTTTTTCAGTTGAATGCCTGTTAGAGATTTAGAATCTTGTTGATTATAGATTTCTGTTGAGAAATACTTCAGTAGATAGTAAATGCACATGGTACTCATTATAAAGTTTTGTCTTTCTGGATCACAGGTTCACTCAATCCTTCATCTCAGTCTCCTGATTTGTTACCTGGAACTAAGTTAGAGTTGCCACTGTGGTTGGCCCAAGCCCTTCAAAGCAGACATATTGTGAGTGTGGAACTTCCAAAAGTGTACAGAGAGGCTTATAGAGAAATTTTATGTGCAGATGCTACTATGGTGGATCTCCATGAACTTGGTCCTTATTTCTATCACATTGGCTTGTACTTGCTTAACTTTCCATATCCTGATACCGAAGAAATTTCCAAGATGCTAACTGAGGTATGAATCTGTATGAAGGGGTTAATGTGGAAAGAAAATAAAGCTGGGCAGTGAGTGGAATTTGAAAAACTAACTGTTGGGAGTATTAATCAGTTATATTCAACTAATTGATTATTCTTACATGAGAGTTTGATAATTGGGATGATAAAAAAATAGTAATAATTAGAAAATAATTTTAATTGGTTGTTAACTACACAAGTAACTGATTAATTAAATTTATCACTCAGCTGTAGTTAAATGTGTGTGTGTGTGTACAACAGAACTATCAGTTGGGTCGATCATAACACATCTATTTAAATGAATTAATGGTTACTGGATTTGTTTTGGCACCATTACAGACAAGCTGCTTTTTTACTTTGTTCTATACAAGTGCATTTTGGTGAGCATTTAACTCAGATATCCTTCTAAAGTTTTTTTCTGATTGTCTATACGCTGACAAGAATGGACAGATTATGGTATTCTGCTGATGATACTTTCAGACATTTGGACAATTTAAAACAGTTTGCAGCAGTTGGTTATCTTTCAGTGAATGGAAATATGAAGAAAAATGTGGTTCAGATCAGTTTCACACTGCTTATTCTGACATATATGTTCTTTATACTGAATCTTTTATGTGTTGTAAACCACAGCATCTGTTTGAGTGTTTGTTTGTCTCCTGTTTATGGCAGCCACTTGTGCTGCATATGCAGGCAAAGCTCACGGCCTGACATGGCCAGATGTACTGAGGCTTTGGACTCATAATCTGCAGGTCGCTGGTTCGAATCCCCATCGCACCAAACATGCTTGCCCTATCAGCAGTGAGGGCATTATAATATGATGGCCAATCCCACTATTCGTTGGTAAAAGAGTAGCCCAAGAGTTGACAGTGGGTGGTGGTGACCAGCTGCCTTCCCTCTAGTCTTACACTGCTAAATCAGGGACATCTAGCGTGGATAGCCCTCATGTAGCTTTGCGCAAAATTCAAAAACAAACCAGCAGGGAAAGCTCAACATTCACTTTTGAAATGACAGAAGAACAAACGTGAATAATGTTGATGCCAAATTTTATTTTGTAAGCAGAATTCTACAGTCGGTTATGATTTAATCACACTATCATTCACATTTCAAAATGTAATGAAACTTAAAGAACAAAAATGTATACTTACCATGTTATTGTTGTGGCTTAAGGAATGACTGAAATGCTCAACAATTAAACTACACAACAATTTTTTTTAAAGTTTTCACTGATTGTGACAGATACCTGGTGGGTATGCACAAATATAGTTTTGGTTTTTGCTTCATCTCGTAGAAACTCTGAGAAATAGACAGTTAACTATTTACTAGCAATAATGTATTTAACTGCATTTATGTTTCTAATACGCTCTTAACTTCAACATAATTAAAAGTGTTTTGCTCCTGATTTTTATTTGTATTCAATGTCCGGTGTATCACGTTGCAGTAGTCAACAAGCATTGATGGATTCCAATTGCCCTGATATCGTTTTTCCATTGTAGCAATGTCCTGTTGAAACTGAAGGTTTCAATGAAACAGTACGTGATGGGCAAATTTGGGTGTGATTTTTGTGATCAGTAGCCAAAAATCTATAAGGAACACCCAACAATGTTCAAGAAGGAAAACCTTTGTTGTGCAGTGTTATTTTTCATGGTGAACAGTATAAGTAGTTCAGAACTTTGGTTCTGAATGAAGTCAAGAGTGCAGCACAATTAACCCGTTTAAAGTCCATAAAATAATTTAAATTGATTGATTAAATTAAATTTTCCCCGTCACTGGGAATAGGTGCTTTTGTAACAAATAAAAAAGCACTGCTTTTAGTAATGGTGAAGAATTTTAAGGTGGATTCCTATGACCAGTTGTTTCAATCTGAACAAAATCCTTTTAACAAATTTAGAATTTGGATTATCACTTCATTTGTATCGTTTCTTTGGGTTAGTCATCACTCTGCTAACCCTGTCTTCTAAACCAACTTAATCTATACAAATTAAGATGGTCAGTATTTGTGTCATCAGTTTTGGTATGACTATTATCTTCACTGAAGCACTTTCATCATTCTGTCCACAGTTTGCTTTTCTACAGAATTATACTTTTTTTTAAAGGTCTTTGACAAAGATCATATACACAATATAGTGTGTGGCATTTAATGCCTGATTAGTCTAAACTTGTGTGCTTTTAAGTAATAATATGACCATATTGCTTATCCAGTTACTCTTATAATATGAATTTCATCACATTTGGTCAGGATTTGTTGTAACTGAAGTCTGACAGATGAATATCACATGATAAGGACATTTAAATTAAAAGATTGCCTTATTTCTTTGTATTTTTCTTTTTCACATACATACTTGAAGACTTTCAAACAGATCTGAGGGAACAGGATGATAGATGGTCATGTATTTAATTACTGTTAAAGAATGATTGCTTCATGTTACTTATTGGTATTTATATTTGTTTTTATTATTGGATGCTTTGGATTTAAAATGCTAAGACTCAGTAAAATATTGTCCTTTAAAATTACTTAAATCTTTGTTTAGTCAGTCAGTCTAATTTGGTAATTTTTTTTTCAGACATTCAAAAACAGATTTCGCAAAGTTATGGATGCATCTCAACACACCCTACAGGAAGAATCTTCATCGTGGACATCTAGGCTCGACATGTCAGAAATGGGACTATTTAACATTGGCCAGAAGGCTTTTTTGGAATTCCAAGAATGGCAAGCTCGTAAAATGGAAAAAATTTGTACATCAGGCATGGTTATTAATCATAAGAAGAGAAAGCGAGCCGCTATGGGGAATATCATATAATAGTAAATTATATCAGTGAAAAATGAAACTCAAATCTTTAACTTACTTTTATGTAGAATTTATCAAAGTAATGATTTAACAATGTTATAAAAATAACCAGTATATGGACTTTTGGACAATCAGATAGTTGTGAACAGAACAGTCAAGATACTTTTTAAGAAGAGATCGGATAGGATGCCTTATTCAGTGTTCATAATATAAATGTATTTAAGTGTAAACTGATGTGACTGAAGTTCTTGTACTGTTAAGTATTCTTCCTGGAGAGTTTTTTAACACCCATATATTCTGATAGTCACATGAATTTTCTTAAGTCTTGAATCTACACACACACACACACACACACATTGAATATTAGTTAGTGAAGTGTGAAAATGTTGTTTGCTAGTTAATGGGTGACCTCAGATACTTCATTTCCATTTGCAGCAGTACAAATACTCATATTGCAGTTGTATTTCAGTTTATTCAACTGAAAAGAAAAGATATTGCTAAAGTAGAAACTTTGCCAGTTGAAATTCAGGAAAAGAATATGAATTATAAAAACAAAAGTTTTTTTTGCAAGTTAATATATTCCTGAATTGGAGTGAATAAACATTGTATTAGATCATGTTTTTTTTTGTAATGTTCTATTTTTCTTATTTATTTGTAAATATAAAATATATTCATGGCTGCTTAAACTGAAAGTATTTTTAAAAGTAATATCTTTCACTTCTTTTTTGTCCAATGAGAGACAATAAATATGGGGAAAAGAGTTTAGTTGGAAAAAAGTACATAGAGTAGAAATTTAAAAAAAATTGAAATATCTTTGAATATATGTGTAAATTAGTTATGGACTTTGTGTTGAGAAGTTTTTGTCTACATATATGCAAACTTCATACTGTCAAACATGTTTTGTGTTGAGATGTTTGTATTTCATGTGTATGTGTATTGATGCTTAGGCACATTACAAGTTTAGTAAATAAATATTAATTCTGTTTACACAAAATGTTGCCACATTTAATTAGCAGTATATGGTATCATAAATTAAGAAAACAAATGACTTGTAAGAACTGTAAACAGAGTGGTTGACAAACATTTAAAGTGTGTATAATATATACATGTAAATAATAATTTGATTTGTATATACTTTTTAGTTTATACATTTTCAATATATACTCTCATGATTTATCAGTTTTGCTGAGTTTTTCTCCTAATAAATTTTAACATTTATACTATTCAAACTTGCTACTTGCAAAAGTGACTGGCTGTTGTTTCCCTTATTTTTAGTAGCTCTAAGTTAGAGGTCTCATGTTTCTCTTAGTGTTTTTATGTTGAAAATATAAATACTGTTGCCCCAGAATTTGTGAAAGAAAAGGTGTTATTACAGTTAAGTTGCTGCAAAACATATGTGAAAAGATGTATGTATTAAACATAAATTTTAAAATAGTTCAAAAAGTTTCTGGAAGAAATTTTGTTCTCTAATTTATACATCATATCTTTAAATTTAATTAATAGAACACAATTTATAATTATAAAAGAAACACTTTTGCAAAATTATAATCATAGTTGGGAGATTACATTTTATTCATCCTATCTTACTTTAAAATATCTGTCATGATAAAACGTAAGGGTTTTTTATACTGATTTGAATAAAAAATGTTTAATAAACGCAAGTGCGTGATTAACTTTACTGCTTTGCATCATACAATCAGTATTTGTAACATAACTTGTGTACTTTTCAACAGAATGAGCCCTTAAATTTGTCTGGAGTTTGAGGCAATTTCTTTAATTTTCATGAACTACCATTTTTGAGGTTTTGAGACTGAGCTAAATTAGCTAGCCACCTAATCATATGATTAGTTTAAACCTGGACGTGATATTAAAATACCAATAATCTGATTTCACTTTAAGTTTATTAGTGTACGTTAGTGGTGGTTAGGGTGTTCAACTTGCAATGTACAGGCCTCAAATTTGAATCTCATTACTGAATATGCTTGTCTTTTCAACAATTTGAGCATTATAATGTGTTAGAGTTAGAGTAGTCCAAGACTTAGTTATTGGTGGTGTTGACTAGATGCTGTCAGTTTAATCTATTGCTTATAAATTATGGAAAATTAATGCAGTTATTATTTGAGAAGCTTCACATGAAATTCAACAAATCTGCTAAATGAACAGTAGTTTGCATGACCAAAGTATGTCCATAGACAGCCTGGTTTTAAGTTTGCTGGGCTATGGATCTCTTGAATAGATGCCTTCCTTCTGATCTATCCCTTTAATATTAGATACAGATAGGGTAGCAGAGATAAACCTCATTAGCTTTGTGCAAAATTCAAGAAACAGACCAAAATATAAAATAAAATGTATACAAATAATTATTCAGGGTATGATAAAATGTAATTTTCAAATTTTTTAGATTTGGATGAGTAAAAATTCAATTATTCTGTGTGGTATTAAGAAATGCTTATGTGGTGAATTTCTGTATGAAAAGTATAAATGAAAAAGTAAACACTGAAAGTTTGAGCACATGATTGGTAATCAGCCAATCACCAAGAACTTTATGAAAAGAAACTACATAGAATTTCTGAACATACCTCAACCTAATCTTGCAATTCAAAATTAAGAACAGCCATGTGCATCTTTACGTTAAAATTTTTTAACAAACAAAGCATGTACGAAGAAGGTTGCCATTCCCACATATTTTCTAGGATATCTCTACTGATTGAAACGTTCCTATTAATTGAAATTACGAAAAAAAGGTACATTTCTTTGGCTTAAAAGTATCTTTATAGTACATTTGACGGTGTTCCTTTCATGCAGGAGTTGAGACTTCAGAAACAAAGTTTAATTGCAAGTGATTTGTTTGTAAGTAAAATTGATATGGAAGATTCTCGTCTCATCTCATAGGAACAGCCTTCTGATTTCAAAAGATGGCAGCACCATACAGTTGTGCTTTTTTTACATCCTCGATATGACGTAAATTAATTGTAAATTAAATGTTTAATTGCCGTTGGTTTGTAAATTGTTAAGCTCAATGGGATATCTACACTGTGCTGACCGTGGGGAACCTGGCATGGCTAAGCGTGTTCAGGCGTTCGACTCGTAATCTAAGGGTCGCGCCAAACATGCTCGTCCTTTCAGCCGTGTGGGCGTTATAAAGTTACGGTCAATCCTACTGTTCGTTGGTAAAAGAGTTGGCGATGGGTGGTTCATGACTAGCTGTCTTCCCTCTAGTCTTACCCTGCTAAATTAGGGACGGCTAGCACAGATAGCCCTCGAGTAACTTTGTGCGGAATTCAAAAACAAACTTATTATTAGTACTATATATTATTATAGAAAATATATAAAAAAAGGTAAATCAGTTGTACATTGCATCTTTTTTTTTGTACTTCAATGAGTTTATCAATTACAATAATGAAATATTGTTCCAAATATCAGGTATTACTCTCCAAAGTTTGGTATTTTGTTGATGATTGATCTTTTCAGTTTTCCAAATCAGCTTTATTAATATTCATATGGGAACTTTGTGATGGCCAAACCATGGTTGCGAACCCAAATATCGTTTCACCATAGTAATTGCATGCTGGAGATCACTGTGTTGATGAAATATGACTCCCCAACAGGGATTATTCTTGAGGGAATGATCACGGACAGTAATTTGAATGTACCTGTCAGTAATAAAGGAGTCGTTAATTTTGTTTAGGCCTTTTGTTGAAAAGGGGCCAATACATGTATTGCCCCATTCAGTGTTCTTTACTGTAGATGTTGTACATTGACCGTGATGCAATTCTCTTACCTGCCACTAAACAAATGATCGTAAATTGTTGCTAAATAATTTCATCTGTAAAGAGCATCCTCCTTCAGCTTTGCTCTTTCCATTATTTGAAGATTGACGTCCATTTCAACCTTTTGGCTTGGTGATATCTCTCGAGACAACTTCACATCCGCTAACGCTACTTGGTGTGAAAGTGTGTCGTTGTATGCTGTTTTTCTAATATTTTAATTTTAGACATTTCCTAGCAGGGTTTAACGTTATGTGCTGAGATTAGAGTTCAGGGTAGCTTGATTTAACTCTCCAGAACAAATCGTAAAGATTACTTTTTCCAGTAAATGAATTGAGTGTTTATTTCTAAAGATAACTCTTGTTTTATAAAAGTCAAGAATAATTATTATGTGGTCAGTGTTGTTGTAGATAAGAATGGGAACAAAATGCTGTTTACCAAACATATAACACACTGTGACAAAATACTTGGCACACTTCATTTTATGGCATTACTGTTTACTGGTTTGATTTTTTTCTCAATTTCATGTTCAAGAACAATCTGAAGAAGTCTGTAACGCTGTTCTGACATATCGTATTTTTATACAGAAAGCTCAGACTTTCGTGATGACGAATCAAGCATGCCCTCAGAACAATATTTTTCTGAAAGTATGAGATTGTAGTTGAATGATATAAAAAGTTAAGTTAGGATTGTGGGGTACTGGATAGTACCATATGTTTGCTATCCCCTTAAATGCATAAATTTCTGTTTTCGTTTTCTTCAGCTTAAACAAAGAAAGTCACTCAAGTGTGCAGGTTAACTTTTCCTTATTCTAAATGCACATAAGCCAGTACCAGTTTCGTTTGTCATTAATAAAGAGAAAATATAGCAGTGACGTCATCTCAATATCCCAAAATAGAATGCTGTCTTTACTTTCAAGAAGTCGTGCAATGACCCAAATCCTCTGTAATCGAGAAAGAGTGAACTTAGAGCCTCGTGAGTGATGTTCATACCAGGAGCAGTCTTTGTTTGCGTTATTATATTTTGTTATTTAAATGCCACTCTCTCCTGTGTTGCGAGGCTTAAAGATTTTTTGAAGATAAATTTAGGTTCGTCTAGAATTAGTTATAAGGTTTTTAACTCTGGAGGAGACAGATCAATGTTTTGTCGAAACATGTAGTACGTGTCCTAAAGTAAAACCAATTCATTATGTTTCTGAATATTTTTTTTGCAAACTACTATCATATCAAGAGTTAGTAATAAATCTACATCTAATAACTAAGGCACAGTGAAACCAAGCATTGGTATCTTATAAGAGAGAGATTAATGGTTAGAAGAGCTCTCGTGAATCTGTGGAATAGTTACGTCATATATGACTATCAAGGAAATAATTGTATCAGAGTGTGATAAAATGAAAAGTTGCAATGATGTTACTGCTTAAAAAACTGGATTTCATCATAATAACATGGTATGGCTGAATAATTCTCGTCATATGAAAGTACATATTTCAAAGATGTTGGGAAGGACTATGCTGAAAAGAATCTAATAAGTGGTTTTTAGAATTCAGAAGGACATGCAGTCTAAGTCAAAGGTCATTAATCATGGTCATCTTTGGAAATACATCGGTGAGAGAATGGCTAATTGAGTAATTCCAAAGAAAATTCCATCTAATTAAAAACTTACGAAGTAGGAGCAAGTTTTGTCAGAGGCTACAACACAAGGGCGTATATATGGATTTGAAAGTGAAGGGGGCTATGTGTTAATACGAGTTTAAAATAAATGCTCGCGTAGCGACTATAGTAGCTATGAATACTTGATTCTATATTAAAGCTGAAAATGTGGGAGGTTGAAGCCCCTCCCTGCCGTCTACACCCTTGAAACAGTAAGTATTTAGATTTACAATGCTCAAATCAAGGGTTCGATTCCTCTCGGTGGACACAGCAGATAGCCCGATGTTGGCTTTGCTCTAAGAAAACATACACACACACACAAAGAAAGAATTGTTTGAGGAAAAGCACAGATGATCGTCAAAGATGGAGAATCAGGATAATAACCTAACCTACGGAGAACTTTCCTAGTGATAATAAGAGACAAAACATAATCTTCGGAAAAGAAACCCACCATGATAATTTGGCTTTAATGGACGGTCTAGTGCAGTACTTTATTTATGTATTGTTTTTGTTTTTTAAGGTTCTTCACAATCCAGGAAGGAGCAACGTTGTAAGCCAAGTTTTCAGTGTTTCATTGAAATTGGGACACAACGTATATGGTAGTTGGCTTGACGAGCTCTGGACTGAGCAAAATTCGTTGTTAGCAACAAATACGGTGAACATAACGTCCTTGGAATACCACTATTGGCCCAGCGTGTTAAGGCGTTCGAGGGTCGCGGGTTCGAATCCCGGTCGCACCAAAATGCTCGCCCTTTCAGCCGTGGGGGTTATAATGTGACGATCAATCCCACTATTCGTTGGTAAAAGAGTAGCCCAAGAGTTGGCGGTGGGTGGTGATGACTAGCTGCATTCCCTCTAGTCTTACACGGCTAGCGCAGATAGCCCTCAAGTAGCTTTGCGTGAAATTCAAAACACACAAACAAACATCACCAATACATTTTTCTAATTTTTGAAAATCCTTAATAGACTAGTTATAGAATGTCGTGTTTAAAACATAATATGCCTAAAATTAATGTCTAGTGACAAGTTACTTAATTATAATCTCGCTTCCTTAGCTTGAAAATGACGATCATACTATTAAAATAGATTACGTTACAACAATATGTATATCGTAACGTAATTCACACAAAAATATTCTATTACATTTTTAAAAATATGAAATATACAAATGCTTACATCTATACATTCTGGTCACGCATGTTTTTCTTCATTTTTGTGAAAGAACTCAATGATTCAAATTATCTGGGCAACGTGAAGCCACGTGCAGCTAACCTTTAGATCAGCCATGCGTTAGAAAAAAAATAGCTCAGGCATGCAAATATAGATTTGAATGGTCTGTGTTGAAACATTTGCCCTTTAAAACAAAGCGTCATCTAGTGTCTAATTGGCTGGACACGTCATGCCACTATTCCAACAATAATATTAACTCGTTTCTTTCACCACATTTAAATAAAGTTATTTATTTCACCAAATTATTTTTAAATACAAAGGCGGTAAAACGTTTTGGAAGTTATATAAATACACATAAAAGCGTATGTTACTTGCACTCACAAAGTAGAAGCAAATTTTGTCACAGGCTACAACACAAGTGAAGGGGCTACGTGTCAATACGAGTTAAAAATAGATGCTCCGGTAGGGACTATGGTAGCTATGAATAATTGATTTTATATTAAGGCTGAAAATGTGGGAGGCTGAAGCCTCTCTCTGCTGTCTACACCCTTGCAACAGTATTATTGATTCAAACATTGTTAGCTTTAACTAGTCCAAATGAAGCATCTTATTTATGTATAAATATACGTGTGCATGTATATATATACATTAGAAGAAAACGTTTTATACATCATCGAAAAAGTTATTGATTTTATTTGTTTGTGCTTAAGCGCAAAAGGCTAGCTGCACTTTTCTCACTGTGAATCGAAAACCCGTTATTAGCCCACAGAACCACTGGGATGAGGGCAGCTGATACAGATCGTTCACGGCATTCCTCTGATATTACTGTACAAAAACATATGCATTATGGTCTTTCTAAGTAATTTTAAAAATGTATTTGTGAAATTACTAGAAATAACACTTGATAAAGAAGGTAATTAAATATTAGTACATCACATGAAATAATCGAATATTGAAAACAAAATCTAATTAGAATCTGTTAGTATGTATGTCTTTTAAACAACGATTTGAATAAAATGATTTACTTCATGCTTTGAGTGTTTTTATGACAATTTTTTCTGCAATTTTATCTTTTAGGCCGGTTCTACAAGTTTATAATTATCTTCATGTTATGTTGTACTTCCAGATGCTATTGAAACAATTCAGCGGTAATTTTCCTAAAACTTATGATTTGTTTTGAATTTCGCGCAGAACTACACGAGGGGTATCCGCGCTAGCTGTTTCTAATTTAGCAGTGTAAAACTAAAGGGAAGGCAACTAGTCATTACCACCTACCGCCAACTCTTGGGCTACTCATTTACAAACGAATAGTGGATTTGACTGTCACATTATAATGACCCCACGACTGAAAAAGCGAGCACGTTTGGTGTGACGGGGATTTGAACCCGCGACCTTCGGATTGCGAGTCAAGTGTCTCGGTCATCTGGCCATACCGAGCCTTCCTAAAAAATAGTGAAGGAAAAATATATAAAATGTGCAGCCAGCCCAATCCCTAGGATCAGCAGATATATATAATATGATTGTGTAGTGGGTCATGTACAACCTGCCCCCTACAAGCAAGGTTTCGATACCCGTAGAGCTCAGATAGTCCTTTGTGTAACTTAGTGCTTAATAGCAAATACTTGTAATCATCTTTTGTCATGCCATGTGATATTTCAATAACGAAAATTACACTGTAAAGGAAACTAAACACAATCTATTGTTGGCGAATATCTTTATTTTTAGATTAATGGGTACATCCAGCGTATCAGCGCGCTTAGATTCGCAAAATAACCGCAGTTGTTTTTTTCCCGATGTATGCCTTTGTTTCTTATTATTGTAATGAGCATGAGGAAAGACCGCTTACGTAAGTGAGGGCTTTTCGACAATTGTCATTTTTATTGGAAGTGTCAAAGGTGAGATATTCAATACAAATTAGTTTATTCGACTCGGTACATTGTTTGTTTGTTTGTTTTGGAATTTCGCACAAAGCTACTCGAGGGCTATCTGTGCTAGCCGTCCCTAATTTTGCAGTGTAAGACTAGAGGGAAGGCAGCTAGTCATCACCACCCACCGCCAACTCTTGGGCTACTCTTTTACCAACGAATAGTGGGATTGACCGTCACATTATACTCGCTGGGAGGGCGAGTATATTTAGCGCGACGCGGGCGCGAACCCGCGACCCTCGGATTACGAGTGCACGCCTTAACGCGCTCGGCCATGCCAGGCCTTCGACTCGGTACAATAAAATGCATGTGTATAACACTGACATGTAAAATATATATATTTATACATATAAACCCAGTAACAACAATTATAGGCTGTACAAGTACCTTTCTATGCTTTTTTTTCCGTATCTATATTCGAAATATTTCTTCCAACCAGTTGACGGAAGTTGTCTCGTGTTTTTTTTTTCATAAGATCCCTTTACAAAAAGAGAAACATTTTTTTTTCTCTCAAATGAACAGTTCAGCACATTTTATTTTTGTATGATTAACCGTTCAGGAGACACTGATCGTGACAAACAGACATACATTTGGCTATTAAATATTTATTCAATAAAAACGTTATTGTTTTATTTTTATTGAAAATCTATGTACTCAAATTTTTACAATAACATAAACTTTTGTAACACGGTTTATAGGTTAGGTTAAACATGTATATTTTTGTATTTAAGAGAAAAGGCTTGAATCATGACGTAACACATTCTGTATTTTAATATTCAATAACTAAGTGTCAGCGATTATATATATATTTATAAATGAACGAAAATCATTTCTCAAGTTATTTTGGATGTGGTATATTCATTACAAGACGAACAATCGTACGTTAGAAACTTATCGATATACTTTTGTTTTATTTGATTTCTTCTTTTTTGCTGTAAGTTATGCAAAAGTGGCACGTGCTGGGAACTAAATGTTGTACAAGTAGAAAATATGGTCACAATTTAACTATAGCCATGGGCTTTCAAAAGATCTTTGAGTCCAGCGCTGCTCGAGTATTTTACACCCCACTCATGAGACGAAGCGCCAGTGGTGTTCTTAACATCAAAGAATGCCGCCGTAAAACAGGCACCCGGGTCGGCGTTGTGGCAGGCTTTGAGACGCCGCTTCCAGCAAGTAACTTTTGTCAGCGTAGACAGCCCTCACGAATAGCCACAGCCTTGCAAATAATTAGGTTCTCTGTTACTGGCTGCGTTATCGTGACGCTGTAGGTAACCCTATATTTAGGATATGCCCTTCAAGTCGGCCTGTACGTAACATGCCAACTGATCACCTGATCACTCTTTCGCAAACCTCTAAGATCAGGTTTTTATAACAGAATTCACTTATGAGTTCAATTTACACTCTTTTCTATTTGGTATCATGAAAAAGCACTAAAAACTTATAAGTATAAGAAGCTTATGCTCATGTAAGAGAACCTGAGCGTATTCTTGTTCTGTGGTTGTAGACCGTGAAGCATTGCATTGCAAAACGCCCACTCTTGACTTGAGTACTTCTAGCTCGTGAAGCGTGACTGGCGCCACTTATTTCCTGCTCTTACACAGAAATGGCATCTCCCTCGAGCTATAATGGCATCTTCTCATTTATTCCTGATTGGCTGTCAGTAAGGCTGGTCGACTTTGCCTTTTGCGCTATGTGGCTTTGCGAGTTAAATCAGTGCAAGAGAAATATATAGTTGAGGTTAAATAGCACGTTGCTTGAAATTTTTTGTTTATGTTGAAAATAGGTATATTAATGATATAACCTAAGCCTGATCTAGCGCTTCTGTGACAGTAAATTTATTTTGGAAAGTGATATAGTGTTTGTGCTGCTATATATATGTATTGTAATTCTTTATGGACTTACGTGTAATGATATGGGCAAAGTGCAAAGTAAACATGGTAGGTAATTTTGTTTATAAATTTAAGTTAATACTTGAAACTGGCAATTAAAAATAGTGTGAATCGATTACATTTGTTTAATTATATTATATTTGGAATACGTGGTAGGACTAATAGACTTAATAACAGTAGATGTACAAATTTTGTCGAGTATTCATGATACTTGTACTACTAACAGTAACACTACATTATGAAATACTCTAGCCTACAGTACTACTACTAGTACTGACTTATCAGTAGTAATACAATATTAGTGTTCAGTAGCCCAAGTATTTCAGTTAATCTACAATATTAGCACATAATTATGTCATTACCAAGAGTTAAAGATACCCGTTTACTCTACAGAGCGTAGGTTTTAATGAGAGTTCCAGAGGCTGGTTTAATTAGGAGCAAAGCATAAATTAATTATTAAGTTTTATATTCTTGTTTTAATATATTTTTGGAAGTTATAATTAAAAGCACACTAAACAAGTAAAAAATAAAGGCTTTGGGTTTTATGTTTGCGTTTAAATGGCAAAGCTTTTTATGTTGTTTACAGGCTAAGATACGCAATAAGTATTTTGAATATGAATGTACGATCTACTTTATTAAGCAGCCTCCAGAGTTTTGTTGTTGAAACATTATAAACGCTTTCATGAAATTACAGCTTACTATATTTTAATGCTATAACTCCTTTGTTTTTTTTATTTAAATGATTTGTTTTAACCAAGAAATACCTAATTTAAGCCAATTGAAAAAAGCAACCACAGTTTAAAAAAAAGGAAAGAAGAGGTGGCCCTTTTTATCTTTGAGTGACAATTTGAAAGTTTATACCGTGTTTTCATCACCGTGTCGTATGTTTAAAGGGTCCACGTCAAACAAGTCGTCTTTATTTCTTAATGATACAGAATTTATGACAAACAAAGAAAAAAAAAATTTAAAATTAATCCACTGTGTTCATCTTATTTTATGTTTGTATACGAGCAAAAAGTGACAAATTAAAAGAGAAAAACAGTCTCCCAAAAGTGGGGTGGTGAGTACAAAAAAGGAAGCAGGTGGGGATGCTTAACGTATTTGTTTTTATTTGGGCTTGTATATGTTTTTATATGTAGGGTTTCCTCAATGTATATTCATAAAATTCATTTGCTAAACACTATTAGACTGTTTTTAAACTTTGAGTAACAGTTGGTTTTCGTTTTTTTTATTTATAAAATACCAAGTTTTCTGTATTTTTGGTACCAACAGTTTTATTGGTCAGAATCAAACTTGTATCTTATGTTTTTCTCAAATTACACTGCTGTCAAATTTAATATATGCAGACCCGTTCAATAAACTAAGTCAAATAATTTTAAATAATTAAAGAAAGAAAAAATGATATATATTTTTGTAATTTCCTGGAGCATCAACACAAACTGACCTTTGTTATCCTAAAGATCAACTTTAATTATTCGTAATTTTTGTAACTTAAATAGTAAAATGAAATTTTGTGCTATAAGGATACTTGTTTTACCCCTTCTGTATAAATTGATATTACTAAAGACAAAATTGTATCCAAAAAATACAAAGTTATGAAAATTTACTTTTTCTGTATAACGTTTGTGCAAATGACATCTCAAAAGTTGATTCTTTTATCTAATCAATTTTCAAGTGGCAATGATCATGTAGCTTTAAATATAACCAAGTTAAAAGTTGTTCTTTTTCACTCTTAACACGAAAAGAACAATCTTTCAAAAAGTAGTGTTAGGGTTGTTTTTTGGTTGATCAGTTACATTGTACATCATTTATGTTCACCTAATTTCCTTTAGCTTGTGAACATAGCAGGTGTGTGGTTTAAGTGGACAATGTTTGCTTTTTGTAGTCCAACATGTTATGAGAGTGAAGAAACATCTGAGTGCAAACATTTTTTTTTTTAGAGGATGTTCATGAAAAACCCTAATTATTACAGCGACTAAGAATGAACAAACATTGCTATAAGTTGCCCAAGCAACTTTGTTTTATCCTTAAAAATTGCAAAGCTGGGTGCTTGAGGAATTTAATGTATGTTATGTGACATTGCCACTGACACCTGTGTCTGCATGAGACCATAAAATGTTTAAGCCATTATAATTTGTAAAACAGTATGGATTACATCATCAGGATTGTCCAAGTATATGGTAATATAAATAGCTTAATCTTAGAGGAACTAAATTGTAAGTAATGGGCATAGTGTCAGAAGGTCCATAGTGTTGCATCTCTCTTGTCTAAAACAATCAATTGTAAGAATTAAAAACAAAATCAAATGTAGCCCTGGTTGTTCAAATCATACAGCAGTGGCCTTGTATTTAATAAAGCAAATGAATCTGAGAAATAACCGTTATAAATAGGGTTTATTTCAATGAACAGTAATCTACAGATTGCCATTATGTTTTGTTGCTGTTTTTACGTGATAACAATGGTCGTTAGGTTGAGATTTTGGATTACTTCAGTTGGAATCTTTATTAATCTATAGATTTTGATATTATTAGAAAAGGTTTCAGTTTACAGAAAGTTCTACAATCAAGGATTTATTTTAGCCTAAGAGTAAAGTAAGTCTTAAACCTCATATTCTCTGCCACCAGAAATTTGTGACTATCATTTTTAGCTTCAGTTTTACTTGTTCAATTTTGCTGTTTTTATCAGTGGGTGTTGTTACTCAAGTGGTTTCTGATATGCACATCTTTGTAGATAATAGTAATTTTTAAAAATGGATAATGTTATATGATAATCCAAGATTACTTTGATGAAAGTAACTTTTGTTGATATATACTGTGTTAAATTTTAGTTTCTGCAAGTTAATAAGAACTTCTGAAGGCTACCAAGATAAGATTCATGGTGAAGTAGAAATGAATGTGATAGGTTTAAACTAGATCTTCACTCATAGTAGTAGGAATAACTATCGATGTTGTGATTCTCGTAGAGTATGCTGGAATTTTATTATAATTTTTTTGTATAACCTTCTTGCTGAAGAAGCTATTAACTGGAGTTCTTAGGTTAAGACAGAAATTTTGTGGCTGTCTTATTAAAAATTAAAGTGTATGTTTTGATCATGAATCTAGAGTGTTGCAGGTAAGCTTGAAATTTAGAAATTATTAGTTACTTCTATCTATTTGTGAGTGGTTGAAATGTTAGAGATAAAACTTTAAAGTAACTTGCTATAACACTTCATGTATATTACTAACTTTTTTTTTTTTTTGTAGGAGAATGTTTTTTGGTGAATGCACATTTCAACCCCTTGTGTCAAACAGATGAGGATGTTAACAGATTAAAGACAGTTAATTATGTTAATCGTGACAAAAACTCCTCCTCTTCGGTAAGTCTAAGCATGTGACACCTTGATTCAAACTAAATATTTCTTAAACTTATTAACAAATAAACAGGTTCATAGTTTGAGAGGAAAAGTAAGGATTTTACCATCCTCACATCATACAAATGGGAAGAAAAAAATTCTTGAAGACAATGGAAGATTTTCTTCTAAATAATATGTATTATCAGTCATACCTGTTTGTCAAGTTTAATATATAAAATTAAAGAAGCTATTTAATAACACATTAGCAGAGCTGGGTGTTTATGGTATTTGATTAGTTAGAGAAATCTGAAACACTGATTTTAATTAGTTGATAACACTAATTAACTTGATTGAGCTTGGATTATTGAAGTGATTACTTGACACCAGATGACCTACTCCATGCTCTTAGGAAATCAATTATGTCAATTAATTACCCAACTCAACTACTACCTACAATTTGACATTTCTTACTGGACAGTGATTTGCAGCCATTTGTTATAATACTCAGTAATGCTTGTATTTGCACATGAATGTTTCAGACCTTGGACCTTAACCACATTGTTTCAGTCATACTTGTTTTTAACAATTAATGTTTCATTTTGTTTTCATTATTTGAACTCAACTGTATGTAAAAAAAAAAAAAAAAAGTCAAACAGGTAAATATTAAGGATTATCTTTGCTTCAAGATCATTGATACAGTTAAACCGAGCAAAAACAAATTTAAAGAGTGTTAATAGTTATTAGAAAATTGAATAAAGAAAGTAGAACAAAATCTTTTTCAAACTTTACATTGTAATATCCTAGCAGTTGAAAGTATTAGTTTCTTAAGAATAACCCATTATTTAAAAGGTGGTACACTAGCTTTATACATATTAAACTTGTTTCTTCTTTTGGCTGTTCTTGTGCAACTTGAAATCATAAATGTTGGTTCTATGACTTACATTAAGTGTTTTCTCTCTAAAGAAAAATATGTATTCCATAACATGTTTTTGCTAGTTTGTTATCTGTATATTGAGGTTGTCACTTATTGTATATTGAGGAAGAGCTAAGCTCTTAAACTCAAGTTTATCACTCATTTTTCTTTTTAGTTTTCCAGTCATTGAAACTACACCTGAGTTCTGAAACTAATTACACTCTAAGACTAACTTTACTACTGTAGTAAAACTTCCATCTTTATCTTGCATCACTTCATTGCATAAAACATGATAATCTAAGTTTTAAGAAATTCTTACATCTTCATCAGTTTATAAAGAGTCTTAGTTTATTTTATGTTATTTTCTTTATTTCGTAATTTCCTTGTGGTATTTTTCTGTAACTACTTTATTTCCATGTTGTTATTTTATTAATTTATCAATAATTTCTCCTCAAGTCAACTGTGACAGGATATATTTCCAGAAAGCATTAGATTGTCTCTAATATTTCCATTGAACTTTTTTTTATTTGCATCATTGGTTTAATGGTTTTCTTATTACTAAAACAAAACAAATTAACTGGGATATTGTAGTTCTGTAAAACAGACTGAAGTAATTTTTTTTCAACATGTTTATAGTGGGTATGAACTTGTATAATAATACTTTACTTTCAGTTACCCCTACACAGATAAAACATTATCTGAACTTTTATCATTCACATTAATTTTAAGTATTTACATGATTATTTTGTAATCTAGAAACATACAGTAAGTGACCCATTACCCATTTGTAATAACGTTTCTTAAGACATATATAATTTTAGAAGTTAGGAGAATGACTTTTCTCAAAGAAGACTTTAGGTCAATGACCAGAATAACAGGCATTCTGGGTAAAAAAAAGTTAAGGTATTAATACTCTCATTGGTTGTGAAGTACCAAGTAAAAGGAAGAAAGTTTTTTAAAGCACATCGAAAGTTTTTTCTAATATTGTATGATCAGAATATTTTGTTCAACTAATTTTAATTGATATGACTTTACTACATTGTGTGGTTTCTCCATAATATACTTCTGTTAATTCTATTGGCTTTTTAACCATTTCTGTAAAATGTAAGGATTTTTGTTATTTGCTACATGGCTGATGTTTTGTAATAGTTGGTTACATTATTTTTGTACCTTCTACAGATAAGTACAAAAAAATGCCAGCTACCTTTAATACAGTGACAGTTTCCTGTTGTATCTTTGAATAGTCAGTGTTGATCCTGTTATAAAATTTAACTCAATTTTGAGTTTTTAGCATTACATTTGATAGTTTATTGAGGAAAAAACAGAAAATTACCTCTATTTTAATCTCCCATTCGTTTTCACACATTTAATACCTGCCGTATTTGTTTATCACATTTTTTTTAGAGCTTAACAAAACAGTTTCAATGTCTACAATGTTTATTTGCTAAACTTCTCAATTTGTTCACCTTGATTCACCATATGGTTTATTTAAAATCACTTTTAAGTTAATTAAGTAAACTTGAATGTTGTAGAAGTGCAGTAGATACAAAGCTTTACATGCTTGTTTAAGCTTTGTCAAACTTTCAAATTACCTTCAGTGGGGTGTTATCTATTGATGCTTTTGTATATTCAAGGTATGATATATTTAATTTCAAGTTAATAAAACCTGTTTACAAATAAACTACCTGACTGTGTTCAGTCAAATTTTGATGAAACTGACATTGTATAATTGATAACTGATAAACTAAGATTTAGTAAATTTTAATTACTGTTATTGGGAATGAACCAGTTACTGAATTGTAATATGTGAAAACAAAACCATTTCTCTGCATTTGGATGTTTCTTCCTTAAACATGATGGCACAGTTAGTTAAGCAATTGAGGTTTCACGTATTTACTGAATAGTTTTTACACTAGAAACTTCACCCTACTCCTTCAGATGCCCCTTACTCTCCCCCACGCTCGTTCTACGTGCCCTGCAGGAGATTTGTTGTCACGCATCGCCTCCCCAGGACGGGTGAAGTTCCTCTTGTGGAAAGGGATGCCATTCTCTTCACACAAGCGTTTGTTCGCGTTCTATAGGGTATGGAGGGGGATAGGGGTCTTATAGGGAGCGTCCGCTTCAAAAGGATCCGACAGTGCTACAAAGCATACACGCGGTTATCTCTGCTCCATCTGCCGTCTGAACCAACCGCATCGCTGGACAACCATGCTATGGCAACTGCGGTATGTAAATAGAAGTGATTTTATGACAGTCAGTAAGTCATCATCTTGGGAAGGTTGTTTCTCAGTTAATGCGTGACCTTCTCGTGGAAATGTTGAAATGGAACACCGTACTCAAGCGAGTTTTGGTGAAACATGAGAAATATATCTAATATCCTGTCACGTAAGAATAGGAAGAAAACAGATTATTTTGCGTTAATATCGGTAATAAATCATAGCAGCTGGAAGTTCTGGTAAACATGTATCACATTAAGCATTCTTAATAGAACGTTGGAGTATCTATTTGTAATATGCACACGCACGCACACACATATAATTCCTTTTATGGTATAAAATTGGAGATACTGTATTATTTCTGTTAAAACATTTATTGATTTCCCATGTTTTGAACAATTTAATTTCACACAGAAATAATATATCAACGCAAAAGTAAATGCCTGGTTTTCGTATTACGTGTCTTTCCTTGTTTTCGATCCACTCGTGGCGTCGGAATCTCTCTCTTTATTATTATTGTTTTTTATGATTGTACAATATATTGAATATTTCGTACTTTAGAAGAAGGATTGACATAGATAAAATAACCCATTTTCCCACATCATTGCTCGATTTCAATCGAGGCCACTTGGTTCAGTCAATCCTCAGCGTGTACCATGAAAAACTTCTTTCTACTTGGCGGTGCAGTTGCTTGATTAGTAGCCCGGAGCACGAGGGCCTCTCTTTGTGCTGTCTTCTGTGCACGAACCGACATGCACGTAACTCGTTGTAAGGTCGCCTTGATATTCGTTCGTAGAAGTTTTTTCTTTTTGCTATTCTCGGCTGTCTAACGTGAGACGGATACTGTTAATACAGATTAATATAAATTATGAAAGAACCGTAAACATAAGAATTTGTGATTGAAACGTGATCCGAAACTACAGAATTTCTTTCCTGAGATTATGTTTAAAACACAAACAGATCCACAGTTCAGTTATTGCCTTATGCTTTTAAATCAGTCAAATGTTAGGTGAGTTCAAGCATCTCAGAATTATTGGCCATCTTATATTGTGTCTAGGTTTACTATAACATTGTGTGAAAGGCTTAACTTTAGGCTTAATTACCCATTCCATTATAGAAGATAAATCGGATGTTTGTATCCACACGCTAGGAAACACTGCTTTATGCTTTAAAGAAGAAAACAAATTAGTAAGCATGGAAACGTAAAATAATTCAGTTTTAGTATTTTGAGTAAACATTTGGGTAATGTAAATATGAATAAAATAACACTGATAATAATAATAAATTTAAACTCAGTAATTTTACTAGCTTAACACTAGTTTTATGGTTGTATTTCAAACAATGCATCTCACTTTATGCAGAGTTTTATCTGGTTCATGAAATGTTAAGTTTTGCAACACACACACACACACACACACACACACACACACACTACGCTCAATCCTGGATTTCAGTCATTCTTTGAGAGCAGTATTAAAGACAGAAATGTTATGTTATTTCGGTATTTGATCATAGGCCTGTGGTGGTTTTAGTGTTTTGAAATTTGTACGTGTTCTATAGTAATTCCTGTAGGATGAATCCGAAAATGGTATCCATCTTTCTCCATCACGTACAGATATTTGACAAAACATCATATACACTTGAAATATTTTCTTTGAAATGTTGGACAACCAGTTAGCAACGTGAGAGTTTTATCGATCGTTTTAGAACACACGAGAAACACCTGTTAGTATACTAACGGTTAACAGACTGTCGTGACGTGTCGTTTCTAGATAGTATTTGTTCGTGTGCTTTGACATTTGTTTTTTCATATCATAGTTTTCCCTACCCCATATGTAAAAAAATATCCTTATGTGATAGAAAAAATGTATTATATTTGAAAATATACGTTGAATTATGCAAAATTCATTATTAAAATCAAAACAACTTTAACGTAGTTTTTAAATTCGTAGGTCTGTCTAGTTGTTAAACGTAAAATGTCAAACAGGAAAGGAATGAAACAATGAGATAACTATTTAGGTTTTTGAAGAATCTTAGTTGCACTAATTCGTATAAGTACCAAAATAACTTCATTATTGACTTTCATAATTTTTTCGATCAGTGACGAACGTTTTGTTGTTAGGCTTAACGTGATATTATTTTAAAATATTTTTGTCTTTAGAGTAATATTGTTATGTTTTAGAATGATATAATATTACGCCTATGACAACGTGTCTACTTAGCGCTATAAAATAATGTTTAAAAATGCCAATTGTTCAGAAACGTCAAAGTTTTACACTGTTACGTAACCAATATGTTGGTTGTCACTGTATGAAGGATTTGACCTTTAAATGGCGACCATCATCAACTGATTTTTTTACATGCAATATTCCCGCTGTTTAAAGACTGATTACAGTGCACAACAAAGTTTTTGCCTCTTGAACACTGTTGGGTGTTCCTTATGGATTTCTGGCTGCTGATCATGAAAATCACACCCAAATTTTCCCTTCACGTACCGTTTCATCAAAATCTTCAGTTTCACCAGGACATTGCTACAATGGAAAAACGATATCAGAACAACAGGAATCCATCAATGCTTGCTGACTACTGTTGGACACTGCAACGTGATGCACCGGACATTGAATACAAACGAAAATCAGGAACAAAACACTTTTAATTATGTTGAACTTGATAACGTATTAGAAATATAAACGTAATTAATTACGTTATTGCCGGTAAACAATTAACTGTCTGTCTCAGAGTTCCTGTTCTTATTCAGAGTGATGAAGCAAAACCAAAACTATATTTGTGCATACCCACCAGGTACCTGTCACAATCAGTGAAAACTTTTCAGGAAGCAAAACATTGAAAAAAAAATTGTTGTGCAGTGTTAGCAAAAAGGTGATAGCTATGATTTATTGAATTATTTTTATTGATTGTATGCCATAATAATGTTTTGTTTTACATTTAGTAACTTGGTGTTTTCAACAAAGTATTTGCTGACACACATAATTAAACATTTGATTGTTATGTTGCATGTTATGAAGCAGTCATTTTATGTTTTACCCACTCAGTAATATTTTTATATTTTAGTTGGCCAGGTTGTGGATTTCTTAAAGTTCATGGTTCGAAACGCAATATGTAGCACTTTAATCCATGGTGATATCACTGTCATGCGGTAGTCAGTCCTATTAATAGTAGCCCCGTAGGCGACGTATACCGCAGAATGATTGCTTTTTAATCAGTGCATTGTACGGTTTAAGTTGAAAATATGAAACACTAGATAATTCTGTCGTCAGTTGCTTCAACTTTGAAGGTTTTGTTTTGAATATCGCACAAAGCTACTCAAGGGCTATATGCGCTAGCCGTTCCTAATTTAGCAGTGTAAGACTAGAGGGAAGGTAGCTAGTCATTACCACCCACCGCCAACTCTTGGGCTACTCTTTTACAAACGAATAGTAGGATTTACCGTCACTTATAACGCATCCACGGCTGAAAGGGCGAGCATGTTTGATGTGACGGGGATTCGAACCCACGACCCTCAGATTACGAGTCGAACGCCTTAACCCACCTGGCCATGCTGGGCCACTTTGAAGGTACTCTTTTGGTTAATGGCTACATACAAGTGGTTATTTAAATGTCATTTACCAACTGTATCGTTTAATGTGTAAAATAAATTATTAGCATTATTTTTGAGTTGACCAGTTTTATAGTTAATTTTAAATTTTGCTATCAGTCGACTCAAAATCCAGTTTGAACTTTAATTCTAATGATTAGCTATTATTTTTTAGTGTTTAAAATGTTATTGTTAGTAATTCGCAATATTTGTTTTGTTTAGGAACATATTTTATTTACCTCGTTTAAAACCTTATCATTTGTGCACGCGCTAAATGAAACAGAGATAAAAGGCTACCGTTTCCCATTCTGAGTATTTGGGTCGATTCCCCGTGAAACAAAGCCGAAAGTGTAACGTGTTTCATCGGCTTGGAAAAGCAATCATCCGTTTAGTTCCTATTAACGATTGCCTGATAATAGCGCATTACCGTAGTTTTTGTTATTTATTGTATTCACCTAACTAGTGATAAGCAAAATAACGAACAAAATGTTTGACTCGGTTTGTTTAAAACATTGTCGTTTGTTTGTATGTTCTTTTTTATTTTGTATAAACATCTTTATGTTGTGCTATGAAGAACGTTAAGTAATCAAACACAATCGTTTAGTCTCAAACTGGTGCGATTAACACACGTGAGATTACAAGTTTGTTTTTAAAATCTAATTATCCGTATTACGAATGAGACTATATATGTAAATAGTGTATTTCAGAACCATCTTTTCTCACTCACAAATATTTTTAGTGGTGTTTTACGTAATATTTCACATCTTTTGTTAGACATCCACAGTAGGCTTAAATTTAAAATAAATATTAAAAACAAAAGTAATTTATCTTTTTAGATCGAAACGAATCAAATACGTTATTAGTTTGAATGTTTAACACCGTAATAGAGTTGTTATTACTGTTTATAAGACATAACAGTTGTGTGTCCAGTGTGACTTGCGACTCCTGGCGGTGACTTTTGGTAGAAAAAAAATATTTTATATGCAAAAACGGCTCGTTTGGGTTGAGAAAATATTTTAAATAGAAGAGCGAACAACGTTTCGACCTTCTTCGGTCATCGTCAGGTGAAGAAGGTCGAAACGTTGTTCGCTCTTCTATTTAAAATATTGTTTGAAATTTTAATTCTGTGCAGCTAATACACTTGTCATAGAGCCTGTGTTGGGTAAAACATTGATAAAAAAACTTTACACTTTTCGTAAAGATATACGTTTGACTATATATCGGTTATAAGTGTAATTAATCAACTATCTTACATTCTTATTTATAAAGATTAACACTTCATCTCATCAGTTGGGTGAACGCGCTGTTAATAACATTATCAGTTAGTCTTGTATATGTAAAAACGTTAGATATTAGTGAATAATTATTCATATTAATCGTAATTACAGTCTTCAATTTAAGTTGCACATGCAACCTATCATTAAACTTATCTATGGTCATTAACAATTGTTTATTGATTTATATGCGAAAAGATTACTTTTCCTGCTCGTTAAACCACTTTTCTGCATGCGGGTGTTTTCGTATAAATAAATATATACACAAACAAGAAAATGGATTAACTTAAATCTGTTTTTGTGAAACTGGTCTTTTCCAACAATGTAGTAGTGAACACTGTGATCTATCTTTTTACGGTGTACTATTCCAGTAAGGAAACTGGACGGTATGTATGCCACGTTTTTCACAAACAGCTTTAAAAGACTTTTCTACGACCTTGTATATAGCGGAAAGATCAAAGCATACCACTGCTCTTGCGGCGTGATCGAGTTTGGCAAGCTTCCAGCTGGGTAAAGTCTTTGTTGCTATCCTTACACTTATCAATATCAGAGTTTAATGTTAGGCGTTACTTGTTTCCGGAGGGATAGAAACTTTTAGAGGTTTGAAGCTTTAATCCAGGAGAGTTTTTTTTTTAACAGAGTAGTAGAAAAACAGATTTCTGTTTATGTTACTGAAATACTAGATGCGTAAAAGTTTGGAATGATAATCAAAATAATATTTTAAAAATGTATAATTAAGTAGGTTTGAAAAAACAGCATTACCTACGCATTAACGATCGTACTTCTGTTTATTTATTTATCCGCCTTAAGAAAACAAATGAAATTACGCAAAATACGTGAATAGAAAGGGTGAAAAAATTCGTAGTGAATTAATAAAAAATGCAATTCTATATTATCACAACATCAAATGTTATGGAAATAACTACTGCCATAGCTATCCTGATGTATCTTAACCTCCTTAGCATTAACCACACAAACTTGAGGTTTACTTTTCTGGACCTTTCTATTCTGTGTTAAAGCTACATAGCATTTTCTCATATCCTGTTTCACAACATCCTTCTACCTTTCCTTTAGTCCTCCTTGTGGTCTCCTCTTACATTACTATATTTATCACTGTCTTACTAATATACTCCTCTCCATAAGACCGAGCCATCTAAGGCGAGTCCCCCCCCTGCATTACTATATTTATCATTATCCTACCAAAGCACTTCTCTCCATAAGACCGAGCCATCTAAGGCGAGTCCCCCCCCCCTGAATTACTATATTTATCATTATCCTACCAAAGCACTTCTCTCCATAAGACCTAGCCATCTAAGGCGAGTCCCCCCCTGCATTACTATATTTATCATTATCCTACCAAAGCACTTCTCTCCATAAGACCTAGCCATCTAAGGCGAGTCCCCCCCTGCATTACTATATTTATCATTATCCTACCAAAGCACTTCTCTCCGTAAGACCGAGCCATTTAAGTTTTTCTCCTTTTGTTCATATTTGGTACAACTTGCATCTTAATGGTTTCGTTCCTGATGCAATCTTTCTTTGACATCGGTGTCGTCCACCTAAAACATTCGTATCTCCACCACATCATCTTCTATTTCTCTTTTCTTCTCAACCAAGAAAGTGAACTAACACGAGTCTTTTAGTATTTAGTTTTAGGGGTTTCCCCCTTTAAAAGTTATTGAAGCCACATAATTTCAAGCAGTATTAAATGTATACTATGTGTTATATTTTTCCAATAACTTCAGATTTGTTGCTAAAGATAACTCGTTCTAAAAACAAAACAAACAATAAACTAGCAAAAGAGGAGAACATATTAAAAGTACGAAAACATTAACTGGTCTTATTGGTTAGTTTGAAATAAAGTACGTTATTGGAAAAAATAAATGAAATATGGTAACATGTACATTCACTAATGATTATTTATAAAAGGAGAGGTGTTTAATCGCTGTGATATATTGTTGTTGTCTTTTTAACGTATAGAACGTCGCTAATTCCTTGGCAGTATTTTAATAGATACGGTATCGTAAGACCTGATTTACTAATGCAGTACACATGTATCTTGTAGAAAACTTAACAGATGGAGAAATAAAAAAAGAAAAAGAAAAGACCACCTTGAATTTCAATTAACATTAAAAGGAGCATCATAAGGGGAACATAATGTGTTATTAGAAGTATCAAATATAAATGATAGAAATTATTGAAAAGAAAAAAATTCCGTTTGGCGTTATCATCGTTAGATGTTTTCTAAAGAAATCAATAAACTTTATATAATAAATATTTCTTGATTTTCAAACTATATACCCCCACCCCCAGTTGTTCCATTGTACAACGAGGACCATGCAGGATGAAACAGACCGTGTCTTTCTGTACGTGTTTGTGTGTGTATGAATTACTGAGACATATATAGGTCGTAGTTGACGCTTGAGAAGTTCAGCATGCTCGTCACCCCCCGAGTTCATCGGTTGGCGAATGAGTCACCGATAGGCTACCATTTTTGTGACTGCTGGAGAATGAAAAAGAATGAGTCATCTTACCCTGACCCTGGTTGTTGATTATGTGGAAGGACGCGCTCAAGTTACCCTGAAAATTGAATCTCATTAATAGAATTAAGTACATTAGGAACATTTGTGTTTATTACGAAGAAAATCTTAGATTTATCTTTATGACCTAATTCCCTGTTGTTGTTTATGTTGAAACAAATACACCACGCAGAAAATATTAGGTCGATTTAGTATAAAGTAACGATTTCATGAACAATATGGTATGTCAGTTTTAAACACACGACAGTGAAAACCTACCCAATTGCTTCAGTATGTATATAGCTGAAGTAATTTTAACCAAAGGAAATACCAGCCATCGTATTATGATTATTCACATTTATAAGGTTTTTCCGTCTCTTAAACAGGAAGGCGGAGGTGTCAAAGACTTCCTCTTTGATCTGGATAAGGTTAAAAAAACCAGAAGTGACTCTATTTTACGTTTGTTGATATATTGAAATCAGTAAAAATCACGTTTTATATATTTTCAAAGATGTTTGTAGATAAATGCAACTACATTACTTTTAGTTACGAATAACATAAACACGGTGCATCTTTATCTGGCATCACTTCATTGCAAAAAAACATTATAATGATCCAAATTTAAGAAATTCTTACACCTGTGTATTATTTTCATCTTACATCAATTTATAAAGATTTGTGATTTATTTTAACATCCAGTAAAAATCGAGTTTTATGATTTTCAAAGATGTTTATAGATAAATGCAACTGTATTACTTTTAGTTACGATTAACGTAAAGACGGTGGAAAGTAAATGCTTTCGAAATAAAAAGTGGCTTTAAAAATCTGTCTGAAGACTATTTACTGTTCAGTTAAAAGAAATAAAACTACAAAATACATTAGAGCATAAAATATCGGGTTCCTATCATCTAGGGTAAACTTCAATTTCTATAATAAAGTGGGTCTGGAATGGCTAGGTGGTTAAGGCACTCGACTCGTAATATGAGGGTCGCGGGTTCGAATCACGGTCGCACTAAACATGCTTACCATTTCAGCTATGTGGAGGTTGTAATGGTGAAAAAGAAGGCCAAGAGTTGGCGGTGGGTTATGATGACTAGTTGCCTTCCTTGTAGTTTTACACTGCAAAATTAGGGACGGCTAGCGCAGATAGCCCTCGTGTAGCTTTGCATGAAATTCAAAACAAACTAAAAATAAAAAAAAAATCTTTCTCTGACAAGACCTTCTTAACAATATGACATTTTCCAGTTTTTTGAACTTAAAACTTTATACGTGTTGGAAAAACAGAATATTTACGAGCCTCCGATTTATTATGTTACGTATTACGATTTTAAATAGCCAGGAGTTTTAATATATATTTAGAGGTTAATTGAATAGCGATGTGTATCAAACTTGTATTTGCCAACAAAATTGATGCACAAAATTTTCGTTCTTTACACAAATCTATTCGAATATACAAACAACAATACAATTTATAATAATGGTTGCTACAGATAATGATTTACATACAAAAGTTTTACAAACAGTACTAAGTCTTCCAGTCTGGAATTGAATATTTCATCGACGGTTCACGATGAGCGAATTAATTATGATGATACACGGGAACACTTCACTTGACAGGAAACCAGCTAGCTTCTTCACACGTTATTTTGTTTTTGAGGAAAATATCTAATGTTCTCGTAGAAATACTAGCGTTCGAAGTAAATTCACTAAAGTTATAGTGTTTGTAATCTTCAAAATCTATAACGTACCTGCTCAAATATCAGTAGTTTTTCAATTAATAAGCGTTTATCACAATTATAGCTTCATAGGTCAAAGTATATTAACTGTAACAAACCAACAATACATAACTAAAACTTTTTCTCCACTTTGCTCATTTTATAAGCTTTAAGGCGAATTTCTCAAAAGTTCAGTTGGCAATAACTACTAGTTACATACACTCGTAGTGCATTGCTAATTTCTTACGCTCAAGAATTTTCTGTACATTTAAATTAAAAGCGAAGAATAGTCTGAGTATATATCGATAACTTAAAGCTTGTGAACTTAAATTTAATTATTTGTAATCTGTAACGAGCGGAAAGGTATTTCACTAACTCCAAGAAAAGGCAAAAATTCCATGTTTTCAACTCAAACGTAATCTGACAATTTAAAACAAGTATTTCTATATGCCGTTTTTTATTAGCATATTCATAAACTCAAATACACACATACATATATTTACCTGTCGTCATTTTCACGTGAGAATCTTCCACAAATTTAGAGAACAGGGGGTTCTTGGGCAATACATATTTAACAGTATAAGTTTTATGCATTTCTAAATATATATTAAACTTAAACAAACATAGGTATTAATGTTAATATATTAAATCCATCACAAACCACAGTAAATAGTACATAATTGGAGTTTGAAACATAAAGTTTTGAGGTAAAATAAACAAAACACGGGAAGTGTTACATTGCTAATTAGGTCTTGTCAGAGAACACTTTATCGTAGAAACTGAAGATAATGGATATTTAATGTTTTTTGTATTTGTGGTTTTATTTATTTTAACAGTAATAACTAAAGAGCTTAAAAAGTATTTTGAAGTAATTTTTTATTTTGCTTCATTATTATTAATCACCTTCTTCGGTAAAATAAACTTTTTACTTGGATATATATGTATATTTGGCTTTTACAACAAAAAAACCAGGTTTCAAACTTTACAAGCTCATATGAACGGTAGCGAATTAAGACGCGGGTGGGTGACTGCCTTATAAAAACAGTCAGATTATATAATATTTCTTATTGTTTTCTTACTTAACAGTCATTGCTCAATAATGAACCACTGTCGATGATTCAAAATTGTTTTCTTTAGCCGAGAAAAAGAAAAGTGATATTTCTTTCTTTTAATCGGAAATAGTATTATCTGTACGTGTCAATCATAAAGCAAGTCTGATCTGTTCATAATTTAACCAAATGTTTGTTTTTCCTAAAAATCAAAACTATATTTTACCGAGAATGGTAGATTTTTTATTTTTTTTAGTTTTCATTCATTAAAACATAATTATCTTATCTACCAGAATAACGTTGTGTGCAACGTTATGCACTGATGTCGTGCACCTGATAAAGCTGATTTCACGTCGAGTCCTCATTAGTTATACTTTTGTAAGAACCGGCTTAAAAAAAACACCAAACGCCTTTCTCCATGTAACAGTGAAAGACAACCATTAAACCTACGGTCATCAAGTTGGTTTGGCGCCAACTTGACTGATTTGCCTTACGTGAAGATTACGTTAGTTTTTGTTTTTTTTTCTGTTTTTATAAGGCAGTCACCCACCCGCGTCTTAATTCGCTACCGTTCATATGAGCTTGTAAAGTTTGAAACCTGGTTTTTTGTTGTAAAGCCCACCGTTTTTCACAAGCAAGCAAGGTATGCAAGACATAGAAGATTTGTTTTTTTGTCGCTCTTTGGTGTTGGATGGCCAAGTTGGTAGCGTATTCTCTCCTCTGAATCCGAAGGTTTAGGAGTTGCATATTTCCTTGCCTTACTTTGGAGAGTTAATAAAGTGATGGCTACATAGTATTGGCAGTAATAGATCAGCTCAAAAGTTTGGTTGGTACTGTTGTCTACTTGCCTTCCCACTAATCTTATCAGTTCTATGTTAGGGTTAGCTTATGCACAAATAGCCCTATGTAAGAAAAAGAATCGAAACTTGAGTAAAGTTTAATTTTACATCGTGTAATAAAACGTGCAAAGATGTATTTATATGTACGTGGAGCATCTAAATATGTGAAACTCGTCAGTAAAGAATTCTTTGGTTATTATACATTATACAAGAATAAATATTTTGTATACATTCGTCTATAAAAGGGAAATATTGATACGTTTTTTAAATATTTACAGAAGTTATGCGATCAAGTTTTTATCACTTTGTTTTGTCCAACTAATTTTTCTTGGCACTCGGTAACACACGAATGTGTTTTTTTTTTGTTTTTTTTTGGAATTTCGCACAAAGCTACTCGAGGGCTATCTGTGCTAGCCGTCCCTAATTTAGCAGTGTAAGACTAGAGGGAAGGCAGCTAGTCATCACCACCCACCGCCAACTCTTGGGCTACTCTTTTACCAACGAATAGTGGGATTGACCGTCACATTATACACCCCCACGGCTGGGAGGGCGAGCATGTTTAGCGCGACTCGGGCGCGAACCCGCGACCCTCGGATTACGAGTGCACGCCTTAACGCGCTCGCACACGAATGTGTATGTATATATAATTATCATCACAGCGTAGCGGAGGTAACTAAAGATATGTGCAGCCCGTATTGTGATATATATAACGTTTATCATGCTATTGTTATTATTTTGAAACAGTATGTATCACGTAATCAAATTGAGAACTCTGAACTTACTGGAAAGGAAATTTTAAAGTGAGATTGTTCCTACAAACAGACTATCCTAGTTAGATTAAATCAATGTAACGGCAGTGGTCTACAACACATAATGAGAAGCAATGATACTACTTTTAGCGATATTTTTTTCAAGAGATAGCGAGTAATGACATGATCCACGTGGTTAGGGTTGAAATTAGTCACGCCTTTGATTTAGTCTTAAGTTAACTTACAAATATTATATATGCAGTGGTTAAAGTGGACATCTCGAAGTGGGAGGGGGTTAGAAGTGCCTAGACTACCGAGTTATTTCTCTTAGCAAAATAGTAATAAGGAAAAACAAACAAATTCCCTGCCATGCTTTATTAATTACACATAAGAGTGTATCGTAGAAGAAAGGGTTATTATCGGTTTTGACGACAGAGCCATACGACCTTGGACTTAACAAGTTAAAAAGATTAACTTCTTTCCCCCAGATTTACGTAGATGCGGATACTTAGCCGAAATTTCAGTTTTGTCCAGTGAAGAACAGTTTTCACGTGTAACCACATGACCCTCATTGTAGTGCCTCCTGAATCATATAATATCGTTTCAGAAGAGATTGACTTCATAGCGGTGTGTGTACAAAATTGCTTAGACAAACAACCAGAATGCCTCTTTTTCTTCTGTGCTAATGTTCTTACATGAGGGGCTAAATCCCCCAAACCAATCCCTCTTGTGATATACTGTATTCTTAGTTTTACAAATCCGTGATGACGAGAAAACCCACTTGTAAAGAAAATTATATGTGTAAAAAATGGCTGGTGTGGGTAGAGAAAGCACTATGTTGAGGAGCGAACGTTTCGACCTGACGATGACTGAAGAAGGTCGAAACGTTGTTTGCTCCTCTACATAGTGCTTTCTCTATCCATACCAGCTGTATTTTGCATATATAATTAGGTTTACAAATGCCTTCAATAAAACGTATCCGTACTGTAAGTTAAGCGACATCAAGTAGCACATGGTGACAAATACAGTCTCACTGCTTGTACATTTTGAATGTTATCATTATTTTTACAGTAAATGACTAGTTTAATGGGGGAATGGCATTGCACGTAACTGCGCGCAAATATATTTTTTATACTAATTTATACATAGGCTGTCGTTATGCACCACTGTAAGCTGGCCAGAACAGTTTATAGGCAAAAGAAGGCCCACATCAGTATGGTGCTGCTTGGCCGTTGAGGGGGTAGGGATCACGCGAGAAAATGGTTGGTAACGATTTATATTAAAGAAACCTTCACTTCTGTAATATCTTCTTCCCTGTAATTTGGTCTCGTTCACCGCGGTGCGACGCAAGGCCTGGTAACGCGCATGTTTAATAAACCTGTTCATTTCGTCCATCAGCTCCGCCCCATTTGCGCCTTTGCGTCATACATGAGCGGTGACAAATTAGCGGTACGTGTTGAAGCGTTCAAAAAATGGCGCTAACTTTTATCCTTATCAATATTAAATATTCATTTCCAGCTACACACAACCATTTAATGGTTTCAAAAGGTACGTCAAACAACACTTCAAACTTATAAACTAAGAAACAGAGGTGATTGCTGTTTTATAATGAAACTTAGTAGCAGATACTTTGGGCATTGCTTGTCCTGGAATAAATATTAACTAATTAGGTCTTGTCTACGTTAAAAATAAAAAGTCCAGACAATAAACGTGTGAGTTATTTGTTTTGTTGTTTCACGAACAATTAGATTAAAGCATAACCTTAAAGACTAGGTAAGAAATTATGACCGTTTGTAAGCTAGCTAAGTTTAGGGAAGAGTTAATTTTATGAATTTGTGTGAGAGGATGAGATCGGAGCTGTATATGTGTTCATATTTGTTTGAGAAAAAGTTGAGAGATTGAAACAGGCACTAAGCATGTTACACGGCAACTTTTAATCACCGTTAAAGAGTAGATTTGTGTTATCACTGTTAGTCAACTATCGAGACCCTGAATTCGTTCTCCAGCAGGGCCTGGCATGGCCTAGCGCGTTAAGGCGTGCGCTGTGTGATCTGAGGGTCGCGGGTTCGCGCCCGAGTCGCGCCAAACATACTCGCCCTCCCAGCCGTGGGGGTGTATAATGTAACGGTCAATCCCACTTTTCGTTGGTAAAAGAGTAGCCCAAGAGTTGGCGGTGGGTGGTGATGACTAGCTGCCTTCCCTCTAGTCTTACACTACTAAATTAGGGACGGCTAGCACAGATAGCCCTCGAGTAGCTTTATGCGAAATTCCGAAACAACAATCGTTCTCCAGCGGCGGAGGATATCCGAACTTCTAAGTACGAGGGTAAAAATATCGGCAACCGTCCATTGTAAAATTTCGAATCACAAAGTAATTACTTTACATACTGAAAATTATAGTTTGGTTGGTTGTTTAGAATTAAGCACAAAGCTGCACAATGGGCTATCTGTGCTCTGCCCACCACGGGTATCGAAACCCGGATTTTAGCGTGTATGTCCGCAGACATACCGCTGAGCCATTGGGGGCCATACTGAAAATAAACAAGTGCGTACTTCATTTCAGCAGAACCACTGTTAAAGTAATGTTTCAGTTACGCCATTATGTGATCTTCACAAAAATTGGATTATATGTTTAACGCTTATAGAAGTGCGCAAAACAGACGTTCTTTGCTTAAAAAAACGTATTTAAACATAAGAAAATTGTTTTTAACGATTATGTTTGTACTAGTATTTAGTAGCAATATTTTAAAGGTTTTTTTGTGATTTCAGAAATGTCTGATTTATAAACATTTATTATTGGAAAAAAGAAATGTTAAATGTATTTTGCTGTAGTATTTACTTCTTGTAGAGGTGAATGTGATTTTCTTTATTTAACAGTTAACATACAACCAGATGAACTAGACTACCCAATAATTCAGTTAAGCACAGTTACGTTGGTATAAAAAAAGTGTTAAAGTACTCAAACTAACCGTCGTTATTGTATAGAGAGTAGCTTTTGACTGAAGGTCTATAAATCCTTCGAAATTTGCTGGTTCAGTCACGTATTTGTGTACAAATACGACAATAACGTGGTTAATTATAGAACAAAAATCATATGGTAATAATGTAAAACAACTGTATTTCTAATACGGTAAAATTAAAGGTGAAATACTTTCTATGGTGGAATGTTGGTACTTGTGTGTTTCACTTTAACTGTTTAACGTCTATACAAACATGGTCCTCTGATGATCTCATGGTTCAAGCACAGTTATATCCAGTTTTGAGGGGAAACAGTCACTCAGCAGCATCACAACGTCTAGAGTCTAGACTGTGGATTAACTGCCATGTATAAATTCTCTTTCCGCTTAAATTGCAAAGTTCAAAATTCCTTGGTGTCGGAGTTTCAGTTCAGGGGACCAAGAGATCGAGTTATTGTGTTTATCACTCAGTCACGTGTGATGAAACAACTTTGACTGTTTTCCTCAGTTACTGAAGTGAAAGTTTTATATACTAATGAAGTGACTTCATATTAGCTACCAAGTGTACAGTCTGAAGGAAAGGAATTATAGAATAGATGAAAGCTGTAGGAACTTTTCTACACTAATTAAACTAGTGAGCTTCTAATGTTGCAATGACAGTTTTATTTTCTGCTGTGGACATAAATCGCAGATGTTCATTTTATGGTTATGATTAAAGAAAGAAACAAAATTGTCATGTGAAAGGAAAAAAAGAAGAAAGCAAACTCCTCAGTTGCACACTGGGATTGGGATGTCTGTGGGCTTACAACACAGAAACCGGGTTTCGGTACCCGTGGTAAACGGAGCACAAATAGTCAGCCCATCGTGAAGGTGTGCGTTTAACTATAAGAAAAAAGAAAAGACAACGAAATATACAAAAATAAAAAGTAAAGTAATTAGTAGGAATAGCTTTTTGTTTTGTAGACGTGTGATAAATAAATCAGCAGTTGAAAATGTGTAAATAAGACGTAGGTTGATCATTAATATAAATAAGTGTAAGGAGAACATTGAGTTAAAAGTAAGCAGCTGGATAAAACGTACAAATATGATGCATTCTGATTAAAAATATTGGACCGCATACAATGTAGGAAACCATTAAGTTGCCCGTCATGTATTTAAACCGATTGATTCTGTAGCCAGTATAATCTATCGTTAATCTGAGTTTGATTTGATAAATAATGCAAAAAAGTACTAAAGAGGTCAAATTATTTGTAGCAGTGTCACAACTACGAATTTACATTTATATTTTCTTGGCTAGAATTCATAATTTTGCCTACGAGTTTTAAAACTTCGCGTGTATGTTGGAACTTGAAAATATTTTCCAAGCGTAAGTATTATATAACATCATTATTTTTTGTAATTTCTTTTCAGGTTCTAGAAGAGATTGAAAATAAAATACCATATTTTCTGGTAAAGGCTTACCCTTACATTATCGTGTTAAACAATAAACATGTTTCTGCTCAAATTAGTGCAGAAACAATTAAGATTTAGGGCCCTAATTAAAACTATATTAGGAAGGAACATTATGTTATTTAATATCTATATACAGGTTACTGCAATATCGACTAGAAAGAGTTCTACAACAGTTTTGCAGATTGAAATTATGTGCCATGAACACCTGTTTGTTACGAGCTCAACAAATAATTTTTTGACGTGACTAGTGTAATTTCAGAAGAAGGCATGTATCCAAATTTAGAATCTATATGAGACACTTCAGTCCTGATGAACAAGTGTAGGGACATGTATCTATATTTGTAACTGTGCTCTTATAATGTACAGAGACATGAATTTGCAAAAGAGTAAATGAACTTTCGTATAAGTGTTAGTAGTGGTATGAACAAACAGGGACGTATAAAATATTTTTAGCTAATTTCACTGTTACTGAAAGATTTCTTTTAGGTTGTGATGGAGAGAAAGAGGAAGAATTCAAACATGCACTAGAAGAAGTAAAGTCTTGCCTTGAAGAATTTTTTTATCTTGAACAAAAAGCTCATTTATATTACGTATGATAATTTAAAGAAGAAAAGGCCATTCATGGAAATATTGCTAAGGCCACTTTATTATAATTTAAAGAAGAAAAGTCCGTTCATGGAAATATTGTCAAGATCACTTAAATAGTATGGCAATTTTATGTTGCAAAAGCTATGTGGATCTGGTTACGAGGAATAAAATACATACCATCAATAGAGAATTAACTTCTTTTTTAATTCTCTGTTCATGCAAAGAAGGAAGAATTTAAGGGCACATACGTTAAAATTCCGATATTTCCATGTTATTAGCATTTTCTAGTGTGTGTAGAGCCCAGTGTGAGGCAGATGTGATGGATGGATCTACCAACCCCAAGGAATTTTACAGATTCTGAAGTGCTGCATATTGGGATTAAGTTTGGATCATTTAGTAGACTGTTCTTATTAAATATGAAACACGATTAAATCAGTGCGCGTTGGCTCGTGGAAGATATGATAAAATTGCTATCAGAAAGGCCCCCCAGTGGCTCAGCGGTATGTCTGCGGACTTGCACGCTAAAATCCGGGTTTCGATACCCGTGGTGGGCAGAGCACAGATAGCCCATTGTGTAGCTTTGTGCTTAATTCAAAACAACAACAACAGCTATCAGAAAGTGTCTTCCCTTAGGTTTCAATATTCCTGAAGAATTAATGAAAATACTGAAGGATGTCAAGGTTGTGTAAAATTTCTCACCTAAAATCGCTGAGGTCGGTCGTTCAAACTTTAAGTTTTTTTTCAGAATAATCACTGGGGAGGAAAAAAAGATGGGAAAAAATGAACTTGTGAAACGTCTCGAAAATGGCGAATATTTTTCAAGATACACTTGTAATGTCTAAACTTTATATTTTTTTCATACTGAATATATAATTTGAAGATATCATGTTGTATATAATGGTTTTTAAGAACAGAATGTAAACTTTTTTTTAATTGTGTACTGATGTAAATTCTAACAGCACTTTTAAAAGTAAGTAATAATAAATAAACTTTGACGGATCAAATCATGGATTAGTATGGTGGAGTGCTGCCATCTAGTGAACTTGTAAATGATTGCTCTGATAAAATATATCGTTACTTTTCCTGACACCAAAATTACACCTGCTTTTATAGAGAAGTTAAGGGATAATTTCAGATGTGCGCACAGTTTATATATTTTTTTATCTTTAATGGACAATTTTCATTCTGTACTGGCCCGGATAAGGCACTCGACTCTTAATCTGAGGGTCGTGGGTTCGAATCCCCGTCACATCAAACATGCTCGACTTTTCAGCCATGGGGGCGTTATAATGTAACGGTCAAGCGCACTATTTGTTGGTAAAAGAGTATCCCAAGAGTTGGCGGTAGGTAGTGATGACTAGCTGCCTTCCCTCTAGTCTTACACTGCTAAATTAGGTACGACAAACGCAGATAGCCTTCGTGTAGTTTTGCGCATAAATAAAAAAAAAAACAACAACAACAAAGCAACCAGGAAATTATTTTTGTTTTTCTTTGAAAAATATTGTAAAATTTAACGACCATTCTTTAAAAGCATATACTTTGATATTCATTTTCCAAGTGAATACCTAAATATTCACTGTGCCCTCCAAAAAAGTATATGAATATCGTAAAATTTATGACATGACCCAGGAAACACGTGGTTAAGTGAAAAGCTGTGAGCTAGTAAAACAAGTATTGCCGGAACATAATCGTTTCGTGTGTTTAAGGCCCCGCATGGCCAAGCGCGTAAGGCGTGCGACTCGTAATCCGAGGGTCGCGGGTACGCGCCCGCGTCGCGCTAAATATGCTCGCCCTCTCAGCCGTGGGGGCGTATAATGTGACGGTCAATCCCACTATTCGTTGGTAAAAGAGTAGCCCAAGAGTTGGCGGTAGGTGGTGATGACTAGCTGTCTTCCCTCTAGTCTTACACTGCTAAATTAGGGACGGCTAGCACAGATAGCCCTCGAGTAGCTTTGTGCGAAATTCCAAAACGAACAAACAAATCGTGTGTTTAAAAGAAAAATATAAATTACTAGAAGTGTGAAAATTAGTTGTTAAACTTGTTCACGTGCTATCTATGTTGCGCTCGAGACCTGTAATGGTATCATAGCCTGGAAGGGTAAGAACAAAACATAATAAATTTGCAAGGTTGTGTTATATGTTGTTTTTTTCACAAATTATTCGCAATGGTTTTAGTTTGTTCTTCATAATTTCGTGTCACCATTTGTGAAGTTTGTTCGGCAGGTCCATCACGTTAATGTGTACCGTGGAAAGTAAATCTTCCACGTCACCCAACAATGCTTGTCACAACTACTGTTTTATGAAATTAAAATTTCATCAGAACTGTAGGCTTTGAAAACGTTATGATGTTTCTGTAATACTCGGTCACTTTATCTATATTTGATTCTAGCATAAAAAGAGCTTCGCTTTGCTGCCAAGTTTAATCCTGCTAGTTACAAAACTGTGAGAATAAATTCGTAGACAGATATATCCACAACATGAACAAGTATAGGGTGATGCCCAAATTCAAGCAGATAGTTGAAAAAATTATGTAGATGGGTTGTACCTAATGAGAAAAAGACTGCGAAGAGGCGTGTAGCTTGGTCATGGGACCATTCTTTAAACACATTTACTTTTTAATTATCTCAGGTATAAAAAATACCTTAAATGTGTACATCAAGAACTCACTGCAGAGATTTTTGGTCAATAGAACAAGAGTGTTAAAGGTTTCAGAAATCCAATCATTATTTCAAAATGGTTTGCTGATATTGACTGTACAAGAAAGTTGTGATACCTGGAGGTTAAACCAGAAACACACAGTAGACATCTACTGGCTTCATTTTACGATGGAAAGAATTGAATCAAATCTGCAAATTGAGATACCTGTACTGTACCTATCTTATGGATCAAACTCTGAATTGTAACGTTACAAGCTTCCAAGATTACTGTTGGATTAGTTATGGCACCAATGTAAAACTCGTTTTTATTTACCTGGTGTATTGCTATGTAAAAATGATAGAACGAGTATTGTTGTTTCAATCTTTGTTATATAGATGATTCATGCTAACGCTGTCGTTAACTGGATGCACTGTTTTGAGTATAGTATAGTCGTGTTTTTTGCTACAGTAAATAATTTTTGTAGTATTTTTTTCATGGATCTGCTAACGCATTCATTCACAGAATACATTCCGTCCATATTTCCCATTTCAGAACCAGTAGCGGGTACATAGTAACATTTTTCTTTCGCTCCCTAATGAATAAGTCAATAAATAAAAACAGTTTTTACTTTTTAACTCGTCTATTGTTTGTTCATTAGACTACAATTAAAGTGCATTTAACGCGAGAAGTTACGAAGTTATCATATACACAAACTTTTAATTAAAAATTGCACACAATATGGGAGACAGATGTTAAGATCTATTGTATATAACCGTTATCTTTTCTTCTGTTAGGGGTTGTCCCTTTCTTTGACTGATGACATTTTGCAGCATCAAGTTGAATGTGAACTGGGGAAAACAGAAAATTTACAAGGTAAGGGAAAGAAATAATCGCAATATATGTTATGTAGAAGAATTTTGCCTATTCGTTGCATTCACATTTAGAAGGAATGGGATAATCCATGTAAAAGTGTTAACGGTAGAAGTAAACGAGTATTTCTAATCACGAAACGATATCGCAAGAAAACTAGGCTTAAGGAGACAACTGGGATTTTAACTCTGAAAATAAACTTTATTCCTCAACGTTTAGGGTGTTATATTGTTAGTGGAAAGACTAACGATGTACCAGTAGATGTTATCATCCCAATTTTTAAGTGAAACTGTACGGCTCAGTTTTAAAAAGTGAACAAACAAAGGCATATTAAAAATCAAATAATATTGTCGCTATCACGATATAAGCAGCAGTGACTTTGGCTGTCGAACACAGATGATGGTTTAGCTTGAGATAATTCAGGGATATTGCTTGTTTGCTAAATATCTTTGCTACTTAATACAGAGTTAGTTATACTCTACTTTCTCTTGTATAGTTTATAGAGAATGATTGAAGTAAAATAAACAATTTTATGCACTCGGAAAATGTAGGGTTGCTAGGGCTCCCACCTGTACATGTTTTTCGACTGAATGAAAATAAAAGTGATTTCATTGGTTGCCAATTCGCAATCATGATGGCGACGTCCGGCGGAGAAGAGCTTTCTGAACATTTGAACTGTTTATTTTTAAGAAAGGAATTATTCTCATGTCGTATTCACAAAACTCTCTGGTGGTTGTTATTGATTGTATACGTTTTGCATTTTCCTTTCGTCAGTACGTAAAATTGTGTCCACATGCATGGACACAGCAAAAAGTAATTTACTCCTTAAATAAAACGAAAAAAAAAATGGATGTTATGATAACGTGAACAATATAACCATTAGGAGACAGGTGCTGGGGTCTGGACAGTAGGTTTCGGCTAAGTCGTCGCTTGTCTCGTAACGGCATGATCTAATCTTTCAGGCGGAACTACAGACCTTTGTAACCCGGCAAGCCTTTGTACTGGCTCGTTAAGTTTCTTCATTCATCTTTTCCCGGTACCTGATGGCGGTAACCTTTGATATGCTTGTGTTAATGGGGTGGGTTCTCTTTCTCTTGTCCCTCTTCTATCCCCAAGGTCTTGTTCAAGCATTCTCCCGTAGACTTGCCTTTGTCCAAATTCTTGGAACAGCCTCTTTTTCTCCTTCCTTTAATGAAGCATTTTACACGTAATGACAGCGCTGAGATAGAGTAGACACCATGCTGACTTGACATTTTTTTTTATTTTTTTTTTAGATACCGTCGTCAAGGTCCCGAACTGTTAGGCTGAACACACACGCGTTTACTTCACCTTAACATTGCAAACTTGTGATCCGTTTTTTGTTTAGATTTTTTCAGGTATTTATTTGTTTGTTTGTTGCTGTTGTTTACAAAGATTATGGTAAATATTCATAAGGTTTTTTCTACATATTAAACTCGAGTTTGCCTGAATGTTAAACTCAACTCACTGATGCTTATTATGTAGAGACCTCTTTACTTTCTGATTAGTTTTTGAAAACATTTTGGTTTTATGTTTTATTTCAGTTTGAGTTTTGGTTTATAGGTCACTGAAACGTATTTTTGCTAATGTACGAATAACTTTTTTTCCATAAATAGTTTTCTTTAGGTGGATTTCATTTGACCTTGAACATTAAATTCGAGTCTTATAAAATTAGTTTGATTTAGTATTTCGTGCTGTTTTTTTTTTCTTTGCTTTATTGAATGGAAAAGTACAGAAGATTTTTATGGCACATCTCCTGAAATAGAATTAGTTTAACTTCCAGTATGCTACAAGTTATTTTCTTAGGTTATTTTAGTTCAAGCCAAGCGTATGTTTTGTTTGTTATCAATTCATGACAGTTGTGTAGAAAATGTGATAAGTAAATTTCAGCATATTTCATCCTATTTTAGTGGTTGTAATTTCAAGAATACTTCTCTTAGTGGGAGATGCAATTGATACTTGCCATATTGGGTTTTGATATAAAGGTATCTGTTTGGGAAACAAATGTTTATGCTAGACAAAGATAATGAAATTTATGTGTACATAGGAACAATTTATTCTTGGTTTTTGTGTTGCAGAAAACTGTGTCAGCATTAAGAAAAATCAGTTTGTACATTTAATAATAAAACTTGCAATGAAGTCATGAAACACAAACTGTATGTTTGATTCATTATATGTAGGAAAGAAAATTTTCAAATCTGATAATTTAGAGGGAGGATAAAAAAAATATAGAATGAAGGTTAATCTGATAAAAAAAATGTGAACAGTAGGCATAGATATGATGAACTTTATTTTTCTTTAGGTTTTAAGTTTTTTTGTTGATAAACTTTTCAACACTTATTTCAAGTAGTAGTTAGGGAAGTACGAAAGGCAATGTGAAGATCGGTTAAATCAGTTTATGGGAGACTTAGCTTTAGTTGCTAGTTTTGAAGATAACTTACAGAAACTACTGGAGGGTTTGATCATGACAGCAAAAGATTTTGGAATCCAAATCATTGTTCAGAAAATGAAGGTAACGAAAATCACTGAATGGACAACAGCTGTAATCAGTTTAGATATTTCGGAAGCACTCTTGAAGACGACGAAAAATGAACAAAAGAGATTAGTTAAGAATTTCAATGGTTAAAACGTCATTCATGAAAAGGAAGGAGCTTATAAGTAAACAGATCAATAAAGACTGGTTTGGAGTGTTGAACTGCATGAAGAAGGGATATTTATACTGACAAAAGAATACATTAAAATTTTAGAGAGCTTTATAATATGTCGGTTTGGTAACAAATGGAAAAACGCACCTGGACAAAATGGACAAGTAAATGAGAAAGAGCTTGAAATGATGGAGAAAACATAACCTTGATGGTAAAAATCCATAAAAAGCAAAAGGTGTGGGAAAGATAATTTGATGAAGAACGTCATAGAAAGAAGAAATTAAGAGGATTACCTTGGGGTAGGAAGAAGAGACAGCTAGATGACATGACAGAAGGGGAATCGTACTGTGAGATGGAGAGGACAGGGTGAGTTGGAGAAGGAACTGTGGAGCCAATAGCTTGTCTTAGTGTAGACAACTAATTAAACATTTGTTGATTATATTATGTATTTTATCCTTTAAACAGTGGATATATCACAGATTCTAATAATGGTGTTTAAAACTGGTGAGCCAACTGTTCTTCAAACTGAAGATGATGGTCTCTTCTTAATGAAAGTTGATTTGTTGTGGGGTTTTTAGTTTAAAAAGTAAACAAACAATTATTCAGCCTATTCATCAGTTGATACAGTTTTGAAATACCTAGCCTACATGAAGTGGGGTGGGGGTACAATGTGACACATTAATTAGTTATTGTTTGAGGCTCATTTGTTACAAACTCAAAAAAGATGTGTATTTATCATTACAGTTAATCTTCAGTCAGAAGCACTGCTTTCAGAGTTAGCTAACAAGTACAGCATGGAAGACAAACCAGAAAAGGCACAGGAAGAAAAGAGTGAAAAGGAAGAAAGAACAGAGCTAAGCATGAATGTAGGTGTTTATTATTAGCAAAATAAAAGTAAAAAACATGAATAGTTATGTGAAAGCACTAACTAGTTTTATATTAAAGTGTTAAAAAAAGGAATAAAAAATATTCCACCTGTGTTCATGCTTATGTTTGTAAATTTCATGAATGCCACTTAATTATCTAATTACTTAAACTTTAAATTAGTTTGTTTTGTTGTTCTTTTTTTATTTATTAAATTTTAACATATGTAATTTCTTTTTGGGCATGTTGTACTATTATATTAAAAGCAAAAACAAAAACCAACATTCTTTGGCACAATGAAACTTAAAAAGCCTTCATCAATTTCTGTAACTATTATTAATAATAAATATTTTACCATTCATAGTACCAAAATATGTCAGTTTTTGTATTTTTTTCTCTTTATTTCAGCAAAACTGTTGAAAACTATATATAAACCCCTATTTTTTCCATCAGTGGTGATATGGGTAGCAACGCATAATTTAAAAATATCTTTTAGCTGCAATACAAGTTTTTATCCCTCTCTGTACTCTAGTTTATTGCTGCAGTTATGTAAATCTTGTGATAATCATCGTAGTTTCATGTCTTTTTCTCATTCTGCCTTTTATTGCATAAAATCTTTATGAAATAATAATAATAGAGACCTGTTCAAGAGAAGAAGGTAAAGCAAAAGATGTACTCCAAATTAAAAATAAAACCGTGAAAAAGGATTTTTGATGGGTATCATTCAAGCTTCATGGCAGAGTCTTTATGCAGGTTATTTAAAATTGTAAAAGAATCACGTTTCATTTGTTTTTAAGGCAGTTATTCTGTCAGTTTTTACAACGAATTTTTTAAAAATAAAATTAGCCATTAGTCTCCAGGTGTTTACTGCATCACTTCTCATATCCAGATAAACTGAAAGTCCCTTAAGTTTCATAAATACTGCTGAAAAAAACTTAGACTGGGATATTATAAAATGTATTTAACACCAAAGAATACTATGAGTTTGGAAGTACAAGTATGAGAGATGGAAGAAAACAAACATTATGTTTTATAATTAGTAGTCCTGGATTGGGAATTTTCTCATTTAACTTTGAGGCTCTCTGATACCATTGCTTCTTAAGGGTACAATATCCTAATATGTCCTTGGTTATCAATATGTAACTCTTAAGGTCTTTGTAGAAGCTTGTTGATTATCAATCTGCAAAGTAAAAGACAGCTGAGAAAAACCACAGTGGGTTACATGGCCCAACAAATACTTCATTATGTAGTAGAATAAGATATACAAGGGTCACGTAAGTAAGAAAACAACAGCTCTGTTGTTACTGATGTAAGTGATATTAAAGAACTATGTTAGTACTGCATAAAGCATTTGCTTTTTTGTTTTAATCCTGGAACTAGTACATACAGTTGTTTGTTGATTTGTGTAAAGCTACTGTAGAATTCCAAGTTAAAAGTTTCTAAGAAGAGCTATGTGCTATATGATCTGCCGTATTAGTTTAACAAAAAAAAAATTCTTCCTTGAAACAGGATCTAAAGATTATTTTTTTTCCTCATGTAACATTTAGTATCCACACCAACACCTACCAGTTGTCCACTGGGCTTTTACTGGTGTTGTTAGGTCAGTGTGATTGTTAATGATTGTGAAATAACAGAACTAAGGAACTGAATTGTTTCGTATGTTGTGATGGAAAATAATAGGACAGAGATATAATTCTTAGGAAATTAGAAATATCAGACAATTTTGTTTTGTATTTATCTGCTAGTTCTTTCATTCATAATGAAAAAGCTTTCTTAAAGAATTATTACTCTGAATAATTATCTGTTATTGAAAAATAATTAAAAAAATATTTGATTAAGTTAGATACACAAGAAACATCTAAGAAAATTAAACTTAAAAGTAGTTCATTTACAAAAAAATAAATTTTAAAAACTGATTTAACAGAGTATAAACAAGAATTAAGATGATAAATACAAGTTAATGTATTTTTTCTTCTCTCTAGATTTTTAAAGGTCAAACCATCAGTTTTATATGATGTTTATTGGACAAATGATGAGTTTAATTAATTATACTTATCATTAGACATTATTTTAGGCTTATTATATTTTTGTATCGCTACATTCTTAATTTAGTCTCTTAGAGATTTTCCAAATTAGGAAATGTGCGTTATTAGCTTTCCAACCAAACTATAGTCATCACATCCATTGCTGACAATGCATTTCCTCAGCCTGTAAAAGGCTGTTACAATTCTTGTAACAAGTAGACAGCTTAATTAAATATTCTTACCACTGCTATATTCATTTTATTCCAACTGGCCTGAAGAGCTCTGGATGTAGCAAAATATGCCATCAGCAATGGATATGTCAAACATAATATTGTTGAAATGTTGTTAATTTATGCTCTTTTGATTCTTGAAAATCTCTGAGGAGTAGATTAATCATGTAGTGTTGAAACAAATAATAGGCCTAACTTAGTGTGTTATGACAAATAGTAATTAATTATAATTAAACTTGACCAGTTTGTAAATGGCAGTCACACCAGAACAAATGATGAGTTTATCTTGTCGGGAGTAGTAATTCTCTAGTGCTTTTATAGCAGGTAGACAATGGTATAAAAGAAAGAGATGTGATGGTATTACCTTGTATAATCTTTACATAAAGGGTAGTTCTCAGGAATAGCTACGTGTAACTGTAAATACAAACATTTTATTATAAAATAATAAATATTATAAGATAGTTTCTCCAGAACCAGTCTTGCCAGGATTTCCAATACACAAATATTAAAAACAACTGGATAAGTAAAGTTTACACAACAGATTTTGAAAGTTGTAATTGGGATTTTTGGACCAGCTATTTATTACCAGAAAAAATGTCTTGAGATGACCTCCCATCAGCAACTTAAAAATGGACTCATTATGCAATTAGTATTACTTTTGTTTTGTTTTTTTTAACTATTTGCAAATACAGTAATTTCCAGGTTTAAATTACTGTTTAATTTAGTTCTCACCATTGAATTAAAATATTAAAACTGATTTTACAAGCATTAAATATTTATTTAGATTTTAAAAAAAAGCAAAAAGGATGAGTGGAAAAGTAAAGCACATTAAATGTTGTATACCTTAGATAGTTGGCGCCATCTTTAGTTAGTGTTAGTAACTGGAACGAATATACAAAAGTTAAAGCGTATTATCTCAAATGTTCCACCCAGCAACAGTTCATGTAAGTTAGATAAACAGATATCAATTGGCATTAATTGGTTAATTAATTTGTTTTCTGTGTATAGATACAATATTATTGAGAGATGATTATAATTTATTGCTTACAGTGGTATGTAAGGTTGTTTTTCCTGTGAAGTGAAAATTATTATTCCATATAAATATGAATAATAATAAAGGGAAACTATTTTTGTTTCAAAACATAATCTTAATGTGGTGTTATCACCACTTCAATATTCTTATTAGTAGTGTTTGAACTTGTTCATTTTTGTTTTTTTCTATTATCAGGTTTTTTTGTTTCATCATATTTTCATAACTGCTGTTTATAATGTTTAAACTTTTTAGGTGGTTTTTCAATTAAAAGTTTCTTGTTTCAGGTGGTATTGTCCTAACTTTCAGGATTGTTATCAGTTATTCTTAAATTTGTTATGCTTTTTTTTTTCTCAATAGGAAGTTTCTTGTGATTTATCTGTGAGTGATCTAGAGAAGCAGGAGTTTTCCTTTACACTCTATAATTTTAATGGACATGGCAATGTCACTAAAGATGTAAGTAATTTGATATTAATTAGTGTCTATCAATACCAGCTTTATTATGTATTTAGCTGATTTTTATTAATATCAGAGCCAGATTTATTGTTTATTAAAATAAAAGTGATTATTTTACAGGTATTAAATATTTATTTAATTAGATAAAAAGTTTGAAAACATGTTTGAGAATTAAGCTTTTCTAAAGGTATCAATGAAAAAATAAAACATGTTAAAGATTGTATATCTAGGTAGTGTTCAACCACAATTTGTAGTTAATGCTAGTATTATTTACTGGCTTATCAATTTTTAGCCAGTGTATATCAGTGTCAGTTCTAGCTTTATCAACTGGCAACATTTAAGAATGTCATTGGTTAATTGCAAGCTTTGTGAAGTATTTTGTCAAAAACTATAAGTATTCATTGTATGTAAAATAAGACTTATTTTCTTTAGGATGTTGCAGGACTAGTACGATCCATTCACGAAACTTTAGGAAAATCAGTTAAGCTTCCTCCTTCTGGTAGTCGGACAATCAAAGTCAGGTTAGCAATCTCACCTGACTCAACAAGTCCAGCAGAAAAAGGAGCTCCTCAGCCATCTAAAAGTATGACTCAAAAAGAGACAGACAACATTAAAACACCAATGAATGAATATAAACAGTGTAGTAACCAGAGTGTAAACACCTGCTCCACCTATTTGTCCTTCTCATCACCAGAGAAAGAAAACTCAAAATTCAAGTGCCATAATTCTTCTCCAGTGACTAACAACTTGTTAACAACCACAACTGAAACAAAGCCAACTGGATGTTCTCCTGCTACTCCCAAATCTCAGCGGGGTTGCCGGTCTAGCTCACTACAGAGACAGGAGGTAATACAAGAGAGTGTGGAGAAGTCTTGCTTAGACTGTGCAGAGGAAAATAGGTGAGCATTTTGATATGTGTTTATCATAATAGATTACTTGCATGTGTATATTGGTAAAACTATTAAATTTTATCCTTTCATGATGGTCAAAGGCTGTGTATGTTGGTAATTACGGTATTAAATTATAGATTATAATTCAAACGTTAATACTGTGTACAAGTTAATTTCTTAATTTAAAAGAAACACACCTGAATATTGATTTTTGTGAGTCATGTTGGATACAGCACTGGTTAAAATTATGTTTGTGATGTCAAAATACTAAGTCTATGGTTTTATATGAATTAGGAACTCAAAAATTACTAATATCATCAAGCCAGGATACACAATAAGAATCTCGTATATTTTTATGTTGCTGAAATATGCTTTGTGGCCCTGTTCACCTCTTTCTATTTTTGGAAACAGTCCCTTGTATAGACTTGCTTCATTACATCACAAGTGAAGAACCAATCAACAGCTTAGAATGTTTCCTTAATGATTTTCTCAGCCATTTTAATCTGTTAAAAGGCTATCGCATTCTTTCGAATCAAGATTTCAATGAATTAGGTTGTCTTTAGTTTGCTTAGAGTTTTATATTTGGTTTAGACCTAAATACAACTTAGAAACCTGAAAAATAATTTGTTTCATATCTTCCACATGCAACAAAAGTTAGCAATGTTCAAAAATTGCAGCTAGAAGAAATAATTATTTGCTTTACTTCTTTATTTATTGTTCTATATTTTAAGAAAAATAAGTTTAATAACCATAACTTATTTCTAAATAATAATAATAATAATAATATATATTAATTTAAATATAATTATATGTTACAAAATACTAGTCCATTGAGACATGGCTAAGGTAAGATAACTTTTTAAAGACTAGAGGTCAGTTTTATGTCATTGGATATGGTGCACATGCACCATATTAATTCAAGTTATGTAATTTGTAATGATAAGAAATTTCACCAGGCACCATTGAAAGGTCAATATAATTAAAATTAATAAATATATAACATAACAAAATTGAAGATACTTAGACTAATCATTTGTATTTTCTTATCATAATTTGTAGTCATTCTAGCATGAAAAAGAGCATAATTTATATTTATTTTCCTTTTTTTGTTTTTTTTATAGTTACAAGGTCAGTCAAATTGGCAGACCCCACATTGTTAGAGTGCAACAAAATAAGACAATACGTAAGGTCTCATTGAAAACAAACATTTGAAATGTATTTAAGAGGTTTTAGAGTCTAGACAAATAGTATTTGAGAGTTTTTGGGGTGAAGAATAGTTTTCTAATCATGACGTGAAATCACTTTGTGCTCAGACTAGTAATGAAATAGGCTTGATATTTTCACAAACAAATCTTTAGTAAAAATACTTGATTGAAGAATTTGACTTTTTGTGGACAAAAATTTTGAATATAGACATACTGCATCAAAAGTTATTGTATAAGTACTTAATGTGCAGATGTATGTATAAACTTGTATATTATACCAAGCCCTGTGCAAAAAGGTTAAAGGTGGCAAACAACTTCAATAAGAAAGGTATATAATATATTAACTTTTGAAGTTAGAGTTAGTCAAGTTATGATTTATTTTTTATTAAGTACTTCTAATTATTATGTAAACTTATAAAGAATCACATATTTTTATTTCTAAAGGAGACAGCCTGGAGAAAAGCATTGGCACAAGCGACGACACAGACATCATCGTAGTTGTAGAAACCATATAACTGAGTGTTGTGATCGATATAATCATTATTTGAACTTGGATGGTGATGAAAAGCTCCCTTATGAATCTCGTTATCCTTTTTCCTCTGGTCTGTCTGAAAAAAATCATTTGGACTCTCGAATGCCCTACCACCAAGAAGTCACAGAAAATCACTGTAATAAAAAGCTAGGTCATTGTAGTCACCAGAGGTCAAAGTCTCATGATGCCAATACTACTGCTAGACTCTTTCACTACCGTATGTTTTCTGACCAGAAAGATGATTTCTTAAACTTAAATTTTGATCTTTGTGACTTACTCCCTGAAGAAAAATTTGACTGGGAGAGGCAACTTCCCCACAGACGATCTAAGTCTTATGATGTTCATGATCATTCAAAATCAAACTTTTTGAATTCTCCTAAAGCAAAGCAACGAACTAACAGAGGTGTTACGTTTACAGCTTCTGCAGCAGGGGCTTCTCCAAACCACCATCACAAGCAAAAACATCGGGAACGTGAAAGGATGCGAACAATGCAACAGGTAGCTGACTGGTTAAAGAAAGAGCATCTTGGTGAAATGTCTAAGGAAGACAGCATCAGTAACTCTCAGGTGGTGATTCAGAGGCATGAGCACCATCACTTTCATGAACATGTGCACCATCATTATCATCATTATATACCTTCTTAGCCTGAATTGTGCTGGACTTGTAAGGGACCACTTGATAAGTTCCAGATTGTCTGTGTTAGTTCATGTTTGCATTACTTCTGCATTGTCCCATTTCCTAAGTGGGCAGTAGGACAATTGGTATAAAGTCCCACCAGCAAGTTTACTCAGGTAAAAAGTTCCAAAAAGTAAAACTTCTAATGGTTGAATGTATTCTTTTTCAAGTCACAGTATGTTAGAACATCAATATTTGAATTATGAATAGATTGACTTGTCCTATTTTTTTAGGTTAAGTAATGATAAGATAAACCAATCTAAATGAATGTTATCTCCTCTGTGTGCAACAAAAAGTGTTTATTTGTTAAAACGTCCATTTTTTTATTTAAAGTTCAATGCCATTTCATTATAACTAGATTTTAGAAAGATATTGCTACAGTACAGTACTCTATTATTTGCACATTATTGAAGCCATGGAATTTGAAAAGTTTATTGTTCATCAAAGCTTTTCAGAATTCTGTTGACATATTCATTTTCAGTTAAATACTACTAATTTAAAGGTTAGGAAGATATCGTACTCAAAATTGGGCTACTTTATTTGATGTTACTGAACAGAAAATTGTGGGCCAAGAAAAAGTTATAATTAATGTAGTTTATTTCATTTTCAGTTAGGCTATTAAAATATACTTTTCATAGAAAGACTCTGAGTTTTGGTTAGAAATATTTTAATGTATTGCTTACCTTAAAAAGCTCTTTGGGTGAACAGTTATGAAGATAGCTCAGTCTGTGTGAAACTTGGGTCAGAGATTACGGGTCTTAACCATTACAGAGTGTAAGGTAAAAAAATGTATTTATCCATACTGGTTATTTTTCATTTTTGAGATACTTTGATAAAACTCGGTACGAGTCTATTTATGTGAAAACATTACAGTGAAGTTTTATTTTTCTTTTAGATATTTTCTGTTAATTTCAACTAGGTTGTTACTTAAGAGATTAAGAACATTTATCAAATTGTTGTTAGTGATATTTTAGAATCAACACAACAGAAAAACTAAGATATAAGAGAAGCATATGTTAAGTTTTATTTTTTATGCAAAGTGAGTTTCAGATCAAAAGTGTTTTTTACTATATTTTTTTTTTGGTGAATTACAAATGTTTACATCATACTAGTAAAATGGAGATTGAGATGTAATATTTTCAATCATGATTTAGGAAGAGTGATTAGCTAATCGTGGTGCCATTCAGATTGCAGTTACCAAAATTCTAAAAATGTTGTCTCAACAATAATCTCAATCAATATAATTATATGGATTATTTTAAAAACTGTCTTTTCATAAATGAAAATATTAGCAGTCAGAGAATTTGTTCACTTTAATATTTTTATTTCATTGTAAAATATTTAAGTTAATAAAAAACTTTTTTCATTTTGACTAAATGCAGTAGCCAGACTTGCAGGTTTATGAAGTTTGTGAATAAGAGAGAAGTTTAATTAACGTGATTATTATGTTAATCAAGAATAAAACTTGAACTTATAAAAACAATATTGTATCTAAAGCAATTTTTTAAGTAAAGTTACTGTGCTAAGAAACACCAGGAGATAATTGTTTCAATGATATACAGGGCCAGTGCCACCTGCATAAATCTTAGGGCTTAGGACAGGTCTTTTTTGGGCTCCTGTCACAGGAATTTTGGTTTTAAGTTTATAATCAAGCTCTCGTCACCCATTTCTTCCCCTGTACATGTACAAGTAATATCATCATGTAACTTTTACATTTGCCTTCTTTTTCTGTATTTGTAAACAAGGAGCCCAAATATTCAAGCTAGTGATATTTTTTATAAAGTTCTGTTCAGAAACAACATTATAAATATCATCTACAAGTTTGTTATGTCGAATGAACTGTCAGAAGCTCCTTGGATGAAGGCTAGCTGGGTAGTTATGAAGACAGCTCTAGACATGTTAACTTTTGGTAAGAGATTACGGGTGACTTACATTATCGTGGTAAAGTAAAACAGTTTGTGTAATTATGTTTTACTACCATGGTATATGGACATATGGATTTGCACTGTAGCACATCATACAGGTCTAATAAATTGGGTACAGTATTTTTACTACAGTGATTAGAAGAGTTGTAGAATAAACATGCCATCATATACTTAAAACAAGAAACATACAAGATAGTTTTAAAACTGCATATTTTGTCAGTTCAAAATTACTTAAACTTTATCCATCATCCATGGAGTCCTATACATCAAAGTATTACCTTATTCTACAAGGTATTTTTAAGACTGAACAAAACTGTGCTTCCCTAATGGACTATCTTTAGTCCTTCTTTCATGAGCTTCACACAGGTTCTTACAAAAGTATCCTACTTTTTTACCGACTGTGGAGTTGTTGAACCAAACACCCTTTTCTCCATAAAAGTCAGAGTGTGGACAAAGTTTATTACAGGTGAACCCACCTGAATGCCTTGGTTCAAGGCAAGATATTCATCTGTTCACCCCCCCCATCCCTTCCAATGCAAGTGCAACTGTACAGAACCGATGAAATTGCAGAAAAAATGATATCACAATTTTGATGATATACAGTTAGAGCTGTCCAGTTTTTAGAATGTAAATGTAAATAATTAGCAAGCAGCATTGTTGCAGAGTCCTAATATAGGGTACAGGGTTGTTTTTGAAAACATAATTGTTTTTCAATTATGTAAATGTAGAATAGATCAAGAAATGCAGGATTTTATATAAATTTGATGATATCAGTATCTTGCCAGAATCATTTACTTCCATGGACATCATTATATTACCTATTGATGTTCTTTGATGACACTACCACAAACTAGCTAGTGTGTCATCAAGTACCAAACTGTATTTGAATGGGGGTTATATTTTGTCAAACTAAGGAAAACACCCTTTCCTCATCAGTATATCAATGGGTAATTGTGATTACTAGTTTGGCCACTTTACAAAGATGTCCAAACATTGGTTGCTCTATGAGTACGTCCATTTTGTTACTCATATGCCCTCACAAGAAGTACACTTTCTAATATTCCTGTTACCAGCTTCTTTGCGTCTATCATACCTTTTGATTTCCAACCGAATTAATTAATTCTGATAGTTCAGAAACATCTGAGAGAGGTTTTCCTACTCACTTGGATCACTAAATTGCAGCAACATGTGAAACTTCTTCACAAAATGAAGAATCTGAGGAAACTCTGTATCTGATTACCTTTCTGAATTACAAATTTTGGACTTTTAAGTAGATCATCATTAAAGGACAGGTATCTAAGTGCATTTGCACTTCACTATCAAAATATATTACTTGATCGGAACATATTGAAATATGTGACATTCTTTGAGACTTTCAGTTTCTGTTGGGTGAACATGCCAATGTGGATGCTTCCTTGATCATCCTGGTTTTCATGACTTATATGGCTGATTGCCTTAATATCGTATTTTATAAATTTACCTGTAGAAACTTTTGGAAAAGTGTTAATCTGATTGTGCAAGATACAAACTGTTAGCTCAACCTAGTGTAAACTGGACAGACAGACTGATAAAATAGCAAGTAGATAGGTCTGTGTCATTGGATCACAAAGTTTTTCCAATCAGTTATTTAACCCTTACCTGTGTTTTACTGATACAAGTAACTGGTAAAAAGGATGACACAACTTTGAAAATCCTGTTGATTGTCTATTTAAGGCCAAGTCATCTAGTGGATTCACAGTACACAACAGCTAAATGGTGTTGCAAAAGACAAAATTCTTATAGACCAAAATTATGCCACATGATGTTATCAGACCAGTGAGTTATGTCAGTAGCTATGTCTTCCATATCAAATTGTATATAACTCTAGTAAAAAACTGAAGCTTCTCCTTCAGAGTTATTATGGAAGATATGGGAAATGTACACTCTATTTCCCATGTTAACTGATGCATTGTTTACAAATAGTTGTCAACATTTCATTCATTCTCGTCAATACTACTTGTACCCTACCTGCATGATTTTTTTTTAAATGAGGTATTCATCACCAGTGTCGAATAGTGGTGTTTGTATTTTGGCTGTGAGATCAGACTGGTGTTCATGACTTATATGGCTGATTGCCTTAATATCGTATTTTATAAATTTACCTGTTGAAATGTGTCTCATGAAATAGTGGACTCCTCAAAATGCCAAATATTACATGTTGGAATTGTTATGTTTATTTTCACTTCAGCTCCAAGGAAGTAAAACTTAAAACATCTTCACAACACCTTACTCACAGATAATTTTCACCTTAGTATATTTATTTTTCATGTGAAACGATATTTTAAAGCCTTAAAAACCTAATAAAATTTACTTGTACTTCATAAACTAGGCTACTGGTATCACTTGAACCCTAATTTCTCAAACAAGACTGATTTCTTGGTTGCTGCTCATATTTTGTATCTGTTACACCACACTGTCACTGAAATTGGCTTTATGTTAAAAGATATAATCAGTGTTTAACATGATTTTTTTCTGGGTTATGATGACAGTTTGTGAGGTGGGTGAAGAAGTAGCTGATGTTTTTGTGACTTCTAATTACTGACTTTCTGCTCATGTTTTTTGATGGTTATTTGCCATTCAACATTGCACATGCTTTGCTGTGCCTAAGAAATTAAATATCAAACTTGATTATCTTAAATATATTACCTATATGGTTGAATTAGTAACATACTATCTCCAGACATAATAGCATTGTATGGCCTGACAAATGATGTGCTAAAGCATTGTTATAGTACAGTCTGAGCAATGATGTGCTAAAGCAGTGTTATAGTACAGTCTGAGCAATGATGTGTTAAAGCAGTGTTATAGTACAGTCTGACCAATGATGTGTTAAAGTTGTGTTATATAATATGTCTGACAAATGATGTGCTAAAGCAGTGTTATAGCGTGGTCTACAAAACTCGTGCTAAATAAGCATAAGTTTATATTCAAATTATTTCATACCATTTCTTACACTACAGGAAGATGCCATGTAAGGTCTACCAGTTAAAACTTACTTGCACTTAAAGCATACTTATTTACCCCAGCCAATAGAGCTATCTTTGAAGTTATAGTTAATATCATGCTCAGTCTCTCCGTGTTTTTGATTTGAACGTGTGTTGAACTCATTCATAATCAAATTAAATTGATTTGTTCTAATAGAAACCTTCAGTTCTGAAGGGCCAGGATGTGGTCCATGGCTCCTGGAAGGTTGTATAGATTATCTTGACAGTGCCTGATCAGAATTACATTTCTTTCTCAAATTTCCCCCATTCATTTGTTGCTATAGAAACAGAAAACAGCATTGTTGCTGTCATTCTTAGTTTCTGACTTGGAGAGTTAGGGTTAGTAATATTGTCTCAACAAATTCACATTTTCATGGTGTCCTATTTAATGATGTCTTGTTAACTTCTATCAAGTTGTGCACGGAATTAGGCAATTAGTGAAAATGCTGTAGACAATGGAGTGTAAATTTGCAAACATAGCTGAAGTGTAACAGTGAATTTGCACAAGTAAGAAAATGCACTGGTAATGACAAAATACAACAATGCACACACTAGCATTACTGCAATAACATTATACTATTGCCCATAGGTTGTATGCAAAGTCTGTCTTTTTTTTTTCTGGTCAAATTTTGTTCCCAGGTGGGTGAACTTACAGCACTTGCAAGTGTAGGTCAAATGTGGGTGTCACTTGCCAGTATGTGTAAGATGACAAGACTGTACATGGCACATGAAATTCCAGAAACTAGGATACAATAGTTTTTATTAAGTACTTTGTAAATAAAAGAGCTAAAAGCAATCAAGCCATTTTTAAAATTTTCTTTCTGGCTGGATCTGAATTTTTAAATATGAACACTTTCACTAATGTGCCTGGAGACTATTAACACTTTTTTTGTTAATAAGTATATGAGGTAGCAGGTATTAAAATTAATAAATGGTGAACTCATATTTTCAGTTGTAACTGCACTGAATCAGAATCCACACATTGTGCCACTCATAAATACATTTTACTGTAGAACTATTAACTGCTCTTTTATACAATAAATAGTTTTATAAAGCCCTCACTTATGAAGCTTAAGTATCTCCTTGAATGAATAAGATTGAAATACGAGGTTGTGTTAACGGTATAACTGAAATTCAGTATATAGTTTATACTTTTGTAAACTGGTGTTTTTATTTGTAACTTGGGTTAATTTTACACTAGAACTTATCTTTTAATGCATTATATAGAGTACAAAGATAACTGAGTAATACATAAGATGTGCCTATTTTTCACATATATGCACTAATATCTATTAATATTTATTGCCTTTCTGAGGTTTGTTTAGTGTACAGAAATGTAAGTATTTGTAAGTGCTATATATTCTACAGGCAGTAATGACTGTGTTTGGTGAGTCTCATATGTAAACTTCTCATTTGAGGAAATAAATACTTGAGTAATTATCCTTGTGTGATCTTGATGTGTTCCAAGTTATAAAACACATTAGAAAACAATAATCACATTTACATACTGTGTAATGAAACAGGCTTTGTTTATTGCTTACTGGATTCTTTTTTTAACATTAACAAAGTGGAAATATATTACCTCATGATGTTAAATGTAAGGTTCAGATCTCTGACTAAATTCAGTCATTGAATATATATCGTCACTTGTCCTATTTTCTTTACTGCTAACTGGTTGAATCTTTTTAATATTTTGTGTGCAGTCACAATAACAGTGAAATAAATGGTTCTTGAATTGCATCAAATTGCTGGTGACACATGACACTTCAAAATAAATACTTTATAAATGTAAGCTGCTTAATACTGTTCTTCATTACTCCATTGTTTAGTGTTTCCAGGTGTGAATTTATTTGTATAAAAGTAAACACTGAATAATTACAAGCACTTGCAGGATAAATTTACACCATCTCACTTATTTAACCATAAGTTTCAAGGAATGGAAGTTGAACAAATCACTTTTAATTTTGATGGTTTCAAGTTTATTTTGCAAAAGTACAAAATAACTAGTGATAATATAATCACTTGAAAAAAATTAATAATTAGTTTGGCATTTTACATGTTTCTTTGAACAATAAATCACACATTATTTAACTCTTAACAGAAGTTTTGTTCATAATTTCTTTCATCCAATTTTTAACATAAAAGTTAAGCATTTTATATTATAATTTTACTCATATTTATCATGAAATTCTAACATAGGCTAAAATTTTAAAATCATCAGTTGGTTGAACACCTTTAATCACAGAAGTGTTAGCCACCTATTTTGACACCTCATAGGTGTTTTCATACCTTCATATACTAGTGATGAAACTTTATTAAAACAGAAAAATGGCAGTATTCACATTGCAAGTTAATAAAAGTGACTTTCAGGATAAAGTCACCATTTCAACTGGTAAGATTTTATATAAAAGTTGTCACCAGAAGTGTGAATACCATTCTAACTTTCAACTTTAGAATGAAATATACTTCCACAAGTTCAAAAAAAAGCTATTTCCAGTGCATAAACTAAAACCAGTGTATGAATAATAGTATTAATCTTAAAGTTTCATTTCCTAAATTCAGAATTGTGTTTTCTGTTTTACACAATTAGAATTTTTTGATAACTGACATAAAATTATAAACTTGGGTTACACGTTCACTAGAGAAATGTTATACAATAGCAAATAAAAGATTATTCAAAGTGGGGAGCTTTAGGTAATGAGGTGACTCATGGTAACACCAAATCTAATATTTTTTAAATTCAAAATTATGCTCTTCATAAGATTATGCTGGTGTTAAAAGGTGACAGATAGTAGGTTTAGAGCCCAAATTAACCAAACATTACCCGAACAGTTGAGAAGAGCGTGTTTTTGTTTTATTTTTTTCTAGTTAATTAACCCTGTTAAGACGGGTCAAAGGTCAGGTCATCGCCTTTGTTGACTTTCATTCAAGGGTTTATTGAACTATTATTTTATGAATTTATCTCTTTAAGTTAGGTATGAAATTGTAAATTATATTAAAATTTTCCCCATTATACACTATTTAATTTAAAAGTAAACACACCAAAACATCGATTTTTTGTTTGTTACGTGGTATGTTGAATGAGCATTGGTTCCTTTTAGGTGTCTGTAATGTCAAAATACATGGTCTATAGTTCTGTACGAATTACGAACTCAAATACCAACCAACATTCACAAGTTAGAATTAAAAAATATATTTTTTTCTATTTGCTGAGTTATCATTATATTTACTGAATCAAACACAGTGGCTTCCCGCTCTGTTATTTTTATTTTTGTAAACTGTCCATTATGTATACTTATTTTGTATATGATATATGAATAACCAATCCGAAGTTCAGAATGTCTCGTTAAAGATTTTTCTCAGCCATTTTCAAATATAACGGCATCTTCTCTTTCTATTGAAACAATACTTTGTTCTGGTAAGTTAAATATTTAGTATCTTCATGATTTAGTATTTTTCAGATACAAATACATCTTAGATATTAAACTTGATAAATCATAGTTGAATTCTATGGTATACGTGAAATAATTTGTGATTTCTTTGGTGATCCAAACATACACTGCTGGCCAAAATCTAAAGGCCAAGAAAAAATATGCATTTTGCGTTGTTAGACTCAACCACTTATTTGACTGGAGCTTCGAAAGATGAAAATAAGAAAAGGGAAAATAAAAATAAAAAACGTTTTTAGAATTTAATAGGAAAATTATGAACACTCTGAAATTAGCCTAAATAGTAGCTGGTCAAATGTTTAAGACCATACCAAAAAGAAGTCCTAAACAGGGTAGGAAATGCCCAACGAGAGGTCTCGGTAGAGAGTTGCACTCCGTCATTGTGAATAATTTCAAACATTCGCGTTGGCATGGTCTATATAAGCGTTTGCAGAAGACTGGTTGGAATGTTATTCCAAGTGGTGGAAATGGCTTCATGAAGATCATGCACTGTTTGGAATTGAAATCCATTTCTATAGGCTTCCCTTGCCATCCACCCCCAAACATTTTCAATGGGGTTCATTTCGGGTGAACATGTTGGATGGTCCAAAAGAATCACGTTATTCGCCATGAAAAAGTCCTTTGTCCTGCAAGCACTGTGGATTGCAGCATTGTCCTGTTAAAAGATTCAGTGATTTCCACTTTTTTGTCTTTGCCATGTTTTTACCCAATGTAACATAGGAGATGTCAGTGGGAGATGTTGACAACGCTATGCTTGAACGCAAATTACTAAATTTCATTAAGTGTTTACTGATTAACGCTTTGATTCAGCATGGTCTTAAACTTTTGACTAGCTAATATTTAGGCTAATTTCATAGTGTTCACATTTTCCCTATTAAAAAAAATGGCCTGGCATGGTCTAGTGCGTTAAGGCGTGCGCTTTGTGATCTGAGGGTCGCGCCAAACATGCTCGCCCTCCTAGCCGTGGGGGTGTATAATGTGACGGTCAATCCCACTTTTCGTTGGTAAAAGAGTAGCCCAAGAGTTGGCGGTGGTTGGTGATGACTAGCTGCCTTCCCTCTAGTCTTACACTGCTAAATTAGGGACGGCTAGCACAGATAGGCCCTTGAGTAGCTTTGTGCGAAATCCCAAAACAAACAAACAAACGTTTAAAAAATTGTCATTTTTATTTTCCCTTTTCTTAGTTTCATCTTTCGAAGCTCTACTCAAATAAATGGTTAAGTTTAACAACATAAAATGCGTATTTTGTTCTTTATGTTCATTGGCCTTAAGATTTTGGCCAGCAATGTATGTATATAACACCTGAAAAACATTATTTCGTTTCCCATTCTCTAGATGCGAAATATCTTAAGGCTTAACTGACTGCGAAAAATAGCAACCGAGTACAAAAGTCGTAATTAGAAGAGACAACTCTTTGATTTAATTCTTTATTTAGTGTTCTGCTTTAAGAAAAATAAGTTTAAGAACTTATTTGTAAATAGTAGTAATTTATATACACATACAATTTATAATAATTGAAATGTGGCTGTATTTTACCAAATACTAGTTCACTAAAACCAGTGGGCGATTCAAGGTTGTGTGGATCCAGGGTCTAATACTTTTTAGAGACCCTAAATCCCATGTAATTTTACATAGAATAAAATTAACAATGGACTATGGAGCTGGGGCCCCTTCAGCCACTACCTAAATACGCCACTGACTAAAACATATCCAAGATAGGTCACTTTGTAAACGCAAAAACACAAACGAACTTGGCAGGTGTTTAGTTAAGAGAAAGAGGGAAGTCTGAATAATTCTCTCCCTAACAGAGGTGGCCAGGAACTTTGTGGTTCCTTTTCGTCCCCTCGCATGAAATATTATTTAATTTTGCTTGTGAATTTACCTGTATTTGACTTGTTTAAGATAATGAAATGCAGTGAGGCATTATAAAGATGACGGATGAGTAAAGGGGGAGCGAGACAAAGGCGACACAAAAGAAATAAACCCTGCCAGAGCCCGAAGTCCGGAAAGCCGATTAGATATCAATTTAAAACGGCCTGATTCAGGGATGGGCAAAAATATTGCCTTGGCTGGGATCTAAAGATCCAATGCCTGAGATTTGGATGTGGGGGGAAACTGAGTGTTTCGAGAAAACCCACTTTTACTGGACAGGCGCCGAAAGTTTTACCTGTCCTGTGCCCTGATCTGAAAGGAAATTCATATAAATTTAAAAATATATTCACCTTATCTGTAATTATATATTTTGTTGAGTAGTTTGTAATTATTGAAATATGTTATATGATGAAATAAAATGTATTTTGTAGGTGTACTGGCCAATTTACACTATGATGCAATTTGTTTGTTTCTATGTGGTGTTTTAAGTAATATTTGTATGATATTTCTTTGAGCCTGTTTTCAAGGGTGAGTAGGTTGCTGATTTTGTGTATGTAGTTGATAGGTGTGTATGATGGTAGTCGGTTTGCTACTTTTGATATTTGTTCGATTTTGATCTTCTGTAATGTGATGTTATACATATTTTATGTGATTTGACATCCATATTCTATTAACAGACGGATGTAATCCTTGTATATTTGGATGATGGTTTTTGGTGAGCAGATTAAGTGTTTGCTAGATATGGTCATCAAATGTGAAATGCGTTTTTTGATGGATAAATGTATGTTGTTAACATATTTTCCATGTTAATCCGGAGTCGAAAGTGATGCCAAAAAATATGATGTACTTGCTCATGTTGATAGGCGTATTGCTGAGTGAGATGTTTACTTTTTCTAGAGTTTTTCTGTGTTGTTTTAATTTCCTATAAAAAGTGATTGTTTGCGTTTTTGTTGGATTTAAAACCACTCTTCGCTTGTTGCTCCAGCTCGAGACAGTATTTAGTGTTTACCCCAGCGCGAAACATGGCCATTAGTAACATAACATGGCTAGTTTTATACTATTGGATACAGTACATAAGTGCACATGTACCACATAATTACAATTTCTGTATAGTTAACCAGGCACGGTTGAAAAGTTATTATAATAGAAATAATAAATCTTTATGAATGTATAATGTTATGGGATTCAAGATATTTAGTCTAGAGATTTATATTTTCATTTAATAATTATTAGTCATTATAGACCAAAAAAGAATAATTTACATTCACTTCCTAATTTTATATGGTGGTATAAGATGGGTCTAATCGACTGAGCTCATAGAGAGACTCGTATGGCCCGGCATGGCCAAGCGAGTAAGGCGCGCGACTCGTAATCCGAGGGTTGCGCCAAACATGCTCGCCCTCCCAGCCGTGGGAGCGTTATAATGTGATGGTCAATCCCACTATTCGTTGGTAAAAGAGTAGCCCAAGAGTTGGCGGTGGGTGGTGATAACTAGCTGCCTTCCCTTTAGTCTTACACTGCTAAATTAGGAACAGCTAGCACAGATAGTCCTCGAGTAGCTTTGTGAGAAATTCCAAAACAAAACAAACAGAGATTCGTTAGCGAAAATAAAATAAGATATAGTTTTATTTTAAGAAACGTTTGATAAAACAATTTAGACATGATAAGGATTTCACATGTGAAATTTGAAATTTTCATGATCCATAAAAGTATTTTTAATTTTAAAATGAAAATTACTTTGCATGTTGGTTGGGCAACATGCGAAAATAAAAAGGCATAAGAAAAACATTGCTTAACAAACCTTAAGACTTAATGCAAAAAAAAGCTAATATTTTGTGTAGGAAAGTATTGTAATGTTTACTGACAATATGTCAAATTTCGTGAGCATATACGCTTATTAATTTAAAAGTTATAACATGATAACCACAACAAACACAAAATGGAAACGAAGTCGACCTGACTCCCGTTTGTTTTGGCTAGGTAGTTTGAGTGTTGAATCCCTCCGCACACCAAACATGCTCTCCCTTTCAGCCGTGGGGGCGTTATGATGTGTATTGTCAATCCCACTCTTCGTTGATAAAAGAGTAGCCCAAGAGTTGGCGGTGGGTGGTGATGACTAGCCGCCTTCCCTCTAGTCTTACACTGCAAAATTAGGGACGACTAGCGCAGATAGTCCTCCTGTAGCTTTGCGCGGAATTCAAACCAAACCAATCACCCTGTACGTTTTTGTGAAGTGAAATGTAGTGCAAACGTTTTGGCAAGACCAAGATATGATTGTCCGGTTTCCTATGCTGTAGTTGTAAGTCGTGTTATAATTTCACTGTTTTGTTGCAGTAGTTGGTTTGGATGGTGTTAATCTTGAAGTGAGAGCATATCAAGATAGCGACAGTCTATTTGGAACAGTTCTGAAAGTGATAGTAAAGTCATGGTGTGTGTATGGTAGAGTGTGAAATGTGACGAAGCTAAAACCTATCGCTTTGAGTTCATGTTTGGACGTGAAATGTGTGAAACATACGGCTGTAATTTAGGTCACCTAAGTGATTTGAGTGATAAAGGTGAAGATGTGTCATCGGGGGCTGAATTGTACAATAGCCACGTAATCCATTTCCACGACTTTTAACATTATTTTGATATTTCCCGAGCTATTTGTATGCACACTTAAAGCACACACGTGAAGTAAGGAAAGTATTTTGAACACGATTAATAATTTTATTTATAAAACACCGACCTGTATGTTGTTTGCTCGGTGCGTATTTCGACTCTGTATTAATAACGAGGGTTACCTCTATTATAAACTGTATCTGGCATTTTGTTCAAACATTGAATATGAAGCCCGTGGTACGAAATTATAGTAGGGACACACAAATGAAATACTTCCTGTTTATTGAATATGGTGAGCGTGTAGTATTTTATATTACTTAATTTTTTTTTGTAGCTTTGCGCGAAATTCAAAACAAACAAATGAACAAACAAGCCAATTTGTTTCCTGAAATCGTTCAACGGAAGAATATGAGGAAAATAATATATATTTTAAATTTACCTTTGGTTCATTTCCAATTGTAGTTAGGTGTGTTATATATCAAATTCAATAAAATATTGTAGAAGAGATAAAACCATTTCAATTAACAATACTCTAAATAGATTACCGACAACTTAAATCTTATGAAATAAAATATAATCATTTGTAATCAGTAACGAGTAGAAAGATATTTCAGTGACTTCAAAAAAATGCGAAAATTCTGACAATTTAAAACAAGTATTTCTGTGTGTTATTCCTTTTAATTAGCATATGCACATATTCAAACACTTATGCATACGTAAACACATTAGTACACACATATATCCATATATTTACTTGTCATCATTTTGTAGTTAAGCACAAACCTACACAATGGGCTCTCTATACTCTGCCCACCATGGTTATCGAAAAACCGTTTTCTGGTATTGAAAGTCACATACCGCCGTGTCACTAAGGGGCTTTCTTGTGAGGTTCTCGAAAATTGAATTGGCAGCAATATTCATACAACACGTTAGTACTTTTGTAACACATATATTGCTGATTCTTGCACTCGAAAATCCTCTACAAATTTAGAGAACAGGCGGTGCTGTGGCAGTATATATTTAATAGTATAAGTTATATGCATTTCTAAATATATATTAATCTGAAACAAACGTAGATATTAAAACAAATAAACATGAGTAAATCCGTTATGTATATCATCTACTCGTGCCTAACTCGTTTTTTACCTCAAATCGTGTTCCGTGATGTCTTGTCAAATAAGCTTGCGCACACGTCTAAGCTTCCAACACACCAACACTGAAAAGGCATTTTAATGTACAGTATACAGAAAACAATGGTGTATTAAACTTCTATAATTAAAAACAAACTAGCTCTCAATAATTAATCGCATCATTCATGATTATATGTGTGAAAAGTGAGAAAGCACGATAAAAAATAAAAGTAAAATAAAAAAGTGAGAATCGCTGGTCTAGGGTATTAAAGTCGCTCTAAAATTTCTGAAGCCAAATGGCTTTCTGGGCTTAATCACCCACTTAAATACTGCATACTCCATCTGGACTGCAAACTGTTGTGCATAGAGTTAGTGATGAAAAACATTAGCACTTAAACAATACTTAATAATTTGTAAGTGATTGTACAATGCCTTCTTTCTGTATCAGTCACTGAGTTGCTATAATAGGAAATAATGTTCTTTCCCACTACATGCTTGTGATAACACCACTCCCCTTGAAAAATCTAGTGAAGCTACATCTGCAAGTGAATCAGTGTGCTACAAAAGCAGTAATGGTTAACTCGTTTTTTTTTTTCAATATTTGTTCAATATTTATGACATTTATTTGGTTTTCAAGTAATTTTGCAGAAGATGGGCTGTCAAAGAATGTTTTTACAAAAATAACAGTAAGAGCAAAGTTAAAAAATTATTTCGTGTAAGTTCCGTGATGTTGTTCATTTCTGAACAGATTCATTCATGGTTGATTCTGTACACATTGGCTATATTGTAATTTTAAAAAGGGATGTGGCCGTGTGAATAATACGTATGGTGCAATGTTTGTTTGTTTGAATTCCGCGCAAAGCTACAGGAGGGCTATCTGCGCTAGTCGTACCTAATTTAACAGTGTAAGACTAGAGGGAAGGCGGCTAGTCATCACCACCCACCGCAAACATTTGGGCTACTTTTTAACTAACGAATAGTGGGATTGATCGTCACATTATAACTCTTTCACGGCTGAAAGGGAAAGCATGTCTGGTGCGACGGAGATTTGAACCCGCAACTTTCAGATTACGAGTAGAACGACTTAACCCACCTGGCCATGCCAGATCTATGAATAATAATAATTAAACAAATTTGCTTAGTGTTTAGAAATGGTTCTTTTCCTTCCATTATTCCCCACAATTCAAGATAATTAATGAAGTTTCTGTGCATATTTATTACGTGTATATTAATTTCACTGTTTCGACGTATATAAAAGTAAAATACGTTTTTGATAGATTAAAAAAATGGTTTATACTGTAGCACTGCAATATTCTGGTGATAAGTGGGAGGCCAAGTGGAAAGTGTAGATTGTGTTTTAATAGCTTTTTATTATTTTTAAGTAATCAGTTTTCCTGTTTATAAATATTTAAATGAAAGCAAAAGAAACCTTATAACTGTAATTATTATTCCTCGATTTTATTTTTCCATTTTAGAGTTTGGAAAGAAGCACAAACGTACACAATGTGCTATCTGTTATCTGCCCACCACGAGTATCGAAAGCCGGTTTTTTCTGTTGTACGTCCACAGACATGCCGTTGTTCACTAGGGGCTCCAGTTTAAAGATAAAGGATTTGGGTAATTTACTCTTAGTTGTATAATTCCACATAAGGTTTATTTAAATGTACCTGTGATTTTATTTTTCATCAAGACAGTATTATGCTAGTTTTCCAAAAAACTTCCTAATTGCTGTTTGTCGTCGCTTTCAGCGACATTTTAATTTCTCTTTTCATCATGCTAAGCATGTTGGTTTTTGTCTCGTTGTCGTAATTTCAAGAGACTTTCGTCTTCCCTTCTTCGTTATTGACTAAACTTAAAATTAGCTCGTCAAATATTTCAACATTCTTGTCGATGAAATTAATATTGCTTGAAAAGAGTTATCAATCCAAAATGTGTTGATGTAATTTATTAACAACGAGAAAGTTCGTTATTACACAGGTGTAGAAACATTGTAACACATGTCGGTGGTGCAGATGGTAAGCATGTCTTGTTCTTTTGTCTACTGCCATTGTCCATTTTGAACAGAAAACGAGGCCTAGTTAACTAACGAATGGATATTTTGCTGCAAAATTCCTATGAATGCTAATGTGTAGCTACCAGTTTGGTCCTACAATTTTGATTTCTTTCATTTAATTCTCATGTTCAATATCTTCAAACTAAATCACATAATCATCAGAAGGTATATGATATTATCGTGTTTGTTTTTATACGAAAACAAACAATACTACCTCGGTTCATCAAATCTGATAGTTTGAAGGTACGTGGAATTTATTATTTGTTTTGGAAACTTGCAAATATACACAAGGATTATCTGCGTTAGCAGTCCCTAATTTGGAACTGATAGACTAGAGTTGAGACAGTTAGACAACAGAAACTTCTGACAGCTCTTGGACCTCTTTAGTAATATAGTTGGATTTAACCGTCACTCTTATAATGCAGATCTAAAGTGCAGATCATGTTTTCCGGGAATGGGACACAAACCACCAGATGATGCCAGACCCCACTGTATCAAAAAATATATCTTTAACAGATATAAAATATAAATACTTTTTGTTTCAAAACTGTTAAAATTAGAGATAATTAAACATGGTATTAGGCTAGGCTAGTTTTTATTATATCGTTTAACTGATAATTACCACTAGCAAGTAGTAGTTCTAAAAGAAACAAACAAAAATCTATACTTTATTAGTTTTTCTTGCTTCGCTACAAGAACTGTCATTATTAATATTGGAATAGAATAGAAGTAATGTTTCCAGTATTTTTTGTAATGTCTTTAAAAGGTATCACGTTTCTGCTTTTTCTCTTTTAGCTCATTAAAATTTAATTGTAACTCCATTACACATGCCATTTTGTCTGAATATACTTTTCCATTGAAATGATATAAATTAAAGCCAGGATTTTTTTTTTCTAAACAATTAAAGTTTTTGTTTTAGTAACTGGCCGTACATTGAAACTTATGAATAAAATAAGCATACATATATATACATACATACAAGCACTCAAAAGCAGTGGTGTAAAAAGCAGCAAGTTCATCGATTAAGATACATACACTTCTCTTGTTTAGTTCAGAAAGAGTGATATTTTGTTAACAGAGCATACGAAGAGACATAACTGTCACAGTTGTACTATATTATACAAAATGACTGGACTCTGTCAAAACACAGTAGTTGGTTGGTTCACGTGAATCTTTCTGCATGTTCAAAGTGATCAAGTGTATCAAGACACCTTTCTTTTTCAGGTTAACATGGTAGATTTTTTATAAAGTTATTGTAGCAAAAATAAAGGAAAAGAAAAATGATACCAGTAGTTCTACAAATTGCCACCAGGGCAGCACTATACATTTAAATTGAAAATAGTAGTTAGAGCATCACAATTTTATGAAGGAAGAGGTCTTATGCATCTGACCCTCCTGGGTATTTAAGAAATAAACATACCCAAATACCCACAAAGAAGCGAACGATCACAATTTTCGATGATACACAAATGGAAAATTCTAATAAAAATCTTAAATATTGTGCTCTATTAGTATTTACATAAAAGAAGAAAAAATGCTTGTTTGTTTGTTTTGGAATTTCGCACAAAGCTACTCGAGGGCTATCTGTGCTAGCCGTCCCTAATTTAGCAGTGTAAGACTAGAGGGAAGGCAGCTAGTCATCACCACCCATCGCCAACTCTTGGGCTACTCTTTTACCAACGAATAGTGGGATTGACCGTCACATTATACACCCCCACGGCTGGGAGGGCGAGCATGTTTTAGCGCGACCCTCGGATTACGAGCGCACGCCTTAACGTTTCAGTATAGAAACAAACTTGTTTATACAAACAGAAGATACAGAACATGTACATTTGATTTGTTTTGGATTCCACGCAGCCGTCCCTAATTTAGCGGTGTAAGACTAGTGGGAAAGCAGTTAGTCATCACCACTTACCGTCAACTCTTGGAATACTCTTTTACCAACGAATAGTGGGATTGAGCGTCACATTATAATGTACCCTCGGCTGAAAGGGCGAGCATGTTTCGTGTGATGGGGATTCGTCTATGGTACAATTGGTTTGGAACGTGTTAAAGTTGTATTTAAACCATTTGCTGAAGTATGAAATTTGAAGACCCATGGAATACTTCACCGAGGCCTCACTATCAAAATGAATATTTCTATATTTTCTTCTCTTGATTTTTTTGTCAATTATTCCTGATCTCAAACTCAGCAGCCATCTTATAGTTACATAGATTAGAAGCTGACCAGCACTTTGGTAACATTACAAACATTGGTGTCAGAAAGATTTTATATTTTGGTTCATCAATTTTCTTTTGCTATCTGTGTTCAGTTTATTCCAGAATCTGCATTTTTGCGGAAAATGTCTGGCTTTTCTATTGGATATCAGTGCACCTAAATACCAGCTGATCTTTCAAACAGAACCACTTATCAAATCACAACATTATCGGAATAAAAATAGGTTTCTGGCGTTTATTTAAAGAATACGTCACATTTTTTTCAGGCTTTTGTTAAAGGTTTTGTTTACTTTTAGGCTGAAGTGAAAAATTTGTTTTATTCTCTAAAGTCCTATTTTAAACATTTTTAATGAAACATAAAGTTTGATTTGTTTCTTGTTAAGAGCACAGCTACAATGGGCTATCAATGATCTTCCAACTAAGTGTATCTAAACTCGATTTTTTAGCATCGTATGCCAGTAGACTTTTGTTAATCCAATGGTGTGCAAAACTTATAGATGCAATACATACGTGGTTCAGTTTGATTGCAAATAAAAAAATTTCTGGACTCACTAGGGGGCCTGGTCTTATTATTTTTTTTCTTTGTTGTCTGCGTTAAAAATTATTCTTCCCGTCATATCATACATGCTCGCCCTTTCAGCCGTTAAGAAAAGAGTAGCCCAAGAGTTGGCGGTGGGTGGTGATGGCTAGCTGCCTTCCCTCTAGTCTTACGCTGCTAAATTAGGGATGAGTAGCGCAGATAGCCCTCGTGTAGCTTTGCGCAAAATTCAAACCGAACCAATCAACTCAAAATTATTCTTTGAATAACATTTACTGACACTTTTAGCTGCATGTTTAAACTGCAACAGTGTTGGAAGTTACTTGCTGTACAAGTTATTAAGTTAGAATATTTAATGGTTTTAATGAGATTTAATTAAACTTTGCAGCTACAAAACTCGTAACAGATAACAGAAGATCGAAGACATCACATTAAAATGACTATATATATGCAAATCAGCAAGCCACGTGAAAACCACGGGGAATATAAACGCCATGTAATATAACTACATTTTGACATCGTCTGACATTTTGTAGGTAGTGTGATGTACCCAAAAAGTGACCAATTTTTGGAGCGGTATTTCCCAGCTTGTTCTTATATAAAATATTCGTAAACTAACACCTTAATGATGTGTTCAGATGGGGGACTTAGATAACCCTTATATTTACTGGCACTGGAAAACAAATGAATTTAAATCAACTAGGGGCACCAGGTTCACAAAGAAAGAAATCCGCAACAAGTAATACCACAACCGTGGTAAGCAAAGTGTGTCATCTTGTAATAAATGAGAATCTACGAATATGAATGTCTGTGGCAAAAGCCGTTCACATGTTCCATGCAGCAGTCCGAAACATAATCAAGAAAAGCAACACAAGTTGCTTCCATTACATGTGTACAACCATTGCCAGAGAGTAAGGCATCTATTCATGCTATTCTATAAGGAGATATATTAAAAGAGCCATCAGATGCATCACCTATGAATTTCTGTGTAATAAGACTGTTGAGCTAAATGATGTTTATAAACACAATATTCCATGACGTTCAATATAAGGACATAGATTGCCAGATAAACATATTCTGATTTTCTTGTTGTTGATAAACAGATAGTATCTTGCAATCTTTAGTGTTGCACTGCTGAATGTACACATCCTGACTATGTTGTTTATAAATATACGGTACATTATATTCTTCACTGTTGGGTACTTAGTAAACACATTATGACCATGCTATTAGAAACAAACAACACAGAATAACTTTCAGTACTGAAAAATGAACTGAACACATTCTGACTGTAATTTTAGAAACAAACAGTATGTTACAAGCATCACTGATGTAATCCTATCTAAGCATTCTGACAGCAATCTTCAGTGCTAGAGTGTAGGCTAAAAACTTTCTAATTATATTTCTATACACAGACAATATATTTCAATCTTCAATATTGAAGTACTGACTAAACACGTTCTATATTTTTACAAAAAAACAACAACAAAAACATTACAATCTTTAATGTTGATGTGCTGATTAATTACATTTTGACCATATTATTTATAATCAGACAGTACATTACAACTAATTTCATCAAGTTTACATATCTAATTGATCCAAATCACTCATAATCATCATATCAAAATCTATAGAAATGATTTTAGGTACTGGACAAGAGGAATATATTTCTTAACATAGGGAAGATCCTTTTATTATTATACCTTATTCTTCTTCTCAACAGATAGAATTCGAATTAAATCCATTTTCTATTTGAGGTATCATTTGGTGTACTGAAAACATATTATTTTCTTACAACATAAATGCCAATTTTGGTTTTTATTGAAAACAGCGTTTCATTTTTTCTTGGCTTTCATTGCAATAAATGGGTGATAAATCATAATTTTCTACACTGAGTATAATTTATTTATGATGTGAGACAAAACACATCTTCAATGCAATATATTCTCACCAGTATACATTTGTGACATAGCGAGGGCACTGTGACTAAGAATTCAACAAATAGACAAATTCCTTGATTAGTGTAATTAATTTTTTCTCACTTTACAGGACAAACACATAGTTTCATCACTTGAAATGCCTGAATTTTAATCCAAAGATATATTCAGTGGAACATTATCCAAATTGTCATAGCTTATGAAACCATTCATGCTCACATTACTTGGAGAAAAACAAAAAGCTTTCTTTTCTGAATTATACTGCTCAGAAATTGTACTGGTAAGAGAACTCCTGCATCCATTATCAGGTGACTCAGCCACTGGAGTGATGGGAGATTTTATAAAATTTCCATAAAAACACACATCCTCCTGTTATAACTTTTTTTCAGTTTTCAGTTGAAAGAATGTTTCTGGCTGGTTACATGATATTTTAGGAGGATGGAGTTTTAACTTGGAACAGAGTGAGGGTTCTTCTTTTACCAGTAGTTCATTTCTTGGTGTAGCCAATGTCTCATTGGAGTCTCTATGGAAACACGTATCCTTCTGTTCCAACTTCACTTTTGTTCCTAATTGTGAAATTGGTTCCATCTGGTTAATTGGTTTGGCAGGAAGTCTAAGCATAAAAGCAGAATTGGCTAAGGATACTCTTTTGGCCAGCATATTATCTGGTGAGGATATTGGGGATTTTATAAAGTTTCTTTGGCTACTCACCTCTTTATGTAAGGACCTTTCTGTAGTCATCAACTACAAGACTGGTGCTGAATGACTTATGTCTTCTTTGGGAAGAGGAAGTTTCAATTTAGAAGATGTGATTGGTTCTCTCTTGATTATTTTTTCAATATCTTTAGGGTTAATGTTTTCTGGTATCCTTTTCAGAAAGTTCTCTAAGGATAATTTGCTGTTTTTTTGTGAGGAGAGTATCACTGGATGGAGTAACTTACTTTTTTCCAAGATGGCTTCACTCAAGTTGCTAGCTCAAAGCTGAGGTGAGATTTTTAAACTGTTTGGACTTTCATCACCAGTATGTAATGGTGCAGATGATCTGTTTTTATTAAGAAACTGTGCACACATGGAGTTTGAAGGGACCACCTAAAAAGACACACATACATAATATAAATTATTATGAACAGATAACTAAACTAACAATAAACTAGAGCACTTAGTAACTAGGTTAAAGTGAATATAAGTTGAAAAATAAATCCAATAAGTAATTCCATCATAATTCCATCTTTGTGAGTGGAGATATGCTTCACTGCAGAAACTACTTGGGTGGAGAAACCAGGGAGGATCTCTGACTCGGGGATGTTCTTCAAACCCCTCTCAATAATAACTCCTTGTGATGAATTCAGAGTGGCATGGGGAGTAACTTCAATTGGTGTATTCCCCATGACCTTTGAATGCAAGAGAAGTTGACTGTGTTTAGGAGTGGATGTTTCCACCAAAATGCCACCATAACGTAGCATTTTGACTGTCTTAGGAAAGCCAGCAAGCCTCTGTAGTCCATTCTGAATAAAAAAAAAGGGCTTAAAGGCCTTAAAGATTTGTCTGAAGGATAATGTAATATCAGAAAATGAAGTACAGATGCTGAAGAGGTTGAAGATTGTTGCACAGAATCTTCAAGACATGGTCGTTTACCTATGGTCTGTTTATTTTAACTTTTATTGCAAGATCCATAATAAAGAAAGAATATTTTAGTGCCTACTGACCCCACTCACCATGGAGCCCTAAGAGAGGACACACTACAATGCCAAACAAGGACATTGCAGCAACACCAGGATTTTGTGAGCACTATACCCAAACACAATGTCCAAAACAATCATTAAGAGTGCCCAACACTGGTACTTAGTAGATCAACCACCTAACCCTAGAAGGGTAACCCCAAGACTGCCCATCTACAGGAATTCAAGGCCAAAGTGGTGTGGTTAGGATTGGACCCCTCAACCATCAGAATCCTCTCCTCCCCATCACAGGTTACCACCATGGTGAACATGTGGTTGAAGATTTAGATCTCAAAGGAGGTAAATTGAAAGAGGGAGGTCCCTTCACCACATACAGGAATCCATATTAAGGGGAGATTTCAATTATATCTTTATTGATGTAATTTTTATATGTAGTATTAAGAATGGAGTTCTTGAAATATTTTTTCAATAAACTGAACAATGTGTAAAATATAAAAGCATTACAATTACATCAGTAAGTGTTTTGAAAATTTCAATATCTGTACATTGAATAGATTTAATGAAGTGAGTTGCATATAATTATATAGCACAATCCAACTCTTTTTCCTGTGGACTACTTTCCGGAAAACTCTGTTTTTTGTTTTTTTTTAGAAAATTTTAATTTTTTTCTAAATTTCTTTCACTAAAATATAAATACTATTATTAATAATTAGTAGTACAAACAATCAAAGGTAGAGCTGTGTTTCTGCTAGTTATCATAACTGTTCTATTTACAGCACAGCAATCTGAATGTGTAAATCATATAACTAGACTTATAAAATTATACTCTTACAAAGAATCTAATTTATAAACTATATATTATGAACAGAAACACAAGAACATGTTGTTTGCCTCAACCTCTGCATACACCAGATTGGTTTAATCGATTCTACTGATATGACATGTCTTTGTAGGAGTTCCTTTTTGTTTGTATTTCATAATTTTGATTAAATTATGAAAGTCCTGAAAATACAATTCCAGAGCTTAGAAGTGCAAGACAATTAATTATATGAATACAAGCCATTGGAAGTGACATAAAAAACCCCCATGTATGAAATTTACACAATATCATGAACAATAATTATAACGTTGATCATGTCTACTGAAAATGGTTATTACAGCATTAATTCCTATATAAAAAAATTATAACATTAAGATAAAATGTGTAACTTGATAGAGAAGTCAGATATCATACTTCTAGAACAGTCTTGAGGAGACGAGGCTTGGAGGTACAAGAAGGCTGCCTGACTAAAGCCTTAGCATATAACTTCTTCTGACTGCTACTGGCTGACATCTTTCGATTTTCATTTTGTTTAATTAAGCTTCTGCAAAAGCAATTTAGAAATCACATACTTTATATCAGACTATTATAGAATACTTAGTAGTTACAAACATTAATATATTTTCTAATGTTAAATATATATAAATGCATAAATTATTCCTTACTGGGCTTTCTTCTGCAATATAGCTTGAGCAGCTGGATAGCTTTCCAAGGCATCCCAAACATCAGCTTTTCCGAAAACGAATAAGTTGGAAAAACCCTTAGAGCAAACATCTGCTGTCCTTCTCTCACATCCTGGAATTCCTAAGTTTTGTAATATTTCAAAATACTACTATTAATAAAACTACTATGAAACAAGTATGTTCCTTATAAAAATCTACACTAGCTTGGACAAAAAAAACAAAAACTTTTATGTTAATTAATTCAGTTAGCTCACACAAAATAACTTGGAAATGTTTATAAATTTATGTTAGTTCAAAACAATTCATTACTATTTCTATAAATATATCAAATAATTTAAGTCCTTCTTTGTAAATCTACATTCATAGATAAGAACAATTTATTATTTATATAATCATATAAAGACTTTCAGAAATTAATGTGCACTGCACACTGTGACAGCTCAAAACCTTTGAAACAGTGACTTCTTTTCCAGAAGTGTTTCAAGATCTGAATAAAAATGCTTCATCTTTCAAATCACATTTAAAGGCATTTTTGCCTCTCAAAGAGCCACCATTTTAAGCACATGGTATAAGTACATTTCTTTGTTATATACTTGTCTAAAGCAAACTACTATTGTTTATAAATTTATTTTAGCTTAAAACAATTCAAATGCACACATATTTATTAGAAATATTTGCATACTTTGTCAACTTACACTACATTAGAACATCCTAATCTGTTTACTTTGAATTAAATTAAAATATGAAACTTGTAAATGGATCTTCAGTCATTTAAATAATTTATTTATACCTCTTGAATAATCCTTGTGCAACCACATACAAAACTATAACAATTAGTAAACTATCATCTCCATGTATAATTTCTGTTGAAATGCTATTCATAAACATAAAAAAGTTGTGAAACTCATGTTCAACTAATTTTCATTTGTGTCTTGTTACATTTTGGGCAATTAGTCCTTTATTTGGCCTTATGGAAAGCTATCAAACATTACATAACAAATAAACAACAACAATAACTTAAGATTAAGATATCAATCAGTATCAAAGATAAATGCTGATTTTAACAGCTGTTAAAAATTAAACATTTTAAACTCATCAATTATATCATAGTACTGATAAAAAATAATTTTATTGTCACATTGCACTTTATGGAAATGATCCTTATGACATCACAAGATAAAAGAATAATTTAAGTTAAACACCAATAATGGATGTCTAAGTCAACCAGATCATGAATGGTATTTTCCCCCAGAAAGCGTATGTCTCTTTCACGTTTTATGAACTATGCACTGCCATATGAGAAATTTAACAGTGTTTGTCACCTGAAAAATTGAAAAGAATGATTTTAATTTTCAGTAGATGGAGAAATTTTGCTAAACTTTGCTAGAGGGCATGGTATTATTGTAATATGATATGTGTAGCGACTGCTGTGAAACTAATAATTACAGGAAACTGTAAAAACAACCAGAAGAGTTTCCATTAATATAGCACACATCTTGGAAGATATGTTTCAGATCATCAAATTCAGAGTTTACTGGCAATGTGCTACCTATGCAGCATTTGTGGGTGTGTGATCATAATGTGATGACAGTTACAGTAAGCATGTCACAGAATATGTTTATTGAAGAAAAAGAAGAACAGGAGGCTGCAGGATGTAGGAGAAAATAACTATATTGACTTTGTATTTTGATGATTAAGAATGAAACAGATGATGGTGAAGAAAAGTGTTGTGGATTATCAAAGGATAAGAATAACAGAGGGTTAGAGAATGTAAATAAGGTAAAGATATAGTCTTTGAGTTGCAATGTCAAACACTGAAACACGTGAGTATGATAGAAAAAGATAGAGCTGTAGAATGTAGAGGAAAGAAAAAAAAGGAAGAGGAAACAAGCTTTGAATTGCAGTGCAAACCAATGAAACTAGTGATGATGATTATTGTGAGAGAAGAACAATAATAAGAGACTCCAAAAGTATGCAGGATGGTTTTCTTCTAAAGTTGTTTTCATTGTAAACTTGTCAGGAGCTAAAGCTAGCTGGAGATGAGTGGTTACAGAGATGATCATGACTAGCAAGACAGATGACCAGAGCAATGATAGAGATTAACCTTCAAGAAATAGAAAATCACTATGACCACCATACGTATGGGGGAAAAAAAAATCTCAGATCAAGCCCTACAGATCAATATGCTTTATTATAACTTTACTAGATTTCTGGATCTCATGTGAATCCTATTTTGTTGCTAAAAATTATACAATTGATCCAATTGAATGCAATGTTATCATTGACTACACCTATATTAATGGAAGAATAATTATTCTTAGCTATTATTAGACACTTCTCATTGCTTATTGTTACTATTTAATCTTTCTCACTTTTATTTTTTACTTTAACTAATTAGTTATACATATTCTCTCAATAGTTTTCAACTTATTTCAAAGTTTTAATATACTTACTTCTACATACCTACTTAATTCATAAAGTTTTATTTTTCATTTTATTTAGTTTGAGATACTTAGTTTTATGGTGGCCTTGGTTTATATTACTACAAATCAGGGTTTGATCCTGGTGGTAGACACAGCACACATATAGTACAATTTGTAAAATTTTACTTAACAAGGAGTTAATGTTCATAGCTCTTACATCATTAGTTGTTTTTCAGTGAAGTATAATATGTTAATGAGTTTACTTCATGTTTACATATTACATTTTGTTTATTATGAAACACTTATTTTCTGTACCTCTGTCTCAACACCTGATAAAGGATGTTGTTTGAAATGCTGCAAATGATAAAGTAAGTTATGCATTGGCTTAAACAAATTCTTAATTGTGCTAAGTGTCTAAAGAACTCAAACTTTTTTACATAAATTTTAACACATTTTTGAAAATATAAATCAGTTTACTTAAATATAACAGGTAATCTTTATTAAACTCATTTCTTTTTTGTTCACAGACTTTTGCCTGATTTCACCAAAAACACTGACTTCTGATAACGTTGCTAGAACATCTCCTTTCTCTCCTTCCATCACCTGAACTAATCCCTTATTTACAATGTACATTTCTCTTCCCAATTCTCCCTGAAGAAGAAAAACAAACAAAAATACTTTTTTTACACAAAATCTGTTCCCTGTTACAAACATCTGGCCATTTCTTTCAAGACACACTGGTGTTAAAGATCTTTGAAGCTTAGGGATTCTGAAAATCTGCAAAAGATGCATTATTCTTACACTAGAAAAAGGCATTGAACAATTACAGTTGTAACTTGTTTATGTTTTCCTTAACATACCTTTTTACCGATGTAGTCTCCAGAAAGGAATAAAATTGGTTGTAACTTCAACACCAGATCTTTCAGAAGAGCCTCATCACAGTCCTGTAAATAAAGTCATTACTAAATAAAACTAGAGATAAAACTAAAGAAGTAAACAGCAGTCCAGAACATCTGTCTAGTTTTCTACCATTAGCTTCAATAAATTTCAAGAACATGCGAGCCCGGCATAGCCAAGCGTCTTAAGGTGTGCGACTGGTACTCTGAGGGTCGCGGGTTCGCATCCCGGTCGCGCCAAACATGCTCCCCCTTTCAACCGTGGAGGTGTTATAATGTGACTATCAATCCCACTATTCGTTGGTAAAAGGGTAGCCCAAGAGTTGGTGGTGGGTGGTAATGACTAGCTGTTTTCCCTCTTGTCTTACACTGCTAAATTTGGTACGGCTAGTGCAGATAGCCATCGAGTAGGTTTGCGCGAAATTCAAAAAACAAACAAAAATTTTAGAGACTATCAAATGTCGCATGTAATATACTGGCACCAAGAAACTAGAGATTTCTAAAATATTAGTAGACTATTAAGTGATAAACACATAAATACTGTGAGATGAGCATAAGCAGTAGACAGACAATAACAGAAGAGAGTAAAGTCACAGTCTTTTGGTAAACAGCCTAAAATGGCAATAAATGAAGTTGAATTTTGACATATCTGTTAATGGCGTAGTATGCTTGAGTAATAAACACAAGTCCATGACTATTAAGACAGTGTTGAATGTGAATTAGCACTGGTTAACTATTTTCTTTCAATAGGAAAATTTTATTCACGTATGTGTTAAATATTACACAAAGAACAAAGAATAAAATATCGCTACATTGCATCTTAAGGTTTTTCGTGATTGGTAAATTACATTTTATTGTATGAAGCAATACATTAAAGCTATCGACGAGTAATAAACATAAAAAAACGCAGCATACATTGTTAGCAAATGTTAAATTTTCTTAAAACTGTTAGCTGTAAAGTAGGCATTTTTTTGCTGTATTTACATTTTTCATACGACAGGCTTCTATATAAGGAGAGTTAATATTAAAAGATTATTATAGTATTTTTCTCTATATTGTTTTGGAATTTCGCACAAAGCTACTCGAGGGCTATCTGTGCTAGCCGTCCCTAATTTAGCAGTGTAAGACTAGAGGGAAGGCAGCTAGTCATCACCACTCACCGCCGATTCTTGGGCTACTCTTTTACCAACGAATAGTGGGATTCACCGTCACATTGTACAACGCTACGGCTGGGAGGGCGAGCATGTTTAGCGCGACCCTCGGATTACGAGTCGCGCGCCTTACGCGCTTGGCCATGCCGGGCCTCTCTATATATTCAAAGCGCATAAAAATACCAGCTATTTTTAGAGATAAACTGGATTTATATTTTTGGCACGAGGTTCCAGGTCTTATCCGAACAATAAATAAATAAAAAAGAGACAAGTAATTACAAACTTCCTCGAAAATATATGCCATTTTTTGCTTTCTTTAATTTCGCAAATAAATCTGTTTTTAAGCAAGTTTTCGTGTAAGCAATTAGCAACAACATCAAACGAAGAAAAATCTAAGTAGATAAATAAAAAGCATTAGAAGCACAACTTCTACTCTGACCATGAGATTTTAACTAATTTTAAACCTACTTAATTTAAATTAATAAGCTGAATGATGCAACGTTTGACCCTTTTACTAATTTTGACTCTTTTACTAGATTAGATCTAGATTACCTAAGCTGCATAATGTCGCGTTTTACCTAGTTTTATCTAATAAGTTGGATGATGTAAAGTTTGACCTTTTAATTAATTTTAAACCTTGCCTGATTTAGGTTAATAAGTTAGATGACGTGAAATTTGAAAGCAAAATGCACATACGAGTTTTACCGTTATTTCTGATAATATGTTTAAACTAAAATATTAAAAGACATCATTTTGAATTTCTGACTTGAAAATTACCGTTATTACATGCAGAGAGGTCTTAAGATACCAAATATTACATACTAAGATAAGAATCCTTCTACGTTGTTTCTAGTTTCGTTCTCATACCTACAAGCTTACTATCTATTATAAAATTTTACAGTATTTAAATTTATGGAATCTAAATTTAAAATATACAAATATGAAAGGCACTGGTATATTTGGTAATAACTAGTTGAAGGTCTTCTCTGGGATATGTAAGAAATGGAATGAACAAGGCAAAAAATGGGATACCGTAACCCCCTTTCTAGTGGATAAAGTTACAAAACCCTTAGATAAAAATCACTCAATTATTTCAAGAGATATCTGTCAAATACTGATTTTTTTGCATTTACATTTCTTTAACTTATATTTTTTTCAATTCAAAGTTCAGCGTGAGTCACTGATAATTTATCACATTACGTTTTTCGCACAACTGTTATTTAAAGTACTGCCATGTTTTGAATTAAAACGATGGGATGTTGCGAAAACAATCGCAGTGCCACCTAAGCGCGAACGAAAAAACAAACTATGTTTGCGAGTGATTTTAAGTTTTGGTACGTTGCACAGAGGGAACCCGAAGAAAAATGAGCTTTTCAATAATAAAAAAGAAACACAACAAAAACACCTTCTTTCTGCATTAGTAGAAAACATTCTATTCAATTATTATTCACAAAAACTTTGTAATGTTTCGACTCTTTCCATCAGCTACTTAAAATGGACAAAAATACAAAAACCCACAAAGAACAATATCCTCGTGGAATGACTAGGTGTCTAAATAGATGTGGATAAATAAAACGAGCCACTAGAGGGAGCTGTACTCACTTCTATGATTCTGAATTAACTTCTTGAGCTCATGTCTGTGACATTTTCAAACTTCATAATCCAATTGTTGCGACTGCTTTTATTTTTCTCTCTCACCACAGTCTCCCATTTTGTGAGTCTTTCTTGAATTTCAGGCACATAAAAAACAAAACAACTTCTGATTCTTTCAAGATGTGCCTCAAATTAAAATAAAAAACCCGCTATTACCTAAAGAACTCTTTCTCTGGGAGGCAAACATCGCTATAAAATGACTTGGTCAAAGTTGTTGATAAAACAACCTATATGTATATATATATATATATATACGTTGGTATATATAAGAGAAAAGAACACTACAAAAGTTATAATAATCACTGCTAAAATATACCATTCTAAAGAAAAAATAACAATTCGCTGTGTGCTTTGAGTACAGGTTGGTAGGTTTTTTACATGTATTGACCTATAAACCCTGTTTAAAGTAAGAAACCTAAAGGGCAGACAGCAAGGTCACATACAAACATATACATTCACAGACGTATCTCACTATAACGATTTCTATAAAAATATAACTAAAGGCCCCTTTACGGACGATAGGGGAGATGCTGGTTCCGTCATCAGGCGCTCTCTGTAGGCAAGTCTTGCTTGGCACTTGAAAGTGGGGATACAAGTCCTGGAATCACCACCAGGGGCGTTCTGTTGAGACTGCTACGACTTATGTCATTACTGAACGAATGAAGGCTCTAGATAGCTGGTTCATTCTAAACTTGTAATTACATAAGTATAACGTGTGCAACGATTCAGTCCATATGGCAATACTTATGTGTTGACATTTGTGATAGGTCTAACACAGCGTATTGACACTTCAGGCAGTGGTAGTGGGTCTGTTTCCGATTGTGGTTACATCCTTTTGTATTACAGTCTTGGGATGGGGTGTACTTATCGAACTCTGCAGCATTAATGTTGTCCATCTTCATGTGTTGTCTATGGTGAACGAAGACTTTATTGGTGTCAGTGCAAACAAATTCGCATTTCCTGCAGTGAAAATGTGAGGCCTTATTCGTCATTGTACCAACTGTATTCATATAAATGCAGTTCGGCCGACCACAGTTAATGTTCGCTCGAAATTTTTCAAAATCACCCTCCATTAAAGTGTATAGCCGCTCGTGGCGAGCTGTGTGCTGGACAAATCGAGTCTTGTCGCAAAAGCTGTAGCCGCAATCTTTTCGAATGCAGTGAAAGTGAGTCTGATGCTCTCTATATTCGCATTGAGGGTACGCACAATCCTCGTTGAAACGATAACGGATATATCCTTCGGGAACTGGCTCGTCTTTTAAAATATGTAAGGTCTGTATCCTCGCCTTCTTCGAATTGGAAAAACTCGGAGATTTCGCAAGAGGGTGTGCTTGTGATGTGGTGTCGAGGATACTTCTTCCTTTCTCACAGCACTGTAGTTCACTTGTGGAGAACCGTAAAATCCTTCGTTCGACAAAGGTTGTTTTTTAGTTTTCTGTTTTGTGAAATTATGTTGATAGTTTTGTAAGAAAATTCTTTGAAAAAATCGTTTAAGATGTTGTTTTTAGGTGTTTCTGGAAAATATAAATTTGTAATTTTACCTGGGAAGTTTGGCTGTTGGATGTCAATAAAATTATCTAAGTTGTCTTCTTTCTGTTTGTTGTTTTGTTTTCTGTAGAAAGTATCACAAGTCTCCTGGCTAGGTCTTCTAAACATGTTTTGATTTCTATGGTTGGAATGTACCTTGGTGCTATTGCGAAGTTGAGTCCTTTGTTAAGTAGATGTATCTCGTCTGTGTTTAATTGTCGGTCGGATCTGTTAATTATGAGGTTGGTCAACGGTTTGTCATGTTGATGTCTTTTCAGTTGCTTACATCTTAGTTTTTCAAAAAACAACCTTACAAAAAGAGACATTAATTCCATCAAAAACCTAAAACAAGACAGAAACATAAAAATTCTAAAAGCAGATAAAGGTAACGCTATAGTAATAATGAACACGAATGAATACATACAAAAAATGAATAACATCCTATCAGACACGAACAAATTTAAACCAATACACACAAATCCAACAAAGACACATGAGACGCAACTAAACAAATTACTACTACAAATGAAAAAAGCCAACACAATTTCACAAACACTTTATTCCTACCTACGTAAAACCGACTCACGCACACCGCAAATATACGGCATCCCCAAACCTCATAAACCAGATTGTCCATTACGACCAATAATGTCAACATATGAATCGTTTAATTACAATCTTGGTAAATACATAGCATGGGCATTCTCCAAATATGCAACATCAGCCAGCTCATTCATCAAAGACTCTTTCAATTTCAAGTCTAATCTAAATCAACTTAATCATAAAGCCTTAATGGCCAGTTTCGATGTTATATCCCTCTTCACAGAAGTTCCAACAACAGAAGCCTGCAAGATAGCTTTAGAACTCTATATTCGAGACCCTAACCCAATTATAGACATTCCCAGTAACCAGTTAGCAACCCTCATAGAATTCACCACAATAAAGACAAACTTCATGTTCAACAACCAAAACTATATACAAACAAATGGCATAAGCATGGGCAACCCAGTATCACCAGTTCTAGCCAATATTTTTATGACACAAATTGAAACACAAGCAATTAATACTGCATTACATCCACCACTATACTGGTACAGATATGTAAATGACACGGTTGCGGGATTCAAATCTACAGAACACATACTTAATTTTTTCACTCACATTAACTCTATACATCCCAACATTAACTTCACATGTGAACAGGAAGAAAGCAATCAAACATCATTTCTTAACCTCAAAATTATAAGAACCGACACACAATTCAAAACAGAAATCCACCGAAAAATCACCCATACTGGACTATACATTCCTTGGGACTCAGCACATGAAACAAAACAAAAACTCAACATACTAAGAAACCAGATAAACACAGCCATAAAACTGTGCTCACCAGATAAAATTAACGATGAATTAGACAAAATAAAACAATACTTCATCAATATCAATAAGTTTCCTCCACAAACTGTAGAAAACATTATACGCACACACCTAGACAGAAAGCAAAATCAACCAACAAAAGTGAATATATATCACGAATCAAAAAATCACGAAACCATATACTGCTGTATACCATATATTCCTGACATCAGCAAACAAATAACCAACATTTGGCAAAAACTAGTAACAAAATATAACATTCCAGTTAACACTAAATTTATTCAAAAACCAGGCACAAAACTAAGGTCTATACTATGTAAGAACTACACTGACAAACACCACACCAATATTATTTATAAAATACAATGTGATAACTGCCACGACTTCTATATAGGAGAAACAAGTAGAAAAATGGAAACCAGATTCAAAGAACATAAAAAGTCACCTTCACACGTTTTCGAACACTGCAAGTCAAATGGACACAACATAACCATAGAAAACACTAAAATACTAAATAAAGAAACAAACATAAACAAACGCAAAATTAAAGAAGCCTTACTTATACAACAACTTAAACCCAAAATAAACCAATATAAAGGAACGCCATTATACCTATATTAATATTATAGATTATTATATATTCAAACATCTAACCGCGCCCTCTACATTGCGACACTCAGTTATACAACCCCTTCCAAACATGTGGTCAGCTTCCGGTCAGTTACCTCTTTCTTTGTGAACCTGACGATGACCGAAGAAGGTCGAAACGTTGTTCGCTCTTCTATTTAAAATATTTTCTGAACCCAAAACGAGCCGTTTTTGCATATAAAAAGAAAGCAGATATGAATGTACTGATTGCAAAGTAACTCTTTGTGTTGACCCCTGCTTCAAAACATTTCACACAAAAGTGAATTATTAAATGCGTCATGTATTTCAATACCAAAAAATGACATTTTGTGCATTATTTTTCATGTTTTGTACATATTGTTTTTATTTTATGTACTACTATAAGTTTGGCTTAGAGACAAAATAGTATTTGTTGCTTATTTCCTTTGTTTTAAAAATTTCTCAATTTTGCTGAAAAAAACCCTGCAAAGGAGCTGCCGTAGCAGCTGAAATACTTGGCAGTTAACATGTTAAACAGCGAGAATGTTGTAGGTGGCAGTATCAATTAATGATGGATACCATTTAAGAGTTAACAAACAGATTGTGGTTACTCTTCCCCAATATTTATGGAAAAGTTTTTGCCCCCCAGTAGCTCAGCGGTATGTCTGCGGACTTACACGCTAAAATCCGGGTTTCGATACCCGTGGTGGGCAGAGCACAGATAACCCATTGTGTAGCTTTGTGCTTAATTCAAAACAACAACCTGATATTTATGGAAAAGTTTTTAAGTACTGATCCTGAAGATGGTAACAAACCAGTAGCACCCAACGCAGGGCCTGGCATGGCCAAGCGCGTAAGGCGTGTGACTTGTAATCTGAGGGTCGCGGGTTCGCGCCCGCGTCGCGCAAAACATGCTCGCCCTCTCAGCCGTGGGGGCGTATAATTTGACGGTCAATCCCATTATTCGTTGGTAAAAGAGTAGCCCAAGAGTTGGCGGTGGGTGGTGATGACTAGCTGCCTTCCCTCTAGTCTTACACTGCTAAATTAGGGACGGCTAGCACAGATAGCCCTCGAGTAGCTTTGTGCGAAATTACAAAACAAACAAACAAACAAAGCACCCAACGCTCACATAACTCATAAATTAGGAGCATATGTGGTGGTATTGCTTGTTCCGAAGTCCACTGTTCTACCCCTGGGGTCAGTTTGTGTTACACTTTCCTCTAGATATTATCTATCTATGTTTGTATATGTGCTTTTAAAGTAAAAGATAATAATAACTTAAAAAAATCAGTGTATCGGTAATTCTGTAGTTAAGAGTCTGCCTCAGAGCCGAGAATAATACTATTATTTTTAAGTATTATGAGAAATGTCTCGATGTGCTTCCTTGTATTTTCATTTGCTACTGTAAAACAAACCTGTAAAACTGAGAAACTCAGACTGGCACCATGATACACATGCCCACAGTCAGGTACTGCACCCACACAAACATAGTATGCTGCTGCCATCTACCAATAGAAAGTGAACAAAATTCCATAATTACAAATTACTAATTACGTACCTTTTTCTTCAAGGTTTATTTTGTATGTTGGAGACAAAATATACTATAATTATTAAATATTTTAATGGCTAAAACTTACTTGTGACTTCGTAAACTGCAGAGATTTCATAAAGAATTATATGCCGTTAAAAAGAAGATTGTTCATAAAAGAAACATACAGTTGAGACAAAAAAACAAAAAACTTAATGCGCATGCTCCTTCACACCATTAATGTTTTTGGCTCTAAATGTCATGTTACAGTTGTCGCTTGTTCAGTGAAAGTGGTTTTTGTCTGTTTGCTCGCACTCGGACTTGCAAGGTTCATTTCCTGTAGACCTTAATAAGCAAAAGTTTATTTACATCCAAAATAATCTTATTTAATATTCATGAGCAATAACACATAAATAACTCTCACAAGACTTCTAATAAATGTTCTTAAACGCCTCATTACACAGTGGCGCACTTTCTATAAATAACAAAATGTCCATCCGCGTGGATTAAACACACGATAATCTCACGTCTCAAAGAAAACGTGATATATCAGACTTTACTACCACGTGTTCTTACTATTACTTCTGTATCACAAATTGCACTGAATGAGCAAACACATTTCACCTACCAAGTAAATCAGTAAAGATCTAATGTGTTTCTCTTTAATCCCTGTAGCATTTCTTTGCATTCTTTCTAGTTGTATTAAGCCTAAATTTTATTAGAATAGAATTAATTAACACTAACTATAACAACATTTATTTTCAAATGAATTAAAAATATTTTCTTCCCAAAAAAGTATTAATATGCTAAAATAGCTCTGATAGCACGATAAAAACTTAAAAGAAAAATATAATAATGATAATCTGGCTTAAAAGTAACTTAAGAATTCATTTTGAAACGTTTTTAATTTTAAGATATGGTAACAGTAATAATTTTCACTTGATATATGTATGCATACACCATACCTTGTGACGTATTTTTTCCATGCACCATCAGTCGGTTTTAAAGAGACAGTTAATATGTGCGGCCGGGTTTAATGACATTTTCGCTCAACAGATGGCAAAAGGTATTACAAATGAAACGCTTCCTCTGATGTAATAAAAATGTTTAAATAGTGTATATTTCGCAAAGGAATTCTACTTTCTACACCAAATAAACTTGTGAATATTGAAATAGCTACTAACGAAATAACACTCGACGGAAACTTTGCTTAATTTTGTTTAATTATATTTCGACGAGGCTGATTTACCTTTCTGGAACACCAGCAGATGACACTGCTCCTGTTTCAAACAAGGTCTTCATCATGCTCAGGGCCAGTTTATATTTTCGGTAAGCCATTTTATTTTCTCGCCTCTCATGTTTTCGTTTATGCGAATACAGCTGTCCACTTGAGAGTAGAACATACGTACATCCTAATTAATTAAAGAATAAACTCATGAACGATACATCCCACTTCATGAAAACATTGTTGTTGTTTTGAATTAAGCACAAAGCTACACAATGGGCTATCTGTGCTCTGCCCACCACGGGTATCGAAACCCGGATTTTAGCGTGTAAGTCCGCAGACATACCGCTGAGCCACTGGGGGGCTCATGAAAACAGCAACATAATATTCATAAAATTATATATTATGTTGCAAAGACGTATAAACATAGCAATACCGAAAATGCGAGTTGTGCTAAAGGAAATAGATCTTGTCTTTTTATTTTATTTTTCATATTAAACTAGAGGGCACTCCATTACACAGGGCCCGGCATGGCCAAGTGTGTTAAGGTGTTCGACTGGTAATCCGAGGGTCGCGGTTTCGAATCCCGGTCGCACCAAACATACTCGCCCTTTCAGCCGTGGGGGCGTTATAATGTGACGATCAATCCCATTATTCGTTGGTAAAAGAGTAGCCCAAGAGTTGGCGGTGGGTGGTAATGACTAGCTTCCTTCCCACTAGTTTTACACTGCTATATTAGGGACGGCTGGCGCAGATAACTCTCGAGTAGCTTTGCGCGAAATTCAAAACAAACAAACAAACCATTACCCAGAGCTTTTCACATTTGGCTTTCAAAGTATACGAAAATGTGTCTGTATGTTCGTTGTTGTCAACGGACAAGAACAATGTTTTGGTAGGAGAAAGAGAAATAACATTCTACGTATTTCCACCAAGTTTTATTAAAAATCGATAAATTGTGACTGAATTACAGAGCAAAAATAGTGTGAAAGATTGGCCTCGGTGTTAACAGGTAGGGATTTGTTTCGCGGCCGTGACTCTAAAGAACTTAACCGTTCCCAGCTTGGGTCACATTCTAAGTGTACAAAAACATTCATCGAAATGCATTCTGTCGTTATCGAGAAAACTTCCCGACAAACACACACACACACACACACACTTACGAATATGGTTGAAAACAGTGGCGAAAGGTAGTAAACTCATCAACTCACAGAGAAACATATGTGTTTCATAAAAGCCGATATTTCATTGTGTTGAATTAAAACCAAACGCAGTCCATTAAACACCTACCCAATGGTGCATTCGATACGAAATTAGAGTATTTCCAAATAGGCTATGAGAGTATTAAAAATAGCATTTATTAGTCGCTAGGCTAGGCTTAGTCTTTCTGCTAAAAAGTATTTGTATTTGCTAATTATATGTTTCACTACTCCACTCTCAAGTGTATGGAAATTACGTTCAAAAATTGTTTATTGTGTATTTAAAAAATGTTTTAATGCAATTTCCGGACAACATGTACATGATTATTAAGCTAGAGAAACTAATCCTTAGGTGGCGCCCTCTACCTTTTTTTTAAAGTTATATTTTGTTTTCGTGACAACGGCTATTCTGGAATGGTTGGAGATGTAATCCCAGATCTAGTTGGTTACACAAATAGCTAGAAAGTTTAATTGAATTAGCAGATTTCTTGTCAGTTGTAGAAAATTTTCTGTGGTTTTCTTTTCCTTTTCTATGGGGCCTGGCATGGTCGAGAGCGTTAAGGCGTGCGCTCGTAATCCGAGTGTCGCGGGTTCGAGCCCGGGTCGCGCTAAACATGCTCGCCCTCCCAGCTATGGGGGTGTATAATGTGACGGTCAATCCCACTATTCGTTGGTAAAAGAGTAGCCCAAGAGTTGGCGGTGGGTGGTGATGACTAGCTGCCTTCCCTCTAGTCTTACACTGCTAAATTAGGGACGGCTAGCACAGATAGCTCTCGAGTAACTTTGTGCGAAATTCCCAAACAAACAAACAAACAAACCTTTTCTATGGGATTGAAGTTTCATTTCTAAACAAAACTATTGTTTTCAAATCATAACAAACAAAGGCAAGAAAGGTAAAAACAACAACAAAAAACTTTAGTGTATAACCTAGAAATTGCTTTTAGTACACGGCTCAACAAATTAATCTAATCTAAATCTCTTCTCCCCCGCCTTTACTCTCCATATAAAATTCCAAACTGCTTTGCCGCGCTTTCGACAAAGTGTTGTTTCACGCTCTCTTAAAATTCTACCATCTAATAGCACTTAAGCTTGTAATCTTCCAACGAGAAATAACGAAAACTTCAGACTACAAGGTACGATACCACAGAAAATGGTCGTCAAAGAAGGCCGTTGCTACCTGATGGCGGGTAGTAAAATACGGCTCTTGTCTTTATAAAATATTTGGTCTAACGTATTACCAAGCGCAAAGGATAAGACAATTGTCACCAGATAAAATAACAATGACTGTGATTCAATTTGCCCCTAAAGAAGATTGGTCCACCTTTCGAAAGCGCTCGAGTTGTAGGGTTTCTATATCAAAGTTTGTATCAAAGTTTTTTAAACCTACGTGTTATTCTAACACCATGAATGTGATTACATTAATACTGGTAACTGGCATAGTTATTAAATACCTCCCCCCCATGGCATAGCATCATGTCTGCGGACTAATATTGCTAAAAATCGGGTTTCGATACCAGTGATGGGTATAGCAAAGATAACCATTACTAAGCTTTTTTGCTTAGTAAGAAATAACAGCATAGTTAAATAGCATGCTTTGTTAGTGTCGCGATAACGAGAGGATGGAGCAATTGTCCCTTACTTTTTTAACACTCTTTTTTGTTTTCAATTCCCAGATTATTTCAAATCTTTGAGATTGATCTAATTAATTATTGGAAGCTTTAAGGTACGGCTTAGTGAAAAAATTGTGAAGACGCTTTAAACTTACCTGGACGGATACAGTAGATATGGTTGCACACTCGAGGAAAACGACAGTTCTCGAATAAATAGTGTTCTTGCTTCGTAAACTTCTTGAAGCCATTTTTGTTTAGTTGTTCATCCTTAATGTGGTACGATTTGTGTTCCTCTGAATTAATAAAGGGAAAAAAATAAATTGCATAAACGTATAAATTTAACAAAACACGTGAAGCTTTTTTTATATATGTATTTTTAATCAGTAGTCTTATTTGCTTGTCGGCCCGGCATAACCAGGTGATTAAGACACACGACTCATAATCTGAGCGTCGTGGGTTCGAATCCCCGTCGCACCAAACATGCTCCCTCTTTCAGCCATGGGGACGTTATAATGTGACGGTCAATCCAACTATTTGTTTGTAAAAAGAGTAGCCCAAGAGTTGACGGTGAGTAGTGATAACTAGCACTGCTAAATTAAGTATGGCTAGCGCAGATAGCCCTCATGTAGCTTTACGCAAAATTTAACAAAAAAAAGTTACTTGTCAGAGGAAGGAAGTATTCGAGACCACAGGCTATCTCCAACCCCACTCCTGTTGTTAAGCTTTGAAGCTATCTGTGGTTTGTTTCTGGATTTCGTGCAGAGATACTCGAGGGCTATCTGTACAGTCACCCCTAATTAAGAAGCTATAGACTATAGAAGAGGTAGCTAATCCTTACCACTTACCGCCAACTCTTGGGCTACTTTTTTACCAAGGAATAGTGGGATTTACTATAAATTATAACGCCCCCACGGCTGAAAGGACGAGCATGTTCAGTGACAGGGATTCGAGCCAGGAATCCGTGTGATACAACGAAAGGTATTTCTCTCACTTTGATGTATGGGTACGTTATAATTATAAGCCTGAGTGTGGTTTGGTGCATCTGATTGGCTGCCTTTCATGTGGTCAGTAATTCACAACAGGAGACGGTGGCAAATAGCTTTCGTAGCTTTGCTGTAAATTGCAAAAATTGCAATTATAAACTCATGGTAAAAAGTTGAATACTACAGAAAAGATAATGTCCAGTGCTATAAATACATTCTTGACGTGATGGTATAGGTTCACTGGTTAGAATAGCGAAGAAATATTTGAGAATTACGCTAAAGAAAAATCACTTGAAAATGCTGTTGAAACAATTATTACTTAGCTTGTAATGATTTCTTAATACAACAATCCTCTTCTTCGTTTGTAAAAATTATTTCAAAACAGAATATATTACAAATGTATGTTGATTCATTATTAAAGATTTTTCGTGTGATTTTGTTTGTGCGCTGAGTGCAAATACCTGAATGTACATTCTTAACCAAATGCACAACTTATCCAACAAAGACGATCGGAATTTTTAGACACCAGAAGTTGAATTTTTGTTTGAATGGTTTATAAGAAGTGGTAAACTAATTACCACGTATTTTAACTATCGCTAGTTTTATCTCGTGTGTATTTATATATATAAAAACGGCTCGTTTGGGTTGAGAAATTTTTTTACGTAGAGGAGCAAACAACGTTTTGACCTTCGGTCATCGTGAGGTTCTACAAGTGGGTTTTCTCGACATCACTGACTCGTGTGTATTTGTTCAAAACTGATTTTCATCTGTTGTACGAGTCAAAACGTGAAACCAATCCAAATATCAGTCCGGTAAGTGACAAGCAGTAAATTTATGGACTTCCATATTGATAATTCCGTTAGAAGAATAAAATGTTTTAACTAGAGTGTAGCTTGTCTTTTCCAAATCTTAACTTTTGCGTCACGTCACAGTGTCTTCAAATTTCAGAATATCTTGTCTTTATCTTAATTTTATTTCCCAGATAATCTTGTAAAGCTCAATAAGATCACATCTTACCCTTCTTTTCTCAGTAGAAAGTAAGAGACTTAATCTATCCATGTGAGAATAACCCTTCTAATTCTAAATTATCCTAGTATTATTGTTCTGAACCCTTTCCAACGTCCAATAAACCCGTATCCTTTCTTAAATAAAGATACAGTATTTCAAGTGATTGACTTATATATACTAATGAGTCTTTTCTTAGATTAAGAGACAGCATTTTAAGTGAAGCCTAACTAGTGATTTGTATATACTAATAAGTCCTTTCTTAGATAGGGAGACGTATTTCACATGAGGCCTAACTAGTGATACGTACATATTGTTAAATGCCTCTTTTGATTTGTAACTTCCTTTGATTTGTAAATAATAAATTTATATTAGTTTTAATACCAGCAACAGAGCATTGCTTTGATAGCTTAATTACATAGACATCACTAGGCAATGGCACACGGGACCCGTGTCCCGAATCTCCAGTTGGTGTCTTAAAAATTAAAATAGAAAAACCATGAGCAATATCTTTTTTTTATATGCAAAAACGGCTCGTTTTGGTTGAGAAAATATTTTACATTGAAGAGCGAACAACGTTTCGACCTTCTTCGGTCATCGTCAGGTTCACAAAGAAAGAGGTAATTGACCGGAAGCTGACCACACGTTTTGAAGGGGTTGTGTAACTGAGTGTCGCAATGTAGAGGGCGGTGTTAGATGTTTGAATATATAATTTTATCTATAATATTAATATAGGTATAATGGCAAACAAATAAACAACATTTGGCAAAAAACTAGTAACAAAATATGACATTCCCGTTAATACTAAATTTATTCAAAAACCAGGCACAAAACTGAGGTCTATACTATGTAAGAACTACACTGACAAACACCACACCAACATTATTTATAAAATACAATGTGATAACTGCCACGACTTCTATATTGGAGAAACAAGTAGAAAATGGAAACCAGATTCAAAGAACATAAAAAGTCACCTTCACACGTTTTCGAACACTGCAAGTCAAATGAACACAACATAACCATAGAAAACACTAAAATACTAAATAAAGAAACGGACATAAACAAACGCAAAATTAAAGAAGCCTTACTTATACAACAACTTAAACCCAAAATAAACCAATATAAAGGAACGCCATTATACCTATATTAATATTATAGATAACATATATATCCAAACATCTAACACCGCCCTCTACATTGCGACACTCAGTTACACAACCCCTTCCAAACATGTGGTCAGCTTCCGGTCAGTTACCTCTTTCTTTGTGAACCTGACGATGACCGAAGAAGGTTGTTCGCTCTTCTATGTAAAATATTTTCTCAACCCAAACGAGCCATTTTTGCATATAAATTTCTCAACAAGTGGGTTTCTCGACATCACTGATTGTTATTTCATAAGCAATATCGTACTGAAACGCTGAAAATGTCCTTATCTAAGGATCCGAGCACCGAATATTTAAAGTACGAAGCAACGCCTCTCCTTAAATAACTTATCCATCACTATACCAAGATATGTTTTTTCAGTAATACCTTTAAACATGACGTATGGTCGAAATGCATTACCTAGGATTTGTTATAATTCAAGATCATATGTCAACTATTTATCCAATTACCCAATCCATCCAAGTCATCTGTAATGTCTCAAAATCCTCAATATAGTTAGAAATACCAAAAGTTTTTTTTTCATGTCCTCAGTAAACTTCATTAATTTACTAGTTGTCTTCTATCAACATCATTAATATAAGTGAGAAAAAAGGCAGAGCTTAAGCCCCGACTCTTGACATACTCTACTTGTACCATCTGGACTCATCTGACCATTGAAACATGACTCAAATGATCCTGGAAACACTCAACTAGTAATAGCTGGACTAAACTGGCCATTGAAACATTCTACTAGTACAACTGGACTTAATTGATCCTTGAAACGTTCCACTGGTAACATCTGGACTCAATTGACCATTGAAACACTCCAGTAGTAATAGCTGGACTCAGACGATCCATAAAATACTCCATTAGTGACAATTGGACAGAATTGACCGTTGAAACCCTCAACTAATAACCGCTAGATTTCGTTGACTTTTGAAACTCTACACTGGTAACAAGTGAACTTCATTGACATATTCAGAATATGTAGTTATATGGGTATAAATGACGTATACATTGTAAAAAATATATGGAAAATACCACACTGAATGTGTCTCTAATACATTTACGTAACTAGTAAGATGATACATTAGTATAAAAAATTAGAACTTAAGCATTTTATCTTCATAAATTCATAAATTTGTGTGGAAGAAAAGGTTATTTACAGGTTTCGTAGCGCCCCTGGCGGTAAATTTTTCATACGTTTAACTTACTCTAATTTCAAATTTGTATTCAAATAATGATATCTAAAGTAAGCTTAACGATGAAATACATTTTATTTCTACGAAATATCTTATTCTGGCATTAATAATTATCCGTGTTTATTTTCTTTGTTTGATACAAATAGGGCAAAAAAAAGAAAGAAATATATATATATGTGTATACCAACCCATGTCTGCTTTATTTTTGAAAGTATAATTGCATCCTGTCCGGCGACAATGGAAATGCGTGGTTCGTCGGCCATAGAAGGAACATTGTTGTGTGCCACAGTCTTCGGTCGCCCGAAATCTCTGGAAACCCACCCGAATAATAGCCGAATCTTTCCAATGTTAGTTCGCATGTATCTGAACGTCCGAAGTACTTATGTAGACTTTATCACATCCCTCCTAGTTGGAAGGGTAGAAATATGGATTAGAAAATAAACTATATGAGCTTGTTAGGATCGAGAAAACTCGTTTGAAGAAATTGTTTCAGCTTGGAGATGTGTAAATAAAAAATAATCAATAAGAGATTCACTTAACTGATCATGATTAACGTACTAGGAAAGAGGTTAAACTTAGATATAAATGCAGATTTATCTGCCGAGATTAATGGTTAAGGTTAAGGATAGATGTAAATTAAAGTTAGAAATGGTACATAATGAACTGGTTACGATTCATAGTTGAAATTAAATATTGGTGAAAACTAATTGGCTAGGATAACAATTAGTTGAGAACAAGTTAGCTAGAATTAATGGTCAAGATTAAAGACATATAAAAATTAGCTAATTAAAACTAGAGATATGGAAAATAAAGTGGCTCCGATTACAGATAAATGGAGAGTGAGGTTATCAATATTATGTGTGAAAAATTAGGCGGTTAAAATTAAAGATGGACAGAGAATGACATCTAAAATTAAATATAGCTAAAGAATAAAATGTTTAAGATTTAATACGGAAGAATAATTGTGTGATCAAATTGGCTATTGGAGAGTGGACTAGCTAGCCTTAAGACTGGACAGAGGATGGTTTAGTTAAGATTATTAAAAAAAGGACACAGAATGGACTGGCTAGGCTTAAGATTAAATAGAGGATGGTATAGTTAAGATTACTAAAGATGGACACAGAATGGACTAGCTTGGCTTAATATTGGAGAAAGGATGGTTTTGTTAAGATTAAAGATTGGCACAAAATGAACTAGCTAGGCTTAGGATTGGATAGAGGATGGTTTGGTTGAGATTAAAGGTGAGCTAAAATTATGATTGGGTGTAGAATAATTTCCATGGTTATCTGAATTTACAAATGCTTAGTAGAAATGATGAAATTACTAGAAAATACAGAACAAGAATTATAACGAGGTGAAAAATATAAGAATTACATAATATACCACAATACGATTTTATTTTCTTCCACTAAAGGTTATACTGCTTTTAAATTATTATTTAAAATACAAATGTAAGGCTGTGATTTAGATTTTTTTTAGCAAACAGATTGTCATTCTCCAAGTCAGGTTACAAACCTTTAGAAAATAATTAAAATTTCATGAAGTTGTTATGACTCGAATTATGGAGTAACAGTGAAGACATAGCGTTATTGCAAAACTTCTTACTTAAATCAATTTCAAACACTTAAATTAAAGAAATAAAGGAAATTATGTTTTTTCACGTCAATTATTACATTTAGTTTAACATATAATATTCCTTTGAGCGTATATTTAAATACGTAATACGTTTGTAAAAGAAAAAACGAAGACGCCATTTTGATCCCAAGCAAGTTATTAAAATATATCCATCAAAATTGCGAACGATAAACGCCTTGAATATTTAATTTTGAACATTTTACTTATTGTTTAAGAACACATATTTATTCATTATAATTCATCCTCGGACGTTAAAATGGCTCTCACGCTTTCAGGTAAAACGTGTACCGATCTTTCAAGCATCCAACGACGACACAGAATTAAGATAAATTGTAAATATGTGCGCCCTATATAACGTGAATCAAATTGAAAATAAGAAGGCTGAAAGGAGAACGGACATGACTTGGCGATATTCGTTAGAGCAATGCCCAAATGGCCTTTACAGATATAAAAGTAATTATAATCAGTGATGTCGAGAAACCCACTTGTTGAGAATTTTATATGCAAAAACGGCTCGTTTGGGTTGAAAAAATATTTTACATAGAAGAGCGAACAACGTTTCGACCTTCTTCGGTCATCGTCTGGTTCACAAAAAAAAGGTCATTAAACCAATATCTCTTTATATTATACAGCAATTAGGTAATTGCCAGCTACATATTTTATTTTTAACCCGAGGTATGAGAAGGCGCGCGCCACGGTGTTGCAGAGCGAGTGGGTAGTTTATAAGCTTTTAACAGTATTTGAGTATTTTTAATTTTTCCGCGAAGCTGATAAAATATTGCGACAATTATGGACTCTGAAACTTACGTATGGTTGGACTGGACAACTTCGTTTATTAGTTTCGCGGAATAATTAAAAATACTCAAATCAAACGTCTGTACAGTTGATTCATTGATTGTTTGGAATTAAGCTCGAAGCTACACAACAGGCTATCGAGACCTGTTTTTAGTTGAGTTAGTCTGCAGACATACAGCTGTGCCACCAGGGGGCAAACAAATTTAATTTATTTGTTTTGAATTTCGTATAAAACTACACGAGCATCGACTAGCAGACAGGCCTTGGTGATTTTAACAAAGTATTATCCTGATTGTATGAAGATTTCGAACTAGAGGGACTGATTATTTCAGAAGAATCATACACTTTAGTGGATTAAACAGATTCATGTTTTTGCTGAGACAACAGGGATTTATTTTATATGAAAAGTGGTTTTAATTAATGTGTAATCATCGGAATGAGAAACTTCTTCATCTTTTAGTGTTTCAACTTTCTTTTCATCCAAGTAAGCTTTGAGATTGTCATTTGTATAACGTTTAAATTCTTCAATTAGATATAATTGTCTTAGTTTGTCAAAACTGTTGTCAGTATGCATAGAATTACACCATCGATTAAAATAAATCTTTTTTTTTCCTTGGCGAAATCCATATATGTTTAACTATCTTGCTTGCGATAACCTCTAAACATTTTTTTGGCAAGACCCCAGTACCAGCTCATAAGCTTTGAGAACAGCTGCTTTAACCTTATCATATAATCTGTATAATCTTCTAGAGAGAGAGTGACGTAAGCTTCTTGTGATTTTCCAGTCACAACATTCTATAATAATAATGACCATTTTTCGGTGGGCTGTCTCACGGTCTCGGCAGCCTTCCCAAAATTGTGTTTAAAAGAGTTATACTGTTTACCATTGTTGTAAAGTGTCGAACCAGTTGTTATTGTTATACAGTGTTGAACCACTTACTACTACTGTAAAGCGTTGCACCAGTTTTTATTATTGTAGTCCCCCATGGGTTCAATTCTCTTCGGTAAACAAAGCAGATAGCCTGATGTGGCTTTGCTATAAGAAACACACATATGCACACTATTTTTGTAAAATGTTTTAGTACTTACTATAGCTGTAAACTGTTGCACCAGTTACCATTGTAAGGTTTTTATCACTTACTATAGCTGTAAACTGTTGCACCAGTTACCATTGTAAGGTTTTTATCACTTACTATAGCTGTAAACTGTTGCACCAGTTACCATTGTAAGGATTTTATCTCTTACTATAGCTGTAAACTGTTGCACCAGTTACCATTGTAAGGTTTTTATCACTTACTATAGCTGTAAACTGTTGCACCAGTTACCATTGTAAGGATTTTATCTCTTACTATAGCTGTAAACTGTTGCACCAGTTACCATTGTAAGGTTTTTATCACTTACTATAGCTGTAAACTGTTGCACCAGTTACCATTGTAAGGATTTTATCTCTTACTATAGCTGTAAACTGTTGCACCAGTTACCATTGTAAGGATTTTATCTCTTACTATAGCTGTAAACTGTTGCACCAGTTACCATTGTAAGGATTTTATCTCTTACTATAGCTGTAAACTGTTGCACCAGTTACCATTGTAAGGTTTTTATCACTTACTATAGCTGTAAACTGTTGCACCAGTTACCATTGTAAGGTTTTTATCACTTACTATAGCTGTAAACTGTTGCACCAGTTACCATTCTAAAGCGTTTCATCACTTACTAGGGTTGTAAATTGTTGTGAACTCTTGCACTAGTTACCTTTGTTGTAAACTGTTGCATCAGTTACTATTGTTATAAAGTGATGTGTATCAGCTACTATTGTTGTAACACATAGTCTGGTTTCCTTACTTATTTGATGAACTTGTTGCTGCCACAAAGAGTTTCAATCCATTGTTTACCTTACAGCCCCAGATCGGCAACAGTAATCGTGTTTTGGGACATTGCACAGAGAAATTCGCGATAGATGAAAAGTGAAACAATTTGGTGACCGGTATATTAAAGAGCTATCTCTAAGTAGATCTCACCTTGAGGCAGTGGAAAGGGGTCTACTTCCGGTTATGGGAACAGTTCGTAAAGCTGTCCGAACAGTTATCCATCGGACTGTACCTCATGAAGCCATGTTAAAGAGACTCGCCTTTTGTGCCACTTGAGGCAATCCAGACAAAGAAAATGTTCTCAATAATGTAAGTCCAAACAGTAATTAATTCCGCATTCCGAGGCATTTGCAAATCTGTGTGACGAAACAAAACATTAGAATATATTTATGTATGTGCAAGGAAAACACACACACACACAGGAATTACTAGGTTTTTACACATATGTTAATGTTTTTGGTGTTGTTTCTATCTTGGAACTTATGATACTTTTTATATAATTAATAAAAGTTCTATATTTAATAAAACAACAAGCTTTCAGAAAAAAAAATGATATATTGTGCTAAAAGTATATGGAATACATGTCTGTTAGGCTTAATGTAAAATAATATGTACATATATCGGGTTTGTTACGATAGAATTGAAAAGAGAAACTTTTATACTTTCGATAGAGAAACGAAAAAGCTAAATTTCAATTTTTTAATATCTAATTTTATCAATTACATCTGATCTTTAAATTAGTTTTATAGTTTAGCATATATAATGGAATAATTTCTCCCAAAGAGAATATCATTTTATAAGTTCACTCACGTACCGAGTGTTATCCAGTTTTCCGTTATTGAGTCTTACAGGATCTGTGTTTTTCCTGCTTCCTAGCACTAAGATAATAATAAAATAAAAATGAATTCAAGCAAAACCGATATATTAATAAATGTGATTGTAGTGCTTTATAAACATATTCCCGTATATATATATATATGTGAAAACGTTATACCAACACAGACAGATCTCTTTCATCCTAGTTTAACGATTTACAAATCAAACACTAAGTAATGTAAAAACATTTATTCTGAACCTTTATCGACAATAAGGTTCCAGCTGCGAGATGTATTTATCTAAGTAGATAAGTCTGATTTAGGAGAACACGTGTTATAGACTAAAATAACGTTGAACTGGTAAATTAGATGGAATTGATATTTATATGAAATATTAACGAACCAACATATGGATCTTGAAAGAGCAACAATAAAGATATTATGGTGAATAAAGAAATTCATTCAGGTGTGTGTTTATTTCCTATAGCAGAGCCACGGGGGGGGGGTATCTTTTGAGTTCATCGAGGGGAATCGAATATCTGATTTTAGCGTTGTAATGAACAATCCAGCTAAAAACAGAAACAAAATACTTGACATATGTTTTATAAACTCTAAGTGTTTAAGTCTAGATGGCGCTAGTGAAATGCAAACAATTATGTCATGAAGCAGTCTTGATGAACCTTCAACAATTACCCTAAAAAATGGTGGCGTATGAAAACCGAAACTTGCAGAGTCGTTTTAAAACAGGTCCGCGCTTTTAATAAATTATGTGATTATTTTAGTGTTGCACTCCTACTAATTGAATATATGTAAGTTTTATAGTAAATTTCCCAAACAAAAGCTTTTATATCGACTTTGAGGTGACCCATGGGACTATCTATAAAGTTCAAGAGACCATATATTACTGAAAGTATAAAATAATTTCCCATTAAAATACGAATATCACTGTAACGTAACTGAAATAAAATATGTAATTTTTAAAACAAACTCTAATACATGCGAGACAAACTTTTATTTCTGTGCGATAAATTCTAACAGTGTGTCGGACCAGACGTGGCCCTAATTATTAAAGAATTCAGACTGCGAATCCGCAAAAATGCGCTCCGCACATCGGGGTCGCAGAAGTGATACAAGAGTGACGGTTAACTCCGACTGTATAATCTTAAAAGAGTATCCTAACAGTTGACGGTAGGCACTATTTTACACCTATTTCCCATTAAATTTATCAATTTGTAATTCCAGATAACTATATGCCGCTAACCCTTGTGTAGGATCGAGTGAACATCATAAATTTACCGCTGACAGTTACTTGGCACTACACTTAAAACTACAATCTAATGAAATGAAATGCGTTTTAGACAATACCTTCAAACACGTAATTATAAGCAAGGATCGGTACGGCCAGGTGGTTAAGGCACTCAACTCGTAACCTGAGGGTCATGGGTTCAAATCTCCATCATAACAAAAATACTCGCCCTTTCAGCCATGGGGTAAAATAATGTGATGGTCAATCCCACTATTCGTTGGTAAAAGAGTAGCCATTAACTTAATGCTCATAAAGGTAATAATCACCTCGAGGGTCAAACTGATGTCAAGGGCAGAATTTTTAACTTCCAACTGGGTTTTTGAAATGGAACATGCAATCTCGTGAAACAAACAGTGCGCGTTCCAGATAAATTTATCCTAAAATAAGTATTTTTTCTCGACGATAACTTCAAAACAGTAGAACAATGGAGCTGAGCTCACAATCTTTTTTTCTCTCGAACGAGCTTACAAGTAATTAACGTATAAGAAAAAAAAGATTGAAAGAAAAGGTTTTTTCTCTCTCTTTTAATTTCTGCAGGTCTAGGGTTTGAATACCTCTGTTCAACTAAGTATGCTTGCTCGTTCAGCCGAGCCCGGCAAGGCTAGGTGATTAGGGCGCTCGACTCGCTATCTGAGGGTCACAGGTTCGAATCTTCGTCACACGAAACATGCTCGCCCTTTCAGCCGTTGGGCGTTAATATTTGTCAGTCAATACCACTATTCGTTGGTAAAAAGTGTAGTCCAAGAGTTGACGATTGGTGGTGATGACTAGCTTCCCTCTAGTCTTTGTTTGCTTGTTTTGGAATTTCGCACAAAGCTACTTGAGGGCTATCTGTGCTAGCCGTCCCTAATTTTGCAGTGTAAGACTAGAGGGAAGGCAGCTAGTCATCACCACCCACCGCCGACTCTTGGGCTATTCTTTTACCAACGAATAGTGGGATTGACCAAAACATTATAACGCCCCCACGGCTGAAAGGGCTAGCATGTTTGGCGCGACGCGGATGCAAACTCGCGACCCTCAGATTACAAGCCTTAACACGCATGGCCATGCCGGGCCTTCCCTCTAGTCTTGCACTGCTAAATTACGGAGGACTATAGTCCTCGTGTAGAATTGTGCACATTTTGTAACAAACAAACATACTTTGATTTTATGAATTTCTTTTTACCAGCGCTTTCACCAAATCTTTGGCGATTAAAAATGATTTTATGACGTATTATAAATTCTTATCAATTAAAGATGCAAGTAAACTCTAGATAACATGTTATAGTTATAGCTTTATGTATATTTTTGCTTAGGGTGTATAGACTTCTATAGACAATTTACAGGTTATTTATACCTGCAGGTGAACAAAAAACCGGATTCCAATCCATTTGGTTTTCAAAACAGTCCAGAATACCTTCTTTCTATGTTTCAACAGAAACTTGCACGATGGCCAGAAGGCAGACCTCCTTTCACGATACACATCATGAGAACTGTACAAAATTAAGAGAAATATGACCTTCAGTCCATCACTTCAACCTAACATTATGTACGGTTGTATGACCTTGAGTTTTCCCGTCGATTCTTTTGAATCTTCAGAAAGAACTGACTTTTGACCTCCTTTCTAATGCTTCGATTATGGATAAACTTCTTTCTTCTTTTTTAAACCTCATCTTTTGTACTTCGTACAAATTAAAATAAATGTCCGTCGGTTTAATGGGTCTCCTGTAGGCAGAATAATAAACTATTTCAACTCAAAATCGTGTTTTGTTTTTCAAAATCATGTTCATAACATTCTAACGAAGCTTCACAAATGGTCAATAATTTATTTTGTCATAACTTTTGCAATCCATCTAAGAAAAAAAACACAACAATATGGGTAGAAATATTTACATACTTAAAAAAAATTATAGATTGATTCAAACTGAAGGTGAACGGGTGTGACCTCGTAGTTAGCATGATAAACTAAGGATGGAAGGTCCAAGATTTTAGTCGCAACATGCCGCTGGACAACTGGACTGTAAATATGACTTTTAATCCCACTAGTTCTCTAAGAGTTGCCGGCCTGGCATGGCCAAGCGCGTAAGGCGTGCGACTCGTAATCCGAGGGTCGCGGGTTCGCGCCCGCGTCGCGCTAAACATGCTCGCCCTCCCAGCCGTACGGGTGTATAATGTGACAGTCAATCCCACTATTCGTTGGTAAAAGAGTAGCCCAAGAGTTGGCGGTGGGTGGTGAGGACTAGCTGCCTTCCCTCTAGTCTTACACTGCTAAATTAGGGACGGCTAGCACAGATAGCCCTGGAGTAGCTTTGTGCGAAATTCCAAAACAAACAAACAAATCGTGTGTTTAAAAGAAAAATATAAATTACTAGAAGTGTGAAAATTAATTGTTAAACTTGTTCACGTGCTATCTATGTTGCGCTCGAGACCTGTAATGGTATCATAGCCTCGAAGGGTAAGAACAAAACATAATAAATTTGCAAGGTTGTGTTATATGTTGTTTTTTTCACAAATTATTCGCAATGGTTTTAGTTTGTTCTTCATAATTTCGTGTCACTATTTGTGAAGTTTGTTTGGCAGGTCCATCACGTTAATGTGTACCGTGGAAAGTAAATTTTCCACGTCACCCAACAATGCTTGTCACAACTACTGTTTTATGAAATTAAAATTTCATCAGAACTGTAGGCTTTGAAAACATTATGATGTTTCTGTAATACTCGGTCACTTCATATATATTTGATTCTAACATAAAAAGAGCTTCGCTTTGCTGCCAAGTTTAATCCTGCTAGTTACAAAACTGTGAGAATAAATTCGTAGACAGATATATCCACAACATGAACAAATATAGGGTGATGCCCAAATACAAGCAGATAGTTGAAAAAGTTATGTGACGGTCAATCCCATTATTCGTTGGTAAAAGAGTAGCCCAAGCTGAATTTATCAGGGCCAATAAATAATTGTCAAATGGGGTGACCTCTAAAATATACCCCCTCTTTTCCATGTTTTCCAGATTAATCCCATCGTTAAGCTAATGCTCCTATACTCGTGCATCACGATTGACACGTTTTATCTTCGAACAGCGATTTTCTACACGTGTAGTTAACACGTTGATAACTACATATACTCCACAACAGATCAGCCACAAAAATGTTTTTCGTAGTAAAATTTTTTATTTCATTTTTTCTGTTTTTCGCATGGAAGCACACTTTCAAACTTCTCTCACTTACGGACAGGGTCACGGATTCGAATCCCAGTCGCACCAAACATGCTCGCTCTTTCAGCCATGAGGGCGTTATAATGTCACAGTCAATCCCACTATTCATTGGTAAACGAGTAGCCCAAGAGTTGGCAGTAGGTGTGATGACTAGCTACTTTCCCTGTAGTCTTACACTAGGGACGGCTAGCGCAGATAGCCCTCGTGTAGCTTTGCGCGAAATTAAAAAAAACAAAAACAGAAACAGTATTTCGATATCCGTGATAGGTAACTTTGTGCTAAATAAGAAACAACAAATAAGAAAAATACTTTTTCTTTACAAAACTGACTAGCCATTCAGCAGCGGCTTTAAAAAACTAGCTGAATTTGAAACTTTCACAGAGATATGAACTTAAACGAATTAAAAGAAATTTTTTGAAGAGGATAATAGGGTTAATTCCTTCGTAAAATTAAAATCTGGACGATCAACATCGCTTCTTGCTATCCTCAACTTGCTTAATTTCTATAAGTCGTTAACCTAGGTTGAAAAATGGGCTGGTTATTTATTGAAAGAGTACAGAGGACTAGCTGTAAAAACCTACAGTTTGTATCCTAGTATTTATGACAGATCACGCAGCAAGATTTCCAGAAATATCACACCATATACGGCTTGGAAGAGTATTTTTTGTGAGCGCGTATCCGTTTGTTAGTCAATATTCGAGTTTTCTAATTATAGGTTATGAATATAGTACTGGTACTTTCATGTTTTGTCCTAAAAATAAAAGAGAAATAGCATACATAAGCATCTACTACACGTGAGATTTGAATAAAAATATTTATTTAAAATTTTACCGAAAGCAGGTGGCGTTATTTAAAAAAAAATAACTGGTTCGTATTTTACCTCAATAAAATAGGGTAAAATGGCCTAATCCGAATACTACGTTCTCACCGAAATAGTTAAACAAATATATATTGTTTCCCTATTGACCTATTTTGTGGAAACAGTTGATTGTTTGGAAAAAATCAAATAACCAAATATTGATTAAAACGTATTTTTCTTTTTTTTAACTCAATCTTCACACCGTTATGGGCCCGGTATGGCCAGCTGGTTAAGACAATCGATTTGCAATCCGAGGGTTACGGGTTCAAATCACCGTCACACTAAACATGCTCAACCTTTCTGCCGTGGGGCCATTATAATGTGACGTTCAATTCCACTATTCGTTGGTGAAAGAGTAGCCCAAGTGTTGGCTGTGGGTGGTGATGACTAGCTGCCTTCCCTCTACTTTTATTCTGTTAAATTAGGGACAGCTAGCGCAGATAGCTCTTATGTAGCTCTGCGCAAAGTTCAACAAACAAACAAGACAGTATCACTTAACTTCGACAATATTAAATTAAGAAATGTCTCGTTTACTTTTTTATAACTAGGATACATAGCAACACTGTTTTCCAGCTGTTTCAGGTACTAAATCTTTATTTCTGAGAAGTGATTTTAAATTCAAAAGAAAACATTGATCGTTTCTTGTCAACATCAATTCCAACCAGCGAAAGATAATTCTGGAACAACCAAATGTCGCTTGTTTTTAAGTACAAACTTACACGATGGGCCATCTGTTCTCTGTCCAAACTCGGGTATCGAAACCCGATTTTCATTCAAATGAAAGCCTTTCAGGCTTGCATCCAAACCTCCAGGTGGCACGTGAACATCAATTACGGGATTATCAAGAGAAAGTTTGGTTAATTTTTGATGAACTATCTGTTGCCTGTATTAATTTTCTGCATGCGAGCCTTAGATCTCCTGAGAGATAATCCCTCAAATGACGATTTATTATCTCTCAGGACAAAGGTTTCATTTTCGTTTGTGTAAGATACAAGAAAAGGCTGATAAAATAAGTTTTTCTCTGTTAAACTTATGAAATATCTTATTTATCTATCCATCTATCTATAAGGCCTATATTCCATTAATTTTCTTGAGAAAACAAAACTGAAAACATAATTTAAAGATCAGGTATTTGGCTCAGTAAAAAGTTTGAGAGAAACAGCTATAAAACCACAATACTCCTTTTTCTCTGTATATTTATATATAACCGCAAGGAGCTTATGAAGCCTTGCATCATAATACGTTCCTGAAAGACTTCAGTTACACGACCCTTTTTACATCAAGAAAGACCCCCTACGGAACATAAGGACCAGAAACAAGCACGTGAAACCATCGCGTCAAATAAGCTCATCGCCACATCAGGATACAGCGATGTAATTCATCGACTATCACCAAGGGTATCCGTCTCTCCAGAACGTGTAAAATAAAATTAGGAAATTTCCGGATACTGGCTGATAAACAACTATAAAACAGACACTTTGTGTCTTCTGTCACAGACACATCGTGACTTTAAAAAATTGTACAAGTCAAATTGAACAAGACCCCTCCTCACCTTTCTAAACTGAATAACATTTACTTCTTTTAAAATATAGTTCTCAAGTAACGGTATCTTGATATGGTCTGCTAGCTAGTGCGCATGACTCGCAATCTGCGGGTTCGAATTCCGTAACCGAATATGCTCGCTCTTTCAATCATGGGGTTTTATAAAGTGACTGTCAATCCCTTTTGCAGATAGATAATAGCCAAGAGGATGACTGTGGGTAGATTGACCCTCTCTAGTCTATCTCTTCTCAGATAAGGACAGCTGACGCAGATGGTCATAGAGTAGCTTTGCGCATAATTGAACAAACACATTTTAAGGTATCCAAATTATTATTATGGAATATTTGGTTTGAATTTCGCGCAAAGCTACACAAGGGCTATCTGTGCTAGCCGTTTCTAATTTAACAGTGTAAGACTAGAGGGAAGGCAGCTAGTCATCACCACTCATCGCCAACTCTTGGGCTACTCTTTTTACCAACGAATAGTGGGAACCCGCGATCCTCGGATTACGAGTCGAGTGCCTTAACCACCTGGCCACACTGGGCCACTGGCTCTTGGTAGCTCAGAAATAACCGCGATGGCTTAATAAAGCTGAAATTCAGGGTTCGAGTTCTTCAGCGGAGATAGATTGCTGTGAGGTTCCGCACTTAACCACATTTTTCTTCTTCATCAAAACTTTCATGAACACTTTTGTAATAATTATTATTTAATCTATTTGCATTTTTTCGTAATTTCATTGCCACCACCGACATCATGATTGACCTCTCGTAACGATCAATAGAAAAATTAACGAATCTCATCTTTGTTAAATTTAATAACCATTTATCTCTTCACGTGTCTGAGATACACATAAAAATATCTTAACCCTAATATCTGCGAAATGATATCTTTATTTTGTTTTCATAGACGAGGACTTTTTTTTCTTAATGACTGATGTACAATTCTCTGTCTTTAGATTTAAAACTATCATATCATTTAGCTTACTTAGTTATATAGCATATTATTCACAGGATCTGTTCTTTTCAAACAAATCAAGAAAATAACATACCAGTAAAGATATATTATAGTATAGTATGGTACTAAGGGCTAGTGGAAATGTTGTGGTCCGGTGGCTAGAGAGCCCTCGACTCGCAATCTGGATGCCAGGGGTTCGACTCCCTGTTATCAAACTTGCTCGTTCTTTCAGTCGAGAGGATATTATCACGTGACAATCAATTTCATCATTTGTTGGTAAAGAGTTGTCTTTCAATTGACGGTAGGTTGTATTGACCAAATGCCTTCCTTCTAATCTATCACTGATAAATTAGGGATAGCTACCAAGAGACTGATACAGAAACCCATCCGAAATGTTAAATATACGTACTACAGAAGGCACAGAGCCAACTGAGAGTGCGTACCTAAAGAAAACCTTAGCGCGATTTGGAAACGAGCTTGCGTAACATTCAAATTAGAAACAAAAAGAAAAGAACCATCCCAACGTTGATAAAAGCACTGATATATTAATATAAATAAATTATTCTCGTTTCGCTTGAGTAAAAAGTTCTATGAAGGCACAGTTGCATGGATGCTGATATCTAAGTGTTACAATCATTACACGTTCACGAGCAGGACATTTTAAATGAAAAGACAAAACAAAAGTTTTACGAAATTCTACGTAATAACGATGCTGATTTAGGCTAAACTATACTATTCTTAGGTGTCACGGTTAAAGAGCGTCGAAGATTTTATAAATAGCTGAATTGAAGAAAAACGAGCAATCATAATATTGAGCATTCAGTCACACATGAGGTGTCTAAAATTATTAATGGACCTAAATTTTGTGAATTGGTTAAAAGTAGCGAAGCAATTTAAATAGAAAACAAAACAAGCAAGCATAAACAAGTTTGGAGATTGTTATTTTTATAAATCACATCCCCAGGTTTTATTTTAAACTATATATTCTGCACGTGTTTGTGACGTATACTATTTCTTCCGCGCATGCTCATGACATTTACAGTATGCTATTCGTACACACACACACATTGCAGGTGAATGTACCACAGCAGAAATATGTGGGTATGATTGTACATTGTTAGTTAGAACTTTTACTTGAAGACAAAGCCGGCCATTTCATTGATTTGATTAACGTGGTTGGTGTGTGTGTGAATCTGTTGTTTTTTTGTTTCTATCTTTTCTAATTTCACGCAAAGCTCGTTACACGAAGGCAATCTACGCTAGCCGTCCCTAATTTAGCAGTGTAAGACTTGAGCTCCTCTTTTACCAACGAATAGTGGGATTGCTCTTGTTCCAAGAGAAAATAATAATAACAACAATACAGCGCTCCACATACCTGAGACTCTGGGTTCGATATAAGAGTGACCACCAAATCTCACTATTTCCTTTATATAGCCCAAGAGCTGGTGATTGGTACTGTTGGTTAGTTACGTATCTATTCTAAAATGGAACAGTTAAAGCATGTAGCCCTTGTTTAATTTGCGTGAAAATTCGTAACAAATACACAAAGAAACAATATGCATGAATAATATGTGATGGAATCTAGAATACGTGAAAAGTATGTGAGAGAAATTTCTCAACACCCTGACCTAAACTGTATTTGTCTGGGATCTCATGACCTAATTATTTATACACAAACAATGAAGATTTTTGATAATATTTCAGCAGTGGTCCGACATGATCGGATGGATAAGGCATTCGGTTCGTAATCTGAAGGTCACGAGTTCGAATCTCTATCCCACCAAATATGCTCGCCCTTTCAGCCGTTGGGGCGTTATAATATTATGGTAAATCCACTAAAAGAGTTGGCAGTGGGTGGTGATGACTAGCCATGTTATCTTTAGTCTTTCATGGCCAAGTTAGGGACGGCTAGCACAGGTAACCCTCGTGTAGGCTTGTGCGGAATTCGAAAGAAAGAAAAGTTTATTTAGTTACTAGAGAGAGTCTACACACATCACATCATGTAAGACATTCACATCTAGCAGGGCCCGGCATGGCAGGTGGTTAAGGCACTCGACTCGTAATCCGAGGGTCGAGGGTTTGAGTCCCCGTCACTTCAAACATACTCACCCTTTCATTCGTGGGGGCGTTATATTGTTACGATTAATCCCACTCTTCGTTGGTAAAAGAGTAGCCCAAAAGTAGGCGGTAGGTGGTGATGACTAGCTGCTATCACTCTAGTCTTACACTGCTAAATTAGGGACGGCTAACACAGATAGCCATCGAGTAGCTTTGCGCGAAATTCAAAACAAACCAAACCACAAGTAGAATTCTTTCTTTACAAATTGATTTGAAAAAATGTAATTACCACGACATTTTGAAAAATATACGATCCACGACTTATTCTCACACAAGTCATTAATCTAGGTGCGGGTCGGTAAGAATTCGAAAAAAAACAAAAAAACTGGAAAAGTTCCAGAACACTAAGGTGAACCGGAATCTAACCTCTAATTTATACGAAGTAAATAACGATCGCAAAAAAAACAACATAATGAACGGAACAAAACGTAACTGATCCGTGTTAAATGAATAGAACTCTCAGTTAGCTTTGTCGTTTTCAGACCAGGAGGTTTACACCAAATATACGATGAACATGTCCGTAATCTTTGAAACCTTCAAAATAGATACAGATCGTGTTCGCTATCCTCATTGTTGCTGTTTACCACCGGCATAGGGTTGGTACGTGCGTTAGGGAGGAAAACAAAAAAACAATAACAACTTCCTATTAAGGGGAATCGTATATTATTATGATGAAGTTATAAATGTTTAACGAAGGACAGCAAATAATAACTTTATTTGTTTCTTGGTTTTTAAAAGAGTGAGGAATTAAAACAGTTATAAGATGTGTCAAAGGTTGACTTGGAAATTAGGGTGAAATGAAACCAACTGTGAAAGACATTTCACACTTCTGTCATTTGTTTGTTTGTTTATTTTATGAATTTTGCGTGAAGCTATAGGAGTGTTATCTGCGTTTGCTGTTCACAATTTAACAGTGTAAGACTATAGGAAAGGCAGCTTGTCATCACCACCCACCGCCAACTCTTGGGCTACACTTTTGTCAACGAATAGTGAAATTGATCGTTTCATTATTACGCCCTTATAGCTGAATGTAAAGTAACATTCGCGGCAAATTTCTTTACGACGAACCTTCAGATGTTGAAGTACTAGAGATTTCAGTTATGACAAATAACCCCATATATAACTGTGCTATTTCCTAAATTGATAAAGTTTGACATTGTTTTATTGTGTCTGTCCTATAAAGCATTAAGCTATTATTTTCCATTTATCTTTTAGAGTGCTGTGTTGTTTTATTTTTTTACATTTTCAAGCAGCCGTTGGGTGAAACGTTAAGTTCTCCATATGGGTAATGAAAACTAAAAGTAATGAAAACAACCAAAATGTAAAGTAACATTCGCGGCAAATTTCTTTACGACGAACCTTCAGATGTTGAAGTACTAGAGATTTCAGTTATGACAAATAACAACCCTACCTGGGGAAAAGTTTTGTAGTGGCACGTGCTTGGTGATGGAGTCCCCATGCCCTTCAGGCCGTAGATACCCACCCAGGAGTTCTTTCATTATAGATTCTGCATAATCCCGCATCAACGAGGCATCTACTGCTGGGGGCACAGTCTCCCTGCCACTAAGGGCGGGCCCAGCACGTGGTGCACAACCGCCATCGCTGGGGAAGGGTGCGTTAGTTTCTATCACTGATACAGATGCATGACCTTTGACAGTGGCGCGGTTAGGCGAGGGTTCACTCTGCAGACAAGTATTTCTTGTCAAATCTACAGCATCCACGCTTTGGAAGAAACAAACCCAGTTGTGACTTCTACATGCAGTCAGGTCGACTGAAGTGAAGTCTCTTTTATTCACAATATTTCTTTTGTTATTAGTTGGGGCAACACTATCGCTAGTGAGGTATAGTGGCTGGTCTTTGTCTCCTTCCAGAAGCTTCTTTGGAATGGTTGTCCTAGGTCCCTGAATGCCCACTACTAATGTTTGGATCCAACATGGACTAGAATTTCTTCTTCGTAGGTCATCGCCCGAATACTCTTGGAGTTCCGATAAATTCATTACGTCACGAGATTCTGGGATCTCCTCACTATTGTTGAAGCTGTAATCAATAAGGAATTCGTTATCGACATCACTATCAGCGTAGAGATACACGATGTTTCGCGGCTGGAAGTTCTTTCTCTTGTTACGGCGGTCAGATGACATCGAAGACTCAAACCGGGAACTAGTTCCGAAATCTTTCGCCTCGCTCTCTTCTAGAGTTTCTACATCTTGGGACCCTACGGTAGATGGCACTTCCGAATTATCGTCATCACAATGATAGGAGTCAATGTTCTCTTTTCCCTCCTCACTCTGGTTTTGCATGATATCACTGTTCATGCTTTTGGAGTCTGATTCTCTCGTATCGTCTCCATTAAATGGGCCTATCATATGAACAGAGTTTAGGGGACTCCCGACCTCGGGGGACCCAGTGGATATACGATCCTCACTTATCACCATTCTTTCATCGTCGTCAGTTACTGTTTTCCGTGATTCCTTGTCGTATATCGTACACTGTAGTGAAATCGAAGGTACGGTTTCTATTCTGTGGTTTCGCTGTTAAAGTCATCTCTCCCAAGATGGCTACTAGGACCTGTCATCTAGCTGCAGAAATCAGAAGGTGTTCTACAAATCAAACAACGACAATTACGTATACGACAGAGACACGGTATAAGACTACCAGGACAAATTATATAAATGACAACTTGTCACCATTTTGTTGTTTTATCGAGGAGAAGTGACCAGTTTCAAGTTCAACCACGTGGCTATCTATATCAACCACGTTTTTTCCTTTAAACATTATTTAATAAATAAGTTTGTTTGTTTTTTCATTTCACGCACAACTGCACGAGAGCTATCTGCGCTAGCCGTCCCTAATTTAGCAGCGTAAGATTAGAGGGACGACAGTTAGTAATCACCACCCACCGCCAACTCTTGAGCTACTCTTTTATCAAAAATAGTGTGATTGACTGCTGAAATAGCGAGCATGTTTGGTGCTACGGGGATTCGAATCCTCAACCTTCAGATGACGAGTCGAGTGCTTTAACCACCTGGCCATATGTTACGTATTTTTTAAATGTTTTATGTTCTTGGTAGACTAAACGCAAAAGAAAAACGCAGATAACAGCTTGTATAATTTATTACACTAAACTATTAACAAATATAACATAAATTATATAATAACAGTGACAGATATTAAGTTATAACATTCGAAATTAATTAAAAAACAAAATAATATTAGTTTCAAACTTCAAAATTAATCACAATACAAAATGGTACTGGCCTGTATCTAATATAATGATCTAAAATGAAAGTTTCAAATTCCAGTCTAGGGTGTGAATTTGGTCCCACGAAGAAATTCCGAAACAGTTCACAGTTCAATAAATTCGTCGTTTCTCAGCACAAGCAGTAATTCAGATGTATCGTAGAGATTGACGAAATAAAATCACAGCTTCCGTAGATCTAACTTCAATCACAAATCCAAGTTGAATATTCACAGCAAACACTTAATCTTTCTCAAATAACTAACTCTCTTCTTTTGAAATAAAACTGATGTCTGAATCTCACTCTTTTTCTTCGAATAAAAACTGATGACTGACTTCTTCTCGCGTCACCGTCTTTTATACCGGTAGGCCTATTTCTCGAACAATCTTGCAATTTCCATACAACTCCAGAGCAATCCGCGCGTGTCCGTTCTTGCACGAGACTACACGTCTAGACACGAAGTCACCAGCACTCATTTACAAACATATGATTGGTGTACTTAATTCAAGAAAATTCTAAATGTTACCCTAAATGAATAACAAAATATTAGTTTAAACTTCGAAACAATAATATCAATATGGAAAAATGAATAATAGCAATGGAAATTCAAACACAACACGACATGTTGTCGTTAACAAAATATTTACACATATACATAAAACTCTCCCCCTTAAAAGTAAAAAAAAAGTTTGAGCTTGCGAAAACTTTTTTTGTTTGTCTTTTTAAACCCACTTAAAAGGGTTAAATCCAGTAGATTCTGAAATAACCTCACGAACTTCAAACAATAACAAGGGTACACCCTCAACCTAGTTCTTTGAGTGTTTGTGGCAGTAATTTGGTGGAAACGATCAAAAATACCTTGTGACTCAGGATGGTACGCACTGGATGAAATTTGGTGGACGTTTAATTCATGTATGGCTTGTTCAAATAGGTTGGACATAAAATTTGTGTCTTGATCTGATTGCACAACTTTTGGAATTCCGAACATGGTAAAGGATTTGACAAGAGCAGTGATTTTTCTCAAAGGGATTGCCTCAGGGAAACGTGTAGAAGCACACATGATCGTCAAGAGGCATTCATTTCCTGCTTTGCTTTTTGGCATTGGGCCAACACAGTCGATAATGACTCTTGAGAACAGTTCTTCAAAGGCAGGAATAGGCTGCAGTGGTGCTTTTGGAATCCCCTGATTTGGTTTTCCTGTCATTTGGCAAGAATGGCATGTCTTACAAAAGTCAACAACATTTTGGCGCAACTTTGGCCAATAGAAATGTCGTCGGATACGATCTAGGGTCTTTCTTACACCTAAGTGTCCCGACAATACATGGTCATGAGCAAGACTAAGAATATCATTCCGATAGCATTTTGGAATGACGATTTGGTGAATAACATTCCACTCTTCATCAGCAGCAACGTCAGAAGGTCTCTATTTTCTCATTAGCACACCTGACTTCTGGTAGTAACAAATAGGGACAGTTCCTATTTCATTTTCATCAACAGCCAGTTGTAGAAGAGAACGAGTTTCAGGATCATTGTCCTGTTCCTCAATAAGTTTGTTTCGATGAAGAGAGTCGAAAAATGTCTTAGAGTCATCATTAGAACTTAAAGTTGAGTCAGAAATCTCATCGATGTGAGACATGAACGTATCAGATAAAGAGAAATCCTCTTTGGATTCCTGAGAACGAGTAACAGCACAGGCGGGAAAAACATCAGGAAACTCTTCAACGAGTTGCTCTGTACTGGGGCTAATAACAGGTGCTTCAACAACACGAACCTCTGGAACCTTACTACCAGCCAAATCATTCCCCAAAAGCATAGACACACCTTCAACAAGCAATGAGGCTTTAATACCCACAGTCACTGGGCCTGAGACTAAGTCCGAATGTAAATCTAATCTATGAAGAGGAATAGAAACGACGCCACCTTCTACACCAGAAATGAGCACATTGGCCCCAACGGATGACTTTTCAGAAAACGGAAGTACACTTTCCAAAATCAAACTCTGAAAAGCTCCAGTATCCCGCAGGATTTTAATTGGTTGTAGACGTGAATCGCCAACAAAAGAAACAAAACCTTCAGTGATGAAAGGCTTAAATTTGTCCTCAACAATATCTTCAGGTACATCAATAATATTGGACTTGGAATCCACAGTGGACTGAACAGGGTCAAAATCATTGGGAACCAATGATATATCAAACAAGGGCGAAATGAAACTATTGGGTGATGGCTTGTTTTTGAGCTTATAGCACTCAGAAATCAGATGGCCAGGTTTCTTACAATAAGCACATGTTTTGGATGAGAATGACACGTTTTTAGTAGATGATGAGCTGATAGAATAAGATGGAGTCTTCGTTTGAGAATTAGAAGTTTGCTCTTTTTTGTCTCTGTCGACATTTGCATAATATTTGAATGAGTCATTGGGTTTCTTTGCTGTGTGATTTGTTTTGCTTTTATATGAGAAATCTTTGTGAGTCAAAGCATACTCGTCTGCCAAGACAGCAGCATCATGTATTTTGAAAGCTTTTTGTTCATCAATATAAGTTTTTAGCTCTACGGGAATACATCTTTTAAACTCTTCGACTAACATGAGTTCTCTGAGTTTTGTATAATCATCTTTAATTTCTCTGGAATCACACCACCTGTCGTACAGAGTTTCTTTTTCACGAGCAAATTCAACATAAGTTTGGCTGTCAAACTTTTTGTAACCACGAAATTTTTGTCTGTATGCCTCTGGCACCAATTCATATGCATTCAAAATGCATTTTTTGACGTGCTCGTAATTATAACTTTGCTCGGCTGTGAGTTTGGAAAATACTTCCTGAGCTTTACCCTTGAGAACACTCTGAAGTAATACTGTCCAATATTCGGTAGGCCGTTTTAGCCTAAGAGCCAATTTTTCAAATTGCTGAAAATATTTATCTACAGCTTTTTCATTGAATGGAGGTACTAAACGAATTTGTTTGGAAGCATCAAAATTATCCAACTGCATTTGGACAACCTTTTCTTCTGTCTGTGCCTTTCTCATACTGATTTCTTTATCAGCTTTAATGCGTTCTATTTGTATTTCGGCATCAAGGCGTTTGTTTTCTTGTTCTGCCTCAAGTCGTTTGGTTTCTTTTTCTGCCTCAAGACGTTTGCTTTCAATTTTTAAACGAAATTTCATTTCCATTTCCATTTTTTTTAATTCGAAATCTGGGTCAAAATGAGCAACAGGCAATTGTTGTGCAACTTTTTGAGGTAAAACTTTTTGGCTGACCAAATGTTCAACAATAATTTGTTTAATATCTGTTTTCTTCATTGATTGCTTCACTTCTAAATTAAAATGTTTACCAACATCAAGCAATTCAGATTTTTTTAATTCACTGATTGATTCGAAAGAGGGATTCTGATTAAATTCGTTTATAAAATCTTCAAGTTGGAATGCCATTTTGAATATACAAGCTGTCTATCTGTATAGAATATAAATCTTATTTTATAATAAAATTAAATTGTTTGTTTGATATCCCGGACGGGCCCCCAATTTTCTGTTACGTATGTTTTGATGTTTTATGTTCTTTGTAGACTAAACGCAACAGAAAAACGCAGATAACAGCTTGTATAATTTATTACACTAAACTATTAACAAATATAACATAAATTATATAATAACAGTGACAGATATTAAGTTACAACATTCGAAATTAATTAAAAAACAAAATAATATTAGTTTCAAACTTCAAAATTAATCACAATACAAAATGGTACTGGCTTGTATCTAATATAATGATCTAAAATGAAAGTTTCAAATTCCAGTCTAGGGTGTGAATTTGGTCCCACGAAGAAATTCCGAAACAGTTCACAGTTCAATAAATTCGCCGTCTCTCAGCACAAGCAGTAATTCAGATGTATCGTAGAGATTGACGAAATAAAATCACAGCTTCCGTAGATCTAACTTCAATCACAAATCCAAGTTGAATATTCACAACAAACACTTAATCTTTCTCAAATAACTAACTCTCTTCTTTTGAAATAAAACTGATGTCTGAATCTCACTCTTTTTCTTCGAATAAAAACTGATGACTGACTTCTTCTCGCGTCACCGTCTTTTATACCGGTAGGCCTATTTCTCGAACAATCTTGCAATTTCCATACAACTCCAGAGCAATCCGCGCGTGTCCGTTCTTGCACGAGACTACACGTCTAGACACGAAGTCACCAGCACTCATTTACAAACATATGATTGGTGTACTTAATTCAAGAAAATTCTAAATGTTACCCTAAATGAATAACAAAATATTAGTTTAAACTTCGAAACAATAATATCAATATGGAAAAATGAATAATAGAAATGAAAATTCAGACACAACACAACATGTTGTCGTTAACAAAATATTTACACATATACATAACACCATACCGGGCCTAACATAAGTAATAGAGTGAACTTTTTAATCCTGACATAAATATTCACACATGTATGTGTTTTTGCATTTATAAAAGAAAACAAATTAAGGCCCTATTTCCTCCCTTCCCTCTTGGGTTAGGACACTATGACAAATTTCAGATTTTAAATCAAATGTGCCAAGAATATCGTTCATAACTGAAATGATTTGTTTGTTTGTTTGTTTTTGAATTTCGCACAAAGCTACTTGAGTGCTAGCCGTCCCTAATTTAGCAGTGCAAGACTAGAGGGAAGGCAGCTAGTCATCACTACCCACTGCCAACTTTTGGGCTACTCGTTTACCAACGAATGGTGGGATTGAGAATAATATTATAACGCCCCCACGGCTGAAAGGGCGAGCATGTTTGGCACGACGGGGATGCGAACCTGCGACCCTCAGATTACAAGTCGCACGCCTTAACACGCTTAGCCATACCAGGCCTTAAAGACATAATTGTAAAGTTAAGAAATGAGCGTCTTAAAGATATAAAAAAACATTTAACATATTTTGTAAACAAAGAAAGAAATAACATATTTACCGAAATCGACATGTTTTTGTTATTCATTCAATATGACTCGAACACTTTTTTCTCTATATACACATTTAAAGTATAACAACGATTAATGGTCCAAGGTGGTGATTGTAAAACGTCCTTAAAGTAACGTTTGTACAGATATCCCAACGAAGCATGTGATGTACACGTTACGTTATGCCAAACACACATATTATAGCGTGCATGTATCACCTGCGTTGTATATGTTGTGACACCTGTGTCATGATGTAGCACATCAATTACAAAATATATTGTAATATAATACAAACGCTTACATTGCAATGTTTAATGGGATAAGTTATGTAGCACGTAAGTAATAAGTTGAAATACCGTAAAGTCCGGCGTATAAGACCCTCCCTTAAATTATAAAGTAAAAACTAGGATTTAGCATATCCTTGCCGTATAAGACCTCTCATTTAAAATATACGTACTTGAAGATGAAAAAATATATTGGTAGTTGTTTATTCGAAAGAAAAATATTTTGTGTATAAATATAATAAAATACATTAAAGTAATAAAAAGACTAGCTTGGTAACAAAATATATTCGTCAAAATAACAAAAAGTTTAAAATTAAAAATTTCATTCATCAAGTCCAGCAAAATCATCTTCCTCTGAGTCTAATTCATTTAATTCATTTACGAGCTCTTCATCTACTTCGGCTAAAAAGTCATCATATGTGCCCTCGTCATCCGATGGTGTAACATTAATTTCATAGTCTTCATTAATTTCCTAAATGAGAGTGTCCTCGGTGCCATCCATAGCATTCGAAATACAGCATTTCTTGAAAGAATATTTAATCATTGAAGGTTCTATATTATTCCATGCCTTTTCAACAAATTCGCAAAGAGTATCAAGTGAAGGAGGACGCATATTTCCGGCTTTTGTAAATGATTTTTCCGCACTGGTAAACCATTCATTCCACTGCTTTCGCATATGATCTTTAAAGGGCTTATTTAAACACACGTCTAAAGGTTGGAAAACAGACGTCAATCCTCCATGAATAATAGCCAAGTCAGTTCTATTTGTCACCAATCTTTTCTTAACGCCAGTAGATAAATGGGGCTTAAACATATCCCATACCAATAAGCTACGAGGATTTATAAAAGCATTTGGTCTTCTATTCCAAACATTTTGAATCCATAGCTTGATTCCCTCTTCATCCATCCATCTTTTAGCATTAACATGAACAAAAACTCCTTTGGGAAAAGAAAGTTTCGGCATCGTCTTTCGCTTGAAAATAACCATAGGTTTTAATTTCGTACCGTCTGCCATGCAAGCCAATACAACAGTAAATCGAGTTTTCTCGTGGCCTGTAGTTTTCAGAAAAATGGTTTTTTTCACCTTTTGAAGATACAGTTCGATTTCCAACTTTATCAAAATTCATCGGTGTCTCATCCATGTTTCCGATGTTTGAAAGTAGGTAGTTATGCTTCTTGCGTTGATTTATCACAAATCTTTGGAAACTGAAAATTTCCAGTCGAGTTGATATTGCACGTTGCAGCGTCAGAGACAGGTGGCGATATTTGTATATTAATTTTATAATCGAAGGCACCTTGGATACAGGGTTAAATAATATACAATGCCTGCATCGATAACCTATGTTTGCTGTGAAAATGATCTGTTTACGAGGCCCGGCATGGCCAAGCGTGTTAAGGCGTGCGACTCGTAATCTGAGGATCGCTGGTCCGCATCCTCGTCGCGTTAAATATGCTCCCCGCCCTTTCAGTCGTGGGGTTGTTATCAAGTTACGGTCAATCCCACTACTCGTGGGTAAAAAGTAGCCCAAGGGTTGACGGTGGGTGGTAATGACTAGCTGCCTTCCCTCTAGTCTTACACTTCTAAATTAGGGACGGCTAGCACAGATAGCCCTCGAGTAGCTTTGTGCGAAATTCAGAAACAAATAAAACAATTATTTTGAATTAAAAGCGCTGGATGCAGACAATCATGCTTTTCTTCTTCTTCTACCTTGCCATCAGGAGGCACTGTATAAAAATCATATTTTTTTCTGTTCAAAATTTAAACATTTTGCCATCTCATATTACTTATAAGGTTTAGGCGGGAAATACTCGGTATTTTGAATACCTATAAGTTGGAATTGCAGTTAATGCTTCTACATAAATATACAAAATAACTTGTTAATATTTATGTAAAATATGTATTAAAATAATCGATGCCATTTAAAATATAATTCTTGTTTGTTGTTTTATTATCAGTAAGTATTGTAATTGTTATATCTCATCGTATGTTACACTCTACGACCGATACCTAACATCAAGGCACCTTTGTGTGAGGAAGAGATCCTGTGTTAAGTTGCTATGTCTGCCCATGAAACATGGTGTTTTTCTATGTTTGTTTTTCTTCTCTTTTCCTTTCTGTTCCTTCCTAACATCTTTCAGTCGACATTCATTTCTTTCATATTTCGGCATATTAACTTGAATCTTGCTAGAGTTGTATTTTGGTCCAATGTGCCTGGATATCTTTTTTTAACTTTTAGAAAAGGATTTTATGGTGTCAAAGGTCCAGCAATATTGTAATATCATATTTACAGCAATCAAGATGAAAATTTTTACAAAAACAAACTTTCATTCGACCAACACAATAAAAAAAATATAAAATTGGATTTGCACATTTTGAGTCCTTTTAAGGTAGTTAGAGCTTACACAAAAGCATAATTTCTGTTTTTCGGTAAATTGCTCAGCCACATTTTGACCAACTTACATGGAATTTGGTGCAAAGAAATGTCGCTATAGATACCGCACATTGACAAACAAAAACGTTAGACTTGCCCATTTTTACTAATTATGGGAAGGCAGAGGTGAGATACCACAAAAAGCGTAATTTTAGTATTTTTTAACAATTACTCCTCCATATTTCAGTCCAATTACATGGAATTTTTGGAACAGAAATACTTTTTATAGGTCACATACACAAAATAACGTGGGATTTGTCCATTTTCAATCATTTTAGGGGAGATCAAAGAGTTAAATAAATCTATAATTTTAGTGATTTTTCTCAGTTACTTAGCATTGTTTCGACCATTTGACATGATATTTAATACAAAGATGCTCTTCGACTACTTTGGAAATATTGTCTTTCGCTCAATTTTTCAGCGAGGAAAGTACAGTTTCGGTTTTTCGTAACTTATTTATGTATATATCAACTCAATAATACGGGACCTTCTTGCAGGTTACAAGCAGTGATATGCAATTTTTCATTTTTCTCCATGTTTTCACGATATTTCTAATGTCATGTTGGGATTGCGCAGCGGAGAGTGTTGCATTCACCCGCGAATGTTGCCCTTCTTAATTTGCATGAGGTTTTCTCTTATATCGTTTGTAATGATTTATAACACCAAATGAAAAACGCTAACCAAGCACTGACCATAAGCTCCATGGGGTAAAGAACTGGTTTTAGTGCTTCTCGATAGTCAAGCCACTATCCAGATCGTCGTTGATTGTTGCAAAGTATCTATCACTGGTGACAATTCTGTGGAGAAACTGATTGTTTTTGTTGCAAAGAATGAGAAACGAATATCAACTCTTTTTGTTTGATGGTTTTCAGTCAATTCGTGAGGTACCCATTTATATATCAAGCGTTTGAACCTTACTAATTGCTACAAGATGTCGCAAGTTCTCTAACAGTTTGGCGGGTATCCGATTCAACTAAGACTTTTAATTCTTCCTCATTAATGGAATATCTGACAGCGGCTCTGGGGTTCATTTTCGAGGCTTACATCGCCAGAGCGAAACCTTCTAAACCAATGCAGTGCTGTGGGCTCATCACCAAATGCATGATTAATATTACGAGCTGCTGTCACCGAAAATTAAATAAGTTTTAATTATGATGACCAAAATCAATATAAATATGATTTAGATTCTAAAATAAGATAAATAAAATAAGCTTGAAATGAACCAGACAATATACTATATTCTGCTGACAAATTTACGATAATGCTTCTCTTTCAGCAACTAAAAGTCGAGTTTCAGATTCGCAAATGAAAATTTAGTATTTTATATGCAACAGCCTGATGCTTACTCGAACTATATTTTGTACGCGCATTTAAATACTGAAAGAGGCCTAGAACGTTCTACACACTACAAAATATTATTATGCAAGAATATACAATCACTTCAACGAGAACTTACGAGTTTTAATAACATAATACAACAAATGTCAATTCACAACTGAACAATCATTGTGTGATTTGTACAAAAACTTGCGATAAATTAACACTCGTAATGAACTTAAATTGAAACAGTCGTGTATCTCTAACTCACGTTTACGATACAAGGATATGAAAAATACCGTATTGGCAAAAGTAACGACTTTAAAAACATACCTACTCGTTAAAAAATGCCTTGTTTGTTTGTTTTGGAATTTCGCACAAAGCTACTCGAGGGCTATCTGTGCTAGCCGTCCCTAATTTAGCAGTGTAAGACTAGAGGGAAGGCAGCTAGTCCTCACCACCCACCGCCAACTCTTGGGCTACTCTTTTACCAACGAATAGTGGGATTGACCGTCACATTATACACCCCCACGGCTGGAAGGGCGAGCATGTTTAGCGCGAAGCGGGCGCGAACCCGCGACCCTCGGATTACGAGTGCACGCCTTAAAGCGCTCGGCCATGCCAGGCCGTTAAAAAATGCATCTAACTTCTAATACACCAAAATCTTAACTTTTAGTACAAAATTACACCATGGAATCGAACTTCGGGTTATAGTAGTGTAAGTCCGGAATTTACCACTGATACACTGGTGAACTAATTCGAAATAAAGTGGGTATCAATGTCTTAATTTAAATTACATCAGTTTAAAGTCTAGTAAGCTGGGCTGTGCCGTAAATGATATTATCCGAAATTAAATTTGTAGTTTGAGTTGTGCTGTAAATGTTATCAAACTCAATCTAATGGGGTGGACTTTGCAATGATATCACACCAAACTATTTTTAACAAGCTGGACTAGGCCTAACATTATATCGCACAAACTTAAGCCCAGTAAGATGGACTGTACAGTTAACGATGTTATACTAAATTAAGTTTATACAGCTACGCTGTTTCATGATAGCATCCCAAGTTAAATCTGGTAACCTTGGTTGTCCCTTAATTTATATCATACCAGTTTAGGCCTAATAAATCTCATAGCATTAAAATAGACCCTAAATATAAACATATTCGTATGAAAATGTAACATGTATGACATAAAAATCTTTCTGATCCAAAACAGTAAATTATACAATTTAATGCTAAGAGTAATAAAAAAAACAACAATGAATGCCTCCGAAAACTGTCGCTTTTATTAAGTAGTTTACGCAATACGTCAATATTTGAAAAAATACTGTGTAACTTCATTACACTACAAGATTTCATGCTTCCACTGTCCTACTTATAAAGTTTTATATCACTTTTCCAAGAGACCTTTTGACAAATTACTGAAAAAAAGAATGATAGCAAAAAGACGATCGTGTCTTTTAGTTTCCACATCTCAACAAATTGCATGGTTTTAGTCTTTTACAAAACTCAAACAGTTATTGAATTAGACTTTGATATAACTGATAAGAATCTAGTACATACAGATATTACTTTTTTTTTACTCTACACTTACATAAGCACTATTGTCTTTACCAGGTATATACCTCGTAATGTACATATAATTACAGCCACTGTGAAAATCACTTCATAAGAAATCAATATGAACCACAACAGTGGCTTAAAATATTGTTACTGTCATGAACAATTTCTGGTAATTGTTGGTAAAAAGAACAAGCTTTACTATTTAAACTATCCTAGATATGAAAAATTTTAAAACTTAATACTTCTAATCGAGCAAAAATAGCTTTAAACTTCAATTTAACAAATAATATAAAATACGGCACATAAAACAATAGTACTGTATTGAGTTAGGCGAAAGAATGCTTTCAAACAACAGTAATATAAAGTATTGTTTATTTTAATGAAGTTGGAATAGGCTTATACTGATGATAAGCTCTTTAGAAATTAGAGTTTCTAAGGTTGTTTATATAATTCATTTATAAACCTAACCTTCATTCATTCAGATATCTTTGGTTCAAAATTCAGTTTTCATTGTTCATCGACTGTCTTCCAAATATTCGATTATTTTACTATTTACTGATGTGTAAATCATTTAATAACAAGGATAGGTTTTGGTGTGTTTTTCACTCTCATAACCCGGCATGGCCAGATGGGTTAAGGCATTTGACTCGTCATCTGAAAGTGGTGGGGTCAAATCCTAGTCGCACCAAACATGCTCGCCCTTTCAGCCATGAACGCGTTATAAGTTACGGTCAATTCTGCTATTCGTTGATAAAAGAGTAGCTCAAGAGTTGACGGTGGGTGGTGATGATTAGCTGCCTTTTTTCTAGTCTTACACTGCTAAATTAGGGACGGCTAGCGCAGATAGCCCTCGTGTAGCTTTACGCGAATTTAGAAAAACAAACCATTCACCCTCATACACTGATAGCCAAGATCATACCAAAAAGAGGTCCTAAATATGGTAGGAAATACCCAACAAGAGGTCTGAGTAGTGAGTTGCACAGCCATCATTGCGAATAACTTCAAACATTCACTTTAGCATGGTCGATATAAGCGTTTGCAGAAAGCTGGCTGGAATGTTATTCCAAGTGGTGAAGATGGCTTCACGAAGATCATACACTATTTGGAATTGACGTCCATTTTTATAGACTTCCTTGCCATCCACCCCCAAACATTTTCAATGGAGTTCATTTCCACTCAAGCGAGGGCCTTCAGTAAATCTCTCCAACATGCAAATGTAGCCATCTGCTGTTTGACGCCTCTGTATAACCTGAAGCTCCATTGTTCTATGGAAGGAAAAGGCACCCTAGATTATGATGGAACCTCCTTCACTGTGTCGTGTAGAAAATGTCTCTTGTGGGATATCCTTATCGTGCCAGTAGTGTTGGAAGCCATCTGGACTATCCAGGTTAAATTTTTTTCTCATCATAAAACAAAACCTTCGTCCATTTTTTACGTCCTATGTTTAGTGCTTCTCAGCAACGTTTAACCGAGCTGTTTCGGGGTGTGAAAGGAGGCGTGGGCTTCGAAGACGTTTACTGTTCTTCAAACCTTTCTCTCGTAGATGCCGTCTTATTGTTCTTGCGCTGTATTCTGCATCCGTAAGGGCCTCAATCTGGTTCGACGATCGGCTAGTATCTTGCCAGACAACCCGCTGAATTCTCCTGCACGACACCAGCGAAATTTTCTTGGGCCGACCACTTGAAATTCACGTTCCGTATCTCTCAGAGTCCTTTAAGAAATTTGCAAAAGCAGTTTTACTCCGCCCAATCTCAGTAGCTATGGCACGTTGAGAGAGACTTTGCTTTTGCAGCTCGACAATCTGCCACGTTCAAACTCTGTCAACCTTTTAGCCTTTGCCGTGTTTTTACCCAATGTAACACAGGAGATGTTGACGACACTAATGCTTGAACACAAATGACTAATTTCGATACCCGTGGTGAGCAGAGCACAGATAGCCCATTGTGTAACTTTGAACTTAATTCAAAACAAACTTTATGTTCATTGGCCTTAAGATCTTGACCAGCAGTGTATGTTGAAACATATGCTTAATCATCACTGTATGTGTACTTTACTTCTCCAAGAATATATTTATCAATGTTTTTTCACAGCAATTCCTCAGAAAAATAACTTTCACGTTCATTATTCTCATAAGGTTTTAAAGTCACTCAGTATTTTTCGTAAAAAGAATTGTTTTATATAAAAATATAATGTCTGTAAGATTTGTTTTTAATAATTATATTTAATATATGTTTTTTGCAACTCGTAATAGAGATCTCCAGAAATTCTAGATAAAGTTATTCTGCCTCTTCCTTTCAAACATGATCCCAATTCTTAATACACATTTGTATAATTAGTTTAATTTGAGAATGACTAACCCCCTAAACGTAAAAACAAATAGCTAAGATACCTTTTTAAAGAGCTACACTAATTAATGTTTTGTTTGTAGCTGTACTTCAGTCTTATTTATGTAATTTAGCTCAACAACTTTAGCAAATTACTTCAAAGAAGGATTGGTCAATGAGTAAATTAGTTTTATAATATTTTATATGCAAAAACGGCTATTTAAAATATTTTCTCAACCCAAACGAGCCGTTTTTGCATATAAAATTCTCAACAAGTGGGTTTCTCGACATCACTGATAGTTTTGTAATAATTCTAATTATAAAAACAAAACAATGTATATGTATAAAAGACTAATACGAAATAATATAATTGTCGTTCAGGGTGATCTTTATGACCCCAAAGGTTTCCCAGCTTAAATTAAGTTTATTTTATTGGCTCAAGAATATATAACTAGTATAAAATAAAGCCGTCACATCAAAACACTTCAGTTGTTCACATTAACATCTCACATCATATTCAGAGTATTGTATAGTTTTTGTCTCATTTCTTCAGAAGTATGTCCTTTAGCCACATGTTCACAATCAATCGATAACAAAGATTGAAAATCAAGACAGACAGATCACGAATCACTTGTTTAATACATGCAGTTTGTTTGTTGTTGGTTTTACAGTCAGAAATTAAGGTTTTCTGTTAACAACGGTAAGTTAATATTAATCATACATATAATAACTGGTAAGTTTTCTATCACTTCTCATATTATTAAATTTTGATTAATTTTTTTAAGTTTTCAATACAAACAAATATTTTGAAGATATTTAATCCAATGCATCTACATGGATTTGGGATTTTTAAAACGATGAGTGATAAGCATTTGAGGGGGGCTTCCCCATGATCCCATGACATAAAACCACTGGTGAAGCAAGTACAGTTACGATACTATAATATTATGTTTTCTTTTGTGGAGAATTTTATCAATGTTACCACTATGGATGATAATGTAGTAAACACTTAACATTTTCATAGGCCAATAATTAGTCTAATAAAAACAAAACTTGAAGATATAAATCTTCAAAAGTTAATGTATTTTTTGTTCTAAATAACATAATAAAACTGTTAATTTCTAGTTAACATAACAGTCAAATGTTATCAGTATTTATTTGGTAGAGTACCGTATTTTATGCCTTGAAAGAAGCTACATCGTGAAAGACGCACCCGAACTCTGGAAAGACAATTGTAAGGAAAAATATTTTGACTCGGCAACCAACACCTTGATGCAGCCTTGACTTTATTTCAAACTACTGAATAAATACAGTCAAATACATCATATACTTTACAGTATATCGACAATATTGGTTCAAATGCATAAAATGGTTTTATGCCATTGAAAATACTAGTAATTGGTATGTAATGAGATTACGATTTGAATGAGAGGCCGTTTTAAATAGACCCTAAGATAATCTCTTGCCTTAACTCATCGTTTTTGTCTTAGAATATGTATGAGGATTTTTCAAGGTATTTTTAAAGAAATAAAGTGCGTCTTACAAGGCGGAAAATTCAGTATTTAGTAACTACATTTTCGCTACAGTGTAATCATCGAGCAACAATATTAATTTTTTTACAAAATAATGTTAACTAACCTCCTTCCCTTGAAGACTGATCTTAGCATAAATGTAGGTCCACTGTAGAACGTTCAGGGCACCTGTCCTCACCATGTGCAGTCTATTGATATATATAAACCACCACATTACTGTGATTATTGAATTGATACGTTAACACCCGTTCTTTCCAGAGCAGAAAATGCAGGGAGGAAGCTGTTCTGCTCTACTGGTAGTTACATCATGTAACTTCTTAAAGACTGATTTTCAGTTACCAAACTGTATCGAGTAAGTATGCAATAACACATACTGCAACAGCGGAGTAACTGTTACACGATTTTGCTCTACTGACACTACCTATCTCGTGACCCGATATAGACAGGTGATTAAGTCACTCGAGTCGTAATCTGAGAGTCGCAGGTTCAAATCCTCCTCACACCAAACATGCTCGCCCTTTCAGCCGTGGGAGTGATGTAATGTTACGGTCAATCCCAGTATTCCTTGGTAAAAGAGAAGGCTAAGAGTTGGCGATGGGTGGTGATGACTAGTTGCCTTTTCTCTAGTCTTCCATCTCAAATCCAGATTTCTAACGTTTGAAAGTCCGTAGATATATAATTGTGCCATTAGGGGGTTATATTATAGAAGAAAATATTCTACATTAGCCCACCAAGTTTCATAAAAATTTGATAATTATTTTGTGAGTTACGGATCAAAAATAGTGTTAAAAAATCGGTCCTCATACAAACAGATAAATCTGTTGTGAATTTTCATGATCTTTCTTTGGCCTTGACCCTCCAAAATCTAATCACTTCTAAGTTATATCGTATTCTAATGTATAGCAACATTTGTTTAAATCCATTCAGCTGTTTACGGAAAACCTTGCTGACAAACACACACATACACAGGGATGAAAACATAACCTCCTTCTATCCTCTGTTGCGGAAGAAGCAACAGTCGGAAGACATGCCGAATGAAAACTAGCTACTAATATATTAGAGAAAGGAAAGAGTTATAAACTGCACGAGCTCTCACTTCCAAAATATTGCAGAGAGAAAAAATCAATCAAAAGCATTATGTAATTAATACTTTCCACTAAGACAAGAATTTTTTTGAAAGAGCACCTTATTCCAACATTGTACAGATATTAAAATAGAGAGTCACAAAGTATAAAATTGAGCATTTATGAATAAGATATTAGAGAGAGAAGAAAAACTCACAAACTATATTTAATGCTCTTAAAACATCTAGCCTTTTTAAGATAAAAAGATATGGCCAGATTCCATCGCGTTCACACATAATCCCAACACACGAGGTATTCTGTTCCTGATTTCGTTTTTCCGATTGTGCAAGCTTCTGGATGTGGCGTAATAGTGTAGATAAGGTTCTTTTGTCAAGGTTTGGATCCTTTAATTTCTTAAAAAGGGTAAACAACACCCAAAATGCACCTGAATATTGTTACCGATAGTATACTCACACCCCTGTGTTTGATCTTACAAAGGATATTCCGTAATGATAATGTAAGATGTCAAGCTATCATCGTGGCTGAAGGTGTAAACCTGACGATGACCGAAGAAGGTCGAAACGTTGTTCGCTCTTCTATGTAAAATATTTTCTCAACCCAAACGAGCCGTTTTTGCATATAAAATTCATGACAAGACTGAACGAATCACAACAACGCATATTATCAGGTCCAATGAGGTAACATTTCACTTGTATGAAAGAGACAAAAGATACAGCTTAAACTCGAGGAAACGAGTTTACCACCTCATTTACTTAATCGTGTGAAAGAACTTTCCACACACACGTTTCTTTGAGTCCGGCATGACCCAATAGTTAAGATATTCGACTCATAATCCAAGAGTCGCGGGTTTGAATCCCTGTCAAACCAAACGTGCTCGTCCTTTCAGCCGTTGGTGTGTTATTATGTGACGGTCAATCCCACTATTCGCTGGTAAAAGAGTAGCCCAAAATTGGCGGAGAATGGTGATATCTAGCTGCCTTCCTTCTAGTCTCACACTGCTAAATTAGGGACGAGTAGCGCAGAGAACACTCGTGTAGCTTTGCGCGAATTTCAAAAACAAACAAACACATTTCTTTCTTCCAACAAAATGGGAAGCAGCACTTTGTTTTCGTAAGGCACTATTAAACCAGTGGATTGCCTTCGAGAAATAAACGTGTAAAAGATGTATCATTAAACATTATATACGTTTGTATTAGATAAAACTTTAAATATTTTGAACCTGATTCTGATCAAAACATTTATGCAGATATCTACTTCGTGATTTCTATTCGGAAAAATGAAGATGTTAACACATTGGGATTTTGGAAAACATTGATACTTGAAGATATATCGTAATCCCTAACAATATTACCGAGCCTAACTCAATGTTCAAGGCCAATAAACGTTTCTGTGGTAGCAATGACAATTTATACAAGTGTTTTAAATATCTTAGACTCTTGTAAAGATGGAATGAAAATGTGCCTCTTATAAGCCTTCCACTGGCACAGTCTGCAAACTTACAACACTAAAAACCGGGTTTTGGTACCCGCGGTGGATAGAGCACAGATTGGCCACTCTGCGGCTTTGTGCTTAACTAAAAACAACGACCTATTACATTGTTTATAAATTTTTCTAATATAATGAAAACTCCATAATAATTACTTGTAAAACTCTAATGCTTTCCTTGTTTATCCCTAGACTAGTTTAGACTTACGTCGTTTTTTTGTGGTTTTTAATTTAACGAAAGAAAACACGGAATTTAAAGAAGAAAGAAACTGATTATTTGTGTTTATTGTTTGTTTGTTTTGTTTTTTGAATTAAGCACAAAGCTACACAATGGGCTATCTGTGCTCTGCCCACCACGGGTATCGAAACCCGGATTTTAGCGTCTAAGTCCGCAGACATACCGCTGAGCCACTGGGGGTCATTTGTGTTTATACTCTCCAGTTTTCACTACAGGGAAAAGTGTTTTTTTTGTTAATAAGCACAAAGCTAAATTATGGCACTCTGTGTCGGTCATACTGTGGCCAGTGTGGCATATTCTGCGCCACCAGTTTTTGATTTAAAACTGAGATAACGATAATTGAGTTCAATATTCAAACAAAAGTTATATTTTGTTTCCATGAAAATTTAAGAACACAAAACACGAAAAATCTATATATTAGGGCTACACAACTATTGATTACCTCAATTTGAATTTATCGCGAATAAAGTGGTCAGTTGAGAAGACAACGCCCAATGATTCCTGATATAACAATTAATACTAAAATCTAACAGTTTACCCATTCCGCTTCAAGTGGACTCGAAGAGTTCAAAGAATCCATTACTAAAATTTAAGGACACAAAACTGTAAATATTTAGAAAACTAACTAACTAACGAGGAAAGAAGAAAGAGGCACTTCTGTGCAGAACTTAAATTAATATCACATCGAATACCGGATAATTCCAACCCCAGATAAGGTATTATATACTCTAAATATTTGTTTTTATATGTGCTTTTGTACTGTGTACAACTTGTTTACTTTGTATGCTGAATTTTAAGACAAAACTGTTTACAATTTTGTAAAGTACAGTAAACAAATAATAAATATAAACAAAACGGAAAATGGACAGAATTTGTATTTCACACCTTTTAACTGGTGCACTTGAGCTGAGATTAAGTTTAAGTACTCAGTCTTAAAATCTGTTGTCAAACTAAATGAACTATGTCAAGTTCTTATGTCTATAAATGGAAAAACAGAGCAACGCAAATTTTATAATGAAACATTTAAAATAAAGAAAGGGAAACTGGACAGTCAATATTACCTCATTTTATCCTTTTATTAACAAAAGGATAAAGATGACCTGAATTGTTTTTAATATTTTGTTTTTAAGTAACACAGTAGTGAAGAAAAAAATATTAATAATAATATAATAATGCATTCATTAGATTTTAGCTTTATCAAAAAAACAAACAAACTATTTTAGCCTAATATAGAATTGCTAAAAGGTCTAGCCCAGAAGAATGGGGATTATTTCTCCCAATTAAAATTGGGGAGAAGATCCCAATAATGTAATTATGCAGACGTATTTGGATTATTTTCTCTCTCTAAATCTATAAATGTTATATTTTAATGTCATAAGATTTCTTTAAATCAACTTGAAGGAAGCAAGTTAAATAAACAATAAGGGCAAAGTAAATTCTGCCCAAAAATAACATTAAAAATCCATCAAAGAAATGAAAATAAGACTTAAGGAGCATTTCGATGCTAGATAATCTTACAATGATTATTTAAAAACGAATAACGTTGTAGCTAACTCTTAAAACTACCAATGCGTTTTTATAACGTGAACGGCCTGGTATGGCCAGGTAGTCGAGGCACTCGACTCATAATCTGAGGGTCGCGGATTCGAATTCCAGTCACACCAAATATTCTCGTCTTTTCAGCTGTGGGGGCATTATAATGCGACGGTCAATCTCACTATTTGTTGGTAAAAGAATAGCCCAAGAGTTGGTGGTGATGACTAGCTGCCTTCTTTCTAGTCTTACACTGCAAAATTAGGGACGGCTAGCGCAAATGGCCTTTGTGTGGTTTTGCGCGAAATTCAGAAACAAACAAACATAACGCAAATCCTGTGTAGGTTCTTAAAGTGTAATTGTTTACGTTGCCTGTCACACCACTTGAGCAGTGTAAAGAAATGACCATTAAAGTTAGGTTTGTTTTGTTAATTAGTATAATCTTGGCTGCACATTAAATACTATACTTTAAATTATGTTAAAAGAAATATTTTGAACTTCTTTCTAGCTACAGTTACAAACAGGGATGGGTTAATGTGATAGGAGCCATGGTTACAAGTCTTGCTTTCTCCTATATCTTAATTATACTTCTCTTAAGAGTGGGGCAAACCTATCCGTTACTATCATCTCTTCCTTTAAAATCACTGAGGGTTTCAATATAAAAATTGAAATATCCTCGAACCCAATTAATTAAACAAAGGCCTATTGTTTATTTAGATCATGTCAAAGTAATAATCACAGCGAACTTTATAAGTCAAGGTCTTAACATCCTGATCAAATTTTCATTCAAAGGTTGTGTTCTCAATAATTGATTCGTTTTTTCTTGGACAAAACTTATAAATAAAAACTTTGTCTGTGCAAAAGCCTCACGGATACGTTAAACCACAAACATGTTCTGTCATTTTCGTAGATATATACACGTCGTCATATACACCAGAAGATTTCGAAAGAGTGCTATCAGTCTTGCAGTCAATTACAATAGAAACACGTATTGGTATCCATATTCTGGTAAAGTTCTGCCATCTGTGAATGATGAAACTCAGCAAAATATTACCGTGCAGAAATTCGCCTATTCTACTAAATTACCTTAAACGATCAATACACACTGTAATCAAATATGGTTAACTACAAGAGTCAACACTGAAATGTAAATGATTATTCACTGTTTAAGAAGGTGCTGGTCGCAGAAACACTATCAATTTACAAAGTCAAGATACTCGTGTTAAATGGTATTATAGGAAAGCATACATGGGTAATTGCACATATATTTTGCTCACCATTGATGTTTTGAGCTGTTGGCAGTGATTATCTACCCATTCATCTTCACCTTTATGTCAAACCTTCCACATACAGCCACCATTTCTTAAGACATTTTCGATTTTTTTAAGGCAAATTGGTCTTCTATTTAATGTCACATTCACATTGCAATTCAAGAAACTGATTCAAACCTCTCCATATTTGATGATATTCATCATTTATATTATATTCATGCATCTCCCATTTCTTTGACCAATTCCAAAAACATTACAACTCTTAATTACTATGTACATAAAACTCCTTTACCAAGTAATGCAATTTTTCTAACAATCAGTTTAATGATTTATTTTAATAATTCCAACATTGCAGGTATCCTGTTGTTTTTAATCAGCATGTGTGTCTTCAGGGAGCTGATAGTAATTTCATTGTAGCAGAAAATAAATTACATTGGGAAAGAACGTGCACCAAACTATGCAATATTTCTCATCCCTCCCCCGATTGGACTCCATTTAAATTGCTAACAGTCCAGTTACACACTTCTTATTATCATATTCTTGTTGAAGTAGCTCCTCCCCAAGAAACGGCCAATTATTCTAAAACAATTTATGAAATGCCTGTTAAACATATTTTGAAAATATATTTTCTGTTTTTTCTAACACCCCACCTGCCTTCCAGAACTCTATTTTTTCCTATGACCTGAATGTTTTTTCTAACTACATATATTAATGTGTCTGACAGCCACTGTGCTTTACATAAACAAAATATGCCACCCAGATTGGACAACATTACATACTCCTATTTGCTGAATGCCCCTCACAAGTTCTGTCATTAACTACTATTTGGCCCCCCACTAGTACAGCAGTAATTCTATGGATTTACAATACTAAAATCAAGGGTTCGATTTCCCTCGGTGGGATCAGCAGATAGTCTGATGCGGCTTTGCTATAAGAAAATGCACACAAACACACATACGTGAATTTCTATTTAGTCATTTTACAACATACTAGATTTATGAAAACTTTACAGAATAAATCTCCTTCACTAGGAATTCTTACTCATGTTTTCAACTAGATAGTTGAACATATTTTAATGTCTCAATTCCAACGTCTAATTTTAGGAAACTGCATACTCTTTCTTAAGCAGAATTTCAACCTTAAATTTCCACCATAGACCAATCTCTTATGCTTACTTATACCCAACTTTTAAATCATATTTTTTCTGATCATTACAGTGAACTATTCTAAACACCTTATGGTAGATACTGACAAAGCAGTCACTTTCTTCTCACATGCTTTCATGTGTTGGCTCAGCGGCAAACCTCACAGCTTATAAAACTAAACTTCATGTTTCAAAACCCACAGTTAGGAGGACCCATATCATCTAGTCTGTCATATAGTTTGTATATGATAGAAGAAGAAAAAAAATGTTGCTAATTTGGTAATCAATGTGAGAAGATGAATTGTGATTGGTTATTATTTATAGAAAGCAAAGCATTTTTAATTGATATACAGAAATCTGTTACAAAGTAATGTCAATCACACCCTCAGTTTTAGTCTATTTATTCAGATCTGCATCCTTTATGCAACATACAGCCTAAATGTTTATTTGTAGTTAAGCACAACACTACACTGTGTTATTTGTGTTGTGCTCACCATGGATATCAAAAACAGATTTTTAGCTTTACAACTAACCAACGTGCCACAAGGAGGCATAATTCAAATGATTGGTCATTTATTTTATGAGATGTAGTGCAATATTACAAAAGTATATTAAACTTGCTGAAGAAAATTAAACCCAGATGAGCACACAGACCATTCCATTTTCTTCAGAATCTGTATCAACCAACATAATGAAGGAACAGGGATATTTTATTCTCTCCATATCAGTATACACCCACTAGCTGTCTGTAGAGTAAAATAAACCTCATCTAAAAGCAATACACTGTTGGTCCACTGCTCAACTTCTTAGTATAAGCTTATTTCTGACCATTTGTATATTCAGGTGGTGTCCAGTTATTGCTGTAAATATCTGTTGCACATTTAAAGAAGATTGCAATGAGAACAATCAAAAATAGAAATCTGTTCTTGAGTTACGGATGATGGTCTTTTCCTGTCAAGATGTTTAACATATTTTCTGATCAGCTGAGACGTACTTCCACCTTCTACTAATTACGCTTGCAGTCAATTTGCACAACAGTGAAATAAGGAGAAAAACAGCATTATTCTAGAAGAGTGGTTTTCTTTTCTTATAGATACAACTTCCAATTATCCTTTGATTTGTAAACTGTTCTAATAACAGTCTAACCTTCAAATTACCAATTTGTTAATCTGTCATTTATTATCAGTGAGTGTCCATGGAATACCTCATACTCATTAACATATATTATTGCTTGTCACAGTATTGAGTTTAAAGAAATAACAAAAGATTGGGGAAGAAAACAAAATCCCTCAAATTTGTAAAATACAAAAGAAGGCCTAGTAGCAATTGCGAGATTAATATTGGAAGTATCTTATACACACACACACACATGTATATATATTTATGATAAGCATGTTATTACAAGTCTTGTAACTAATGTAATATACATCAAATTGTTTGTATGTATAAAGTGTGTAGAAAAGTCCAATAAAACCTCTTCACTCTCTCCCATCACTAATTTTAGGATTGATTTTGGTTTGCTTTGAATTTCACGTAAAGCTACACACTATCTACACTAGTCATCCTTAACTCAGCAGTGAAAGACTAGAGGAAAGGCAGCTAGTCATCACCACCCATTTCAAACTCTTTAGCTACCTTTTACAAGTAAATAGTTGTACTGACAATCACATTATAATGTCTCCATGGCTGTAAGAGTGAGCACATTTAATGGAACAGAAATTTGAACCAATAACCCTCAGATTGCAAGAGAAGCTCCCTAACCAACAGGCCATGCCAAAACTCTAATTTTAGGGCCAAGTGTGTGTGTATTTTCTTATAGGCAAACCCACATCAGGCTTAGTCCACCAAGGGGTATCAAATCCCTGATCTTAGCATTGTAAATCTGAAGATTCACTGCTGCACCAGCAGGGGACTTTAGGGTTAAGATGTATCAGTTTTTAATGTACTTAAATATTGAAAATCCATGAAAAAATAAGAAAAAGAGATCACATAAGTTGTTTATATGAAAATGTTACATATAAGAGATAGTAACTGATAAGATTTTTAAAAATGTATTTATTTATTTATTTCTAATTTAAGTATATTATTAGAAGAAAATGAATTATAATTACCCAAGACAATTTTCTTAAAAACTTTCCAATGGAGAAAATCAATTCAGGAAATAACATTTGAAATGTTCCTAGTTGCCACACCCAAGATTAAATGCATCTTAATATGTAAGTAGTGAAAATATTTTAAAACAAAAGCAAAACATTTTAATAAATTTCAAGTCAACTTTTAATTAGATCAGAAAACAAAAATGGACATTTTACAAAGTTCACTTTGACTTCCATGTCTGTGTCACACTATTTTTTTTAAATATAAAATATAAAAACTGGAAAGCAAAGAGTAATGTTATTATCACAGTGTTTAAAACTATTAGAAAATACTTAGTAACTTAAGATAAAAAGTTTTGCAAATAAGAGCCCCTGAAATTGAAAGGAAAAACTTCTATGGAACCTAGTGTCTTAGTGTAAGAAATATTCTCTAACAATCATTTTCTATATACAAGTATTCTTTAACTACATGTAACTATTTTGGAAACAAAGACCCAGTTTTAATAAATTATGGTTTGGTTGTTATTACTAACCTTTGTATTTATGCTTTTATAATAAAATTACCTAAAATATTAGTTAATTCAACATTTCTTAACTTTTTGATGGCTAGATAAAACGTAAATGAAAACCTCCAATTAAAAATGAAACTACACTAGTAAAAGCTGGTTCTAAAAACATTGCAGTGCCTTTATGAATAAATCTATCCATTTTATCAAAAATATGACTCCATTTAAAGATAATGGCAAATAGTATTCAAAACTCAGCTACTGATTTTGGTCCACCTCTTTGAACTTATTGCATATTACTGCTCATTAACCCGTACTTCAAGCTTATGAAGTTCATCTTGAACTTCAGGAGGAAGGTCATTTGGTAACTGTTCCTCAAAATATTTGCGAATCTCTTTTACTTCTCTTTGCCAGAAGTCTTTAGGCACATGTAGGAGATCTTTCATATTGATAGGTGGAAGTCCTTTAACATTAATGGCATCTTCAGTTGGCACATAGCCAATAGGAGTTTCCTAGTTATGAGAGAAAAATTAACTGGTAATAAAACAAATGATTTTTATTTGTACACAATGAATAAGAAAAAGATATTCGACCTAATATTAGTTTCTGTTTCAATATTGATGATCCTGATAGGTTGATATTTTAAATTTAGAGTAATGTACAACACAACTACTCCACTTGAAAAATGGAAGGCATGTTTTACTTTCATTTAAAAAACATATACTACAGACAAATCATTTTTAGTATCCAAAAGGTAACTAATACAACACCTCTGCTAAGATTTTCCACAATTTCACACATTCTGCTTTATTCACATTATTAATACTGGCCACTCAATTAGCCTATACAGATTACTAAGAGAGTTCTCAAAATTTGCTATTAAATAAAAGTAAAATGGCCATAACTTAAATTTATCAGTGATATTGCTCAGAATTAACTGTGTGAATGAAGTTACAAGTAGGTGACTAGGGCTGAATGCTAGGCTTATGTTACTATTTAAGATTGAGCAGATAAGTTGGTTAGGACTTGTTGGATCAGTTGGCGTGGGAAATAAATTAAGATTTATTGATTTACATCAATGATATACAGGGTGGTCGCTAGAAAAGCGGAAAATTTGAGGGTCAGATGAGATCATGAATAAAATGCGTGCTTACTCATTTCTATTTTGATTTCTTTACATCATGAATAAAATGCATGATTTTAATAATTTTGAGCATCTATGAGTGTAATATAACATATGCCTTTAAAAAACTTTGTAAAAGTTATTCTTTGTAAAAATAAATAGCTGTTTGACAAATTTTCTGCTTTTCTAGCGACCACCCTGTAGATGAAAGAATGGCCAATAAATTAAAATTACTTCAATTTGCCGGTGATATGAAGATCTTGTTTGTTGCTAGCTGTGAAAAGGATGCTGCTGATTTACAAAAGGATTTAGATCATTTAACAAGTTGAGTAAACGGGTTTTAATTATAATAAATACAGGATAATGCATGCAAGTTATTGTACTTTGAGTTATAAATATAAGTACCATGAAGGAAATGGATATTACTATAATATTCTATCAGTTTCTAATGTCATCTAAATGTGCTGTTGCTAGTGGCAGGGCAAATAGAATTTTATGTTGTATTTATGGAAATATTGAATAAAAGTCTAAAGAGGTTATAAACTCATCGAGCACATCATTGGTTAGGCCAAATTTAAAGTAGTGTGTTCAGTCTTGGGTTCCTTACCTTAAAAAAGACATTGAATTACTGGTAAGGGTTACTAGAATGGCACCTTGGATGGAGTGGTTGTCAGATGAGGAGAAACTGAAATCTCTCAAATTGCTTTCTCTTAAAAAAGAAGAGTTGGGGGATTCGATTGAGGTGTTTAAGATTGTAAAGGGAATTGATGGTGTTGCTCAATCTTTTTTTTTTCATATTTAACTCTGTGAATAGTAAGACTAGGGGACACAAGTATAATTTTTGGCAGGGTAGGAGTCATTGAAAATTATGCATATCCTGTTAAGACAGTTTTATTTTTCTAACAGGATGGTTAGCCTTTGGAATGGATTGCCTTCAAGTGTTGTAGAGGTAGTTTAGGAGAAAGCTTGATAATTATACGAGTTTTAAGGTCTGGTTTTAAGGTTTGTGTTTTTTTTTTTAAGTTACTGTAGAGTGTGTAACAGCCAAGTTGAGCCATGTTGTCTCAAAACTAAGTTATAATAACACTTACATTTTTCCACAACTTGTGTTTATTTATTAAACTTCATAACATTAAAGCAGTGATAAGATTTCCATAAACTACTTACCAGAACACTAGGCTCACCATCAGCACGACGACATATCCAGTCAAGTACCCTACAGTTTTCTCCAAATCCTGGCCATAAGAACTTCCCTTCAGCACTTTTACGGAACCAGTTCACGTGGTATATTTTTGGAAGCCTCAAACCTGGCTTCTTAGCAAAACTTAACCAGTGCTGAAGATAGTGGCCAAAATTGTAACCAAAGAAAGGACGCATAGCAAATGGGTCATGCATTATTAGTTTTCCTGCAAACCATAAAAAAAATTTTTTTGAAAATTAAACACTCAGATTAATGTGTTTGAGAAAAAAAGCTAGCAACATGTTTTTATGTTTAACGTTGTCACTAAAACTTCTGTTATTGTTACATTCATATTCTTACAAGTAAACATTTCAATTGTATATTATGTAATAAACAATTTTGTTCAGTAATATATGTCAAAATAGTTTCCAAGTTAGTTGCAATTGTTGTAACATATTATGTGTGCTACAATTCTACAATAGTTAATGATTAAAACATCACACATGACAAATTAACCTTTATATTCAGCAGCAGCTGTAGCTTCTGACCTCATGGATGCACCAACAAACACACCATGATTCCAGTTGAAGGATTCATAGATTAAAGGAACACCTTAGATACATAGAAAGAACATTTTTTTTTAAATACACATCACAATGCATGCAAACAAGTCACATTTATTAATTTTATAATCATGTGAATGAATTTAAGCATAGAAAAAAAAAGGTTAATCCATTGAGTATTTTTTTACATAATATTTTAACTTACAATTTGCAAGTCTTCTTTCAACTGTATATCATTTGTTGTATTATCTTGTACTAGTTTACTTACATGGGGTAATTTTTTCCCAAAAATCATACAATGATTTTACTGCTACTACATATAAAAAGGTTTCCAATTTAATTCAATTTTTCCAATTAACTACAAGAGTTGCTCACCTTCAGGTCTTCTACCACCAAAGATTACAGCAGAAATAGGCACCCCATTTGGATCCTCCCAATATGGGTCCATTATGGGGCATTGTTTTGCTGGAGTACAAAATCTAAATGATCAAATAAAACACAGAGAAATAAGAAATATTAGAATTCAAGATATTTTATATGAAACCAAGGGAAAAATAAAAGGTAAAAACAACTGAAAAACTGATACCTGCAGATAAATGGAAATATCACATGTACTACAGTTGCCATTCAAATTTTCATAATTTGGCTTTCACATAATGCATGTAAAAGTATTTGTTCCAATGACACAGAAACAAATGCATTAATAAATCCTCAAAGCATCATCTCACAAAGCACTGAATAGTCCCAAGTGTTATTGGTGTAAAATATTTAAAAATACTAGTTTCATAATTGCATGTCACTTCACTGAAGTACTGACTAAACCTTAATACTCAAATGTCAATAATACTCATTGTGAAAATGAACCTCCATTCTTAAAATTCATTTCATTTTAATGGCTACTTTTCTTTAAAGTACAACAAATTATAGCACTGAAAACAAGTATAACAAGAGTCCTTAAGGAAAATCCTGTACCTGGAGTTGGGGTGTGCAGCTGGTTTACCACTTTTGGGGGTCCAGTTTATGTCATTTAACCAAGACTTAATACGAAGTCCTTTCTCTACTTCATCTTCAAGTCCCTCCCAGAAAAATCCACCATCACTGGTTTCTGCTACATTTGTGAATATGGTGTTCTTCTGCATTGTATACATTGCATTGGCATTTGTCTTTAATGAAGTTCCTAAGAAGAGATGGAAAATTACAAAGGACATAATAGACAGTCATTGAAAGCACGAAACACTTATTTTCAACAAACAAATAAACAAAAACAGCTTTAATAATAAAATGAGTTAATATATTTCCAATTATAATACACTTGTCAGAGAATGTTACCCACATTAAAGCAATACAAAAGTAATCTGTATTTTCTTGTCTACAGGTTATAAGAAAGCAGATACAAAGAGCTACTTAGCATAGTCACTCTATCTATGGTGTATGTACCATTTTCCATCTATTCATAGTCTTTCAAAGTTAATAAACCAGCAAACAGTATAAAAAGAGATATATATTTATAAGTTTTGTTCATCATCTTTCTTCAACAGGCATAGCATTTATCTAGTTCTAGTAGTAACTATAATTTTATCATTTGATAGAGCAAAACAGCCTACACGGTATTTTGCACATGGTGATTACAAAATAAATAAAATGTGTGTCAAACAATATTTTTCCTTGTGAAAACTCACTTCTTTCATTATTTGCATACAATGTAAATACAAGAGAACTTGATTTATTATAAGCAGTTTTAGTCTTTAGTAAAATAACTATCTAAAAATGTATGTAAATATACAATAAGCAAACAAAACACTTACATGTAACTACAAACATGTTATGAAGCATTAAACAGCAAGTTTAAAAAATGCGAGTAATAAATTTTAGTAAAACTGCTTTGAAATAATCAAAAATACTTACCTGGAGCAACACCAAAAAATCCATATTCTGGGTTAATAGCTCGCAACTGGCCCTCTTTGTCAAACCACATCCATGCAATATCATCACCAACACACTCTACCTTGTATCCTGGTAAAGTTGGAGTCATCATAGCCAAATTGGTCTTTCCACATGCACTTGGAAAGGCAGCAACTATGTATTTTTTTACTCCCTCTGGATTAGTAATACCCAAGATCTAGAAAATTATATTTATACAATTAAATTAAACTAAAATAAAAAATAGTACTTTCAAAAATTTAGGATCCAGTATTTTAAACTATTTTCCAAATGATTATTTCATCCAGAAGTAGTTAAATCAGAAAGTTCTCAGCTGACTGACTGATGCCCAATTTTAGTTGGTTTAAAAATGCTCTTTCTACAAAAACTGATATAAAATTAGACAAGATTCACAATAAATAAATCTTTGAAAAATACTACCCCTAGATGCCCAAGTGATTTACAAAATAATGAGTATAGAGACAATAAGGGTCCTATTGGTCTGCCTCAACTATCTAATCCTCTAAATCAGATTATTAAACAATATAAAAAAACTTCAAAGCCATCCATTATTTATACAATTATCAAGCTCTCTGTTAAATCCTTTAAGTTTCTGTCCCCAAATCATCCAAAGGCCAAGCAACTTGTCATAAAAATAAAAATGTCTTAGCTGAAGATGACTCCTACCATGCCAAACTTCATACTCGTGCACCAGTGTTACCCTTCTTACCATTAAGTATGAAGATGATGCATCATGACTATCAGTTCTCTTAGTAACCTTAAGCACCTCAGTCAGATTCCCTTTATCTTTTCTTTATTTTAAAGAGAAAACAGGTTCATATCACTTAACCTGTCTTATAAGACCTTTCCATCCTAGTAGCTCTCCTCTGAACCATTTCCAACAATTGAATACCTTTTATAAGGTAAGGAGCCCAAAACTAAACACAATATTTACAAGTCATTTTTTTAATAAAGCAGCAGTATTCTCCTTCCAAACAGCAATACTCAAAATCTTAAAATCAGAAAATGTATTCTTTATTTACCATTTTTTCATCTAACTAAAGTAAATCTAAAAGAAAAAAAGGTCCTGAGATTGAGCATTCAGGTGCCTAACTTGTGAAATGAATCCAGTCTGACTGAACTTCATTTAGAACAACCTTCCACTTTCTTTCATCCATCCACCCAATCCAATTAGCTAATTAATTCCTCACATTGACAAAGACAATCATTAACAAAACTTTCATGCAATGCTTTGTAAAATACTTTTGGAAAATCCAAATACACCAAATCTACATAAACAGTAACATTTTCAAAGAATTTCAAAAGATTTGTGAGGCAACATTTTCCCTCAGTGAAACCATGTTGACAATTCAATAAAATTCTAAACTTTGCTAAATGAATATACATAGCAACTTTTAACAGACTTTCCAAAACATTTCCCACAACTGATGTAAGACTAATGGGTCTATAATTACTGGAAAAATTTTATTATCTCCTCAAAAAAAAGAGCAGTAACATTAGCTAACTTACAATCCTTTGGCACCTGTCCACTGTTCGAGGAAGTCACTTACACTTCCTTAAGATCCTTTCTGGAAATATCATCTTATCCAAGAGTATTATAATTCTTAAAAACTTCACATTTTTGCTTAAGAAGCTAAGAATTAATGTGATCATTTGTTCAATCTTATTTTCATCTATCAACTGTTCAAGATGAAGAATACTGCTTAAAACTGAAGAAACAGCAGAATTTAATAACCCAGCTATCTCATAATTATCAGATACTAAGGTTTCCTTTATCAACCCTCAACCTTTATCAAACTTATTTAATTTTTGATAATTTTCTAAATTTCTCATCACACCAATCATTTTGAATTTCTTAACTTCATGTTATTTTCTTTAATTCATCTCTCACACCTTTTATAAGCCAACCATTTTTTTTTCCACTTGCACACACATTTTTCTTTCTATAATGAATATACTTGAGTATTTAAAAATTTACCAATCAAACATTTTCCACATTTGATCTGTATTCAACTTAATTGCTTAATTCACAACAGATAGTTATTGTTACATCTATTAAAAGTTTTTTTGGGGGGAATTTCTAACCAAAATATTATTCTTGATCCCCATTTGCAGCAAAACATCAAACCTAATAAAGTAATGATTATTGGTACCCAGATGTTCCCCAATCTCTACCCTCTTGATCATTTCATGTTTAAAGTTAACAATAAATCTAAAACTAGCATTATTCTAGTAGGTTCCTTGACTAATTAGTGAAGAAAGTCATCCTGAATGGTTACCAGTAATCATTCTCCTTTGTGATTTGACTCTAGCATTTCCCACTCTATATGCCTGAAATTAAAATCCTCCATACCTATGACTTCTTTAACAGTTGAAATCTTAATCTCACTGCAAAGTTTCTCATTAATTTCATCAGTACCATCTAGTGATCTGTAACAAATTCTCACTTAAAGCCTTTTCCAGTTATAACTGATAATAAACACCCAAACAGTTTTTATCTCCTTGCTATTTTATTTGATATTGTCAACAGCAACTTTTTACATATAAAGTCCCCCAAACTTTTATACTCTATCCTTTTGAAATAGTATGTAACCCTGTTTTTCAATGAAACTTCAGCCATCAAAATCATCTGTGTTTAACCATGTTTGAGTTATTCCCATTATATCAAAATCTTCCATTCCTTCCAGCACTTCAAAGTTATTGAGGTATCTGTTTTATTTCTTATAATTATAGCATTATAATAGCAACAATTAAACCTACCCTTAGAACTACTTCTATATTAATTCCTACGCTAAACTTTTCTCTACATCTTAATGTTTTTTCATTTAGGTTATTCTGGCCTTCACCACTGTCTAGTATAATACCATGTTGAATATCACTCTGTACAAGGTTAAGGTATGCATACTCATACACATAGAGTTAAACAAAGTCATTTCTGTCATAAAATCAGAAGAAAATAATTACTGAACAAAGTAACTCACCAACATATGTTCAGCAAACCACCCTTCACGTTTTCCCAAAATGGAACCAATCCTAAGTGCAAAACATTTTTTGCCTAAGAGTGAATTGCCTCCATAACCACTACCAAAGGAACAAATTTCATTATTTTCAGGAATGTGGGCAATTATCGTTTTAGCAGGATTGCAGGGCCAGTTGTTGATAGGAGGAGCTGAAAAAAAATACAAAAATCCTAATATAATCCACTGTTCACTTAATCAAAGTAAGTCTAATGTAACTTACTTAGATTTATGTTACAGATAACACTAATCACCTAGATCATACTGACTTGTATTTTTAGATAGTAAACAAGATGGCATCACATGGCTTTCTTACATCTGCTGAAAAATTTACAAAAAAGGCTTCTGGTTTGTGCTTCTCTGGTACAAATATTTTCAACATCTTTAATTTGTCAATTAACACTAAAAATATATATACACACATGTATTTTGGTCACAAATGTAATAAACTAATAAAGAGCAATAATTAAAAATTTTCACAATACGTTGGCTTAAAAGAAAAATACATACTGGGCATAGGTAATGGCTGTCCTACAGAATGTAGACACTTGATAAAATTACCATCACCCAAAGCTTTCAACACGGCTGAACCAATACGAGTCATGATACGCATACAGCAAACAACATATGGAGAGTCTGTGAGTTCAATGCCTACTTTAGCTACAGGAGAGCCAATGGGACCCATGCTATATGGGATTACATACATCGTTCTTCCTGGAAAAGAACAAAGTTCAAATGAGAGATTTCAATTAAACTTATAAAAATAGTTTTGTCATGAGTAATATAAATACACTTTTCAACCTTAACATGAAAAACATAACTTCAGCAATAAAAAAACCTCTCCACATTCAGACTTAAGTTACTTTGAAATGTCAGTGAATATAAAGGCAGATCTCAGGTCCAAAAACCACCACTAACTGTACTCTTCAGCTAACGTACAGTTAGAATATCAAAGAGCTTCAAGGGTGTATTTCTTCAAAGGTTATATTTGTAACAGAGGTTTGATCCTAATGCAACTAGTGATTTTAATGTGTATTATTGTAGTTTTATGTAGAACAGTAGCAACTAAAATGCAGCAAAAGCCTAAAGAAGTAAGAATTTGTCAAAATTTCTTATATGTAGCTAAAGCCAACTATAGTTAACCAAACATATACAGTAAAAAAAAATTTAAAAATACTTCTTAAACTTCTTTATTAAATCATTATATATTTTCTTTAAAATATTTGTTAAATGGTAGCTTCAGAATTTAAAAAAAAACTAAATATGTACAGAGAGTTCTCAATATCAATCAATGTTTACTTGTTAAATATTGCATAAAGCCATTCAAGGGCTATCTGCACTAGTCATCCCTAATTTAGAAGACTAACTACAGAAAAAACAATTGGTCAAGACTACTCACTGACATATTTTGGGCTACTCTTGCCAGTGAATAGTGGTACTGACCATCACCATATAATGACTCAACAGTTAAAAGAATGGGCACGTTTAATGAGATGGGGATTTTAACCTACAATCTTCATATTGCAAGAGAAGCTTTAATCTGTGGTGAATAATAGATTGACTGTCACATTATAGCATTCTCCACAACTGAAAATGTGAGCACATTTCAGTAATTCATTTTGAGCTCATAGCCTATAAATGTTGAGTCAAGCATTTTGACCACCAGACCTAAAGGTTATGTGAACCACCCTTTTCTCTGCACATTTTGAAATGAATTAACTTGACAAGTCAGGAAGGTATGAGGCTAAACTTTTATATTTTTTGTGGATACTGTCTAGCTTATGTTTCTAAACTACTGTAAGCATTAGCAACCTCTGTTATAAAACATTAAAATGGAGAAATCAAAACTATATGCGTTACATGACACAGAAGAATGAAAATTTAAAAAATTTTGTAAACACATCCTTTTGAACTTAAAACTTATATGATATTAAAATATTATTAAATATACTCTATATTTTGATGTCACATTTATTTATTAAAGTTTTAATGCAACCCAGTGAAAGGTCATGGCACATGCACTTTGTTCCTGCTGTACACACACAGTTAAGAGATGTAAGGGGTGCTAATCTGTGCTAAAATAATTATCTCTAATTCACTGCTATCCACTGATAGAACTTGAGATAGAGCTAATGTTTACAATACATTGCAAAATATAAGTTGGCTACTGATTGACACCAGATACTGAAATAAAAGTGCAATTAATTACAATAAATATCTTATGTGTGAGAAATACTTCTCAGGTCTAAATTCAGTACAATGAAGTACCAGAACTCCCATGTTATTTAAGAACCTTTTAAAGAAGTTTTATAAATATTTTTAATTTTCAGCATAACCAATATAGAAAAGCAATAGTTGTATATTTAACCTTGAATAAGTACTTTTAAATTTCAAACATTTACTTCACTTCTTTTAATGCAACACAATAATAATTAAAAAAAGGTTTTCTCACCCTTCATGCAGCCTGGAAATCTTTCAGCAAATTCTTTTTCTAGATCTTTAGGAGAGATCCAGTTTCCTAGCCTTCCTTTCACTCCTTCTTTGGGTGTGGGAATAGTTTCATTCTTGTTGAGAGTGCTGATGAAAGTAAGACTTTCTACTCTGGCTACATCTGAAGGATCTGTGCAAGCTAGCCAGCTTTACAAACAAAATGTTACATCAATTAATTGTTTTAAGAAAGAAACACATGATAAACTGCAACTGAGAATTTTCAGAGAATATGGTCTTTCTGTGTGTCATAACCACCACTTTGAGAATGTTAGTAACTACTTTAAACAATTTATTTCCATACCATAACAATTTTTCGCTATTTCTGTGTGAAATATGACACCCCAGAAGTTAAAATCTGATAACTCACTTATCATAATCAACTAGTAAACCTTTTACAACTAATAATGAAAATATACAAAGATTGGTGGCTTGAATGGAAAAAACCATTTTGAAAATAAAAATTGGCAACCCTTTTCCCACCTTAATGATAAAAAAATCTTTAAAATGCTTTAGGCAAGGTTAAATGTGCTATGAATATATAAGCTTCAAATACCTACCATTATGTGCACACTAAAAATACAAGATAAAAAAAGTTTATAAACAGAATACATCTTTCAAAGATGTGAACACCTACTTGTTTTCATATTTTCTAAGTGGTGTAATTATTCCTTGTTTATGCATCATTCCCAACAGGTAATTATTTTCTGCTTCACTTCCATCACAGATGTGAATGCTTTCTGGCTTGCAAAGCCTGGCCTTTTGTTCAACATATTCCCTGACCTTTGGCCTGAGCTTGCAGAGGTCACCATGAATAACACTAAAGATTTTACTACCTACTCGAACCAGTTTTCCTGACGTAATGAGAGGTTGAGACTCCCCATATCTATGGAAAATAAATCAAAACATTATGTATTTAATTTCATTACCTTCCAAGTCTCATAATTAAGGTAATTTTAATTGTTCACAAGTATGCTGATAAGCTCACAGCTTATTATCTTACTCAATTCTTTCAATTATTCAAGCTCTTATACTGATGTTAACATGTTCAGGATTTTAGTCACTAATTATCTATTAAAAGGAATAAGAGTAAATAACAGAATCCCAGGATGTGAATTAATGATTTAAAGAAACTCAAGTACAAGAAGAATACTGCTGTTTAACAAAGATTTATAAGATATACCAAGTTAGACAAGTAAAGGGCAGACAGCTGTTAATTATGATAAATTGAAAGTAATTTATGTGGAATATCATAATTTGAATTATATGTATAATTTCAATAGGAATAATTTTAATAGTGTTAAGAAATCCCTTTAAGAAAGGGATTTTGGTGTTCTTGTTAATGAGTTTCTTAATTCATCCAAGTGTGCTATTCTTAGTGATGGAGCATTTGGTAAAATAGATTGTATCTACAAAAATACTAAATACACAACTAACGAGGTAATGCTTTCCTTGGACAGGGCATCAATTAGGCTACATTTAAAGTATTGTATTTAGTCTTGGGATCCTTACCTTTTGGAGTGTATTGAATTGTTGGAAAGTGTTTTGTGAAAGGGTATTAGGATGATACCTGAAGTGAAAAAGTGGTCACATGAAACAGGTTAGATGTGTGAATTTATTATTATTATTTGTAAAAAAAACAACAGAGAAGGTTAAAAGGTTCTGACCAAAGTATTTGAGATTGCTGTTGATAATGTTGATGTATGAACTTTTTTTACTTAATTGTGAGAACAGTAAGACTAGAGGACACAAATACAAATGTTAGCAAGGTAGGAATGATAAGTAGGGTAAAACACCTTTATTTATCTAGCACAATGGTTGGGCTATGGAAGGGGTTGCTTTTAGATGAGGTGGGTATAATAATTTCAATTCAGAGTTTTAGGAAAGGCTATTTACATATATGAATGGTCGGGGCTGGCTTTGAGTGTTTTAAACGTTTAATTTGGTAATGGAACAACCTAGATGGATCACCAGATTCTTTTTTGTCCTTATAAGGTTACATATATATGTCTTACTACTTACAAGTAATTATTGTGATAAATTTGCACACACACACACAGTTAAACTCATTACTAACACCATATCGTTCAATCTCATTGTTATTTACAACAACTTGTATTTTGTTAAATAGAAATAATATTCAAACCACTAAAAATTAAAGAAAGTTCATTAAATTTAAAAACCATATATACTGACCAGACCAGAAGCTATTATTCAGTGATGTCGAGAAACCCACTTGTTGAGAATTTTATGTGCAAAAACGGCTCGTTTGGGTTGAGAAAATATTTTACATAGAAGACGAACAACGTTTCGACCTTCTTCGGTTATTCAGGTTCACACCGAAGAAGGTCGAAACGTTGTTCGTCTTCTATGTAAAATATTTTCTCAACCCAAACGAGCCGTATATAAAACAAGCTATTATTCAACTTCTGACTTCTAACATTCTTGACCATATTAATATGGAAGTTATACTAGCACTGTTGTTACAAACTACTGAAGTTTAGTAAATAAACGGTTTGGTTGTGCTGAGGTAAATCTTTATACTCACGCATTACTTTCCGTTGTTTTAAGTCCTGGCATGATGTTTCGACATCAAACGTGAAACGATACCGCAGTAACCTGTAGTATTACTTTGCGTAACAACTATACAGTCAACAAAATCTACAGTTTGATGTTACAATAATATATGGCCCCTGAGTAGGCAAACAAGTTATTTCAAGCAACCTCACTTGCAAATAACCCCAAAGCCGGATTAAATTATTATGACTTATAAGCTATACCAAAAAGCAAACACCATTTGAATTATCTGTTTAACTTTATAGCCAACAGAATAATATATCTTTCAACTTTAAGCTCTTTCTTTTATACTTTTACATAACTACTCGCAATTAAATTGTCAGGCGGTTTACAACTAACAGGTGATTGCGAAATCTGACAATTGATCATGCCTGACGTAGTTTAGCCTTGATAAGACGAGATCTTATTCGTGGACTGCAACGCTCCTTCCTTCTCCTCAACTGAGCCAGGCAACAGCACAACACATTCTTGATTGGTCGGTTAGGTACACACCTCCAAAAAGTATTGGAATCTAACATACTGACTTCCACTAGTGCCTGGCACTGTGTGTCTCTCTCTATATATAAACAGAATTCTTTCTAACTTAATACGAAGCTAATAAGGTTTTAAGATAGTTTCGCTGGTAGATTTATTTATGAATATCACCACTAGAAATAAGCTTTGCTCCTGGAATTGTAAGTTATGTATGTAATTTGTTGGACAGAATGTGTTAGCTAATACGCTAACTAATGCGTAACATCACAACTCAAACCTGAGTGCAATTCATAACCCAACTCGTTATTTGACTTAAATCCACATACCAAAGCCAGCCCAAACTTAATAAAAATAGGTTACACAAATTCACTAATATTTATATAACAAGATTGTAATTTTAAGACTTGTTGTCTCACTATGTCTGTCTCTCAGAAATCACTGCCCAAGAGACTCTTGTTGTTATTGTTAATAGAACTTATCTGTTGAGTTGGACAATGAGAGAGCCTTTATTTCTATTACTTCGCCAGCTTTTGGTATTTAAACCCTAACTTTGGACGTTCGTAGCTTTATTGAATACCAAGCATATGATAACGTTTAAATGATTTGGTCGAACCACTTTTTTGTTGTTTGACAAAATTTACTTTATTTACAGTACGTTCACAATCTCTATTATTTTTCACCAAAATTATTTAGTCAATCAGGATGATAAAGAGAGTAAAAGTTAGTATTCAAATTTGCCATCATTAATATTTTAAAATATCCACAAAGTACCTTATAACAATAAAAACTTCACAATTTCAGTTCCGATCATTCAAGTTAATAATGTTTCGTTAGTGATACGTGATACGAGTTGCCTTAGATAATTTCTTAATAGGATCCTGAAGGTCCATCGGCAAGTCTGGGGGCTTTCAAAGCTTGCCTTGCACTTGACCATGCTGGGCCGTAGATGGAAGACAACTAGTCAACGGCATATATCGCCATCTTTTGGGTTAGTGTAATTGAATAGTAAGATTTGATTGTAACTTTACAACACGTCTACAGCCTGAAAGACCAGAGAGCGATATCTTATTGCGTCAGTAGAGATCGAACATCAGACCCATGCATCCGTCGCTTTCTCAGTAGCTTAGCAGTATACTCGAAAGCCTTGCAAATACCTGTGATGTGATATAGCACAGATATCCTTTGTACAGCTTTGTGCAAAACAAGAAATAAACAAGCCTCGGGTCTGGTACACACTTCGACACATTTAATTCTAGGCAACATTTGCTGATTGATAAATACATAATTATAGAACAGTCACATTAGTTTAGTTCTCTCTCTCTCTCTCTCTCTATATATATATATATATATACTCAATATATGAAAGTAATATCCTTCTACATCTGTCAACATATGATCTGCCTAGTACTTATTAATACTTAATGTCACATTAAAATAATGAAGATATAACTATGATTTCTGGTGAAAATAATATCAAACATTTGAAAATGAGGGAGAAAATATGATCTACGTTTCTAACTAGTAACCCTTGTTAGGAGTGATTAGTGAAATTAACATAAACACTGCTTATCTTTTATAATCATTTGTTTGTTTTTGTGATTTTTAATTTTGTGCAAAGCAGCGCAAGAGCAATTTGAACTAGTCGTTCCTAATTTAGCAGTTTAAAACTAAAGGAAAGACAACTCGTCATTAACACAACCGCCAACTCTTGGAGTACTCTTTAAACAACGAAAAGTGGAACTGGCCGTAACATCATAACAACCCTCTCGGCTGTTTAGCGTATCAGGGATTTGAACCCGCCACTCTCAGATTACGAATAAAACGCCCTAATAATCTGGCAAGTAATAGTTATGCATTATTTTAAATGGAAAATTTTTAAGATGTCAATTAAATTGCTTAAACATGTAATGACATAAGTTGAAATGTGTGTATATGTATATATTTATGACTTTCAACAATCATACGCATGTTTTATCAAACTTTGATGCGATATTTTATTCGACGAACAAGTAAACACATTCCCTCATGTTCACGTGGCCCTAACGCAAAGGACATCTGAACATCTTTCAACATATACAGTTTCTCAGCTGACGACCTTCTCTGTAATTGGTTGTCGTATCCAACCCCTCCTCCAACCTTCGCCTATGATCGCGTGTTTGGAGATTTCGTAACACTTGTATTAAAAAAAAAGAAAGAGAGATTCAATCGATAAAATGTTGGGCATGATGCCATTTTCTGACGTCAAAGACGAAGGTGTAAAGAATAAACAACTTGGCTGTTTTGACGAATCCATTATATTAAGAACTTTTGGATCAACTCGTTCTCCGTAGTTTAAAATTTGAAGTGTTGTGATTGAAGAAGTTAAGGTATGCTTATAAAATGAGATAATTTCCATTATATTTGGTATCAGGAAATAGTAAGGGAAATTGAATAAACGTCTTTGAAAAGGAAATGAAATGGCTTAAAATACCGGATGTTTCGTTGTAACAGTGCAATTGTTTTCTGTATCTATTTTCTTCAATTATTAACTTGTAAAGTTGGAGTTTGTTACATATATATTAATTGATAGACATCCGTTACATCATATGTCAAACATTTGCAGAGGCGTAGCTTAGGTTTACAGCGCCCGAGGACAAAGTCAGTTTTCGCGTTCCCTCGTGACAAAATACAAGCCATAAGGGGGTCCTTCATGCTTTCCCGAAAATTTATGTGTTTCAGAACATGAAAACCTGCATTTCATGGCGTATTTTTAGGTTATGAAGGAGATGAAAAAAGTGAAATAATTGAAGCAACAGTGGTACTTTGAAGATATAATTAAATAACAGAGAAGGACAGAATCAGAAACAAGAATGCATATAAATAAATTAATGAAGAATTATTTTATACTAAAATAATAGTCGTTGTTGTTTTGAATTAAGCACAAAGCTACACAATGGGCTATCTGTGCTATGCCCACCACGGGTATCGAAACCCGGATTTTAGCGTGTAAGTCCGCAGACATACCACTGAGCCACTGGGGGGCAAATAATAGTCAAATATAACATTGCGAAAACTTAAAACATTACTTTGGATATAGTAACCTGAAAAGTTAACTTAAAATAAAAGAAATAGTTTGATATAATGCTTTGGATGTAATTATGTAACTTTAAAGAGAAATTCTTCTTGCCTTTGCTGCTGCAACTTTGTCGATTAGTTTCTCAAACTTTATGCTGTCGGTAATCTCTCGCTCCACACTCAGCAAAGCCAAGGCTGATAACCTTTCCTGTCCCATGGATGATCTCAGATAAGACAGGATAAGTTTTTACTTACTAAAAGACCTTTCACAACTGACAATAGATGTTACAACAGTCAGGAAGATCTGCAGACTAACTCTTAGATTTGGAAATACATCGTCCCCATACTGCACAATGAAGCGAAGCAGGTTCTCTCGTGTCGAAAGCTTAACATCAGCCCTTGTCTTGAGTAACATTCGGCAGTCCATTATTTCACTGAACATCTCCAAGCCATCCAAGTCTGTATCATAAGAGCTTCCAATAAAAATGCATATCTGTTTCAAGCCATTCTAATTAGTTGTGGACATCAGTTCCTTTAGGTCTAAAAGAAAGCCAAAACTAAAGTCCATTTTCTTCAAGCTAATGAATATGTCTCCCATTTTTGTGTGCATTTTGTTAATCATACTTTTCATCAGTCGTAGCATTTCATTTTCTGCTGTGGGTCCTACATCCTCTGCTGTTTCTCAGACACTTTTTTCTTCTTCCTTTGCCGTCTCTCAATTTGGACATCACAAGAACTACATCGTTCCTTTGCTTCTTTAAGAGAATTCTTGCAAATGAAATCACTTTTTTCTAGGAAATACACCTCTAAAGCCTGAATATCTTGAGCAGCATTATGGAAATTCATGGTGTGGTCCTCAAGCCTTTTCTGAACCCGGTCAATCTTGGCAAGTACAGTATTTCACAACCAAAGAAGAACCAAAAACTCAAATGTTAGAATCCGATGTAACAACTGAACTGCATCACTTCTTGTATCTGAATTTTCCTCCTGATCATCCGCAATATTTTCTAGTAGTTCTACCAATTGTTCTAGTTGATCATGTATTGGTTTAACAGCTTCTACTCTGGCACTCCAACCAGTTTCTAACTCTGACTTCACTGGTACATCAAGAGAAGTTTTTAGTTTATCCATTCGAAGAGTTGACCGCGAAAAATAAACGTAAATAGCTTGCACAGTACTAAAAAATGTCTGCTACCTCATGATTAACAGCATGAACCCCAACTAAATTAAGTGTGTGGTTATCACAGTTAACAAATGCAGCCTTGGAGTTGAGTGCAGCAAATCTTTGTTGCACTTCTGATTTGTGGCCATACATTATAGATCCATTGTCGTAACACTCTGGTCGACAGTTTTTGAAAGGTAATTTATTCTTCTCCAGTTGTTGCAATATTATGTCTGCAATACTTTTTTATGGGCTTGAATGAATCCTAAGAAAGACTCCTTCACAAGTACAGTTTTTTCCTTAAAGTTTATATCTACATATCTAACGGTCTCCGACATTTGTTCTTGGTGAGCAGTATCAGAAGCTGAATCAAACATTATTTCATAGTATTTTGGCTCTCAGGATGTCACACACAAGTTTTTCTTTAAGTGTAGATGCTAAAAGCTGTGTGAACTCACTGTGTATTTCTGGTGAAAGGTACGTTGTTGATCCTGAATTTTGCTGCACATACAAAATGTGGCCCTTCATGACTGGATCGAACTCTGCAGCTAGCTTCAGAAGCTCTATAAAATTTCCAGCATTTCTGTGACTCTCCCCTGTTTCAGTTTTAGTGGTACTTTTTCTGTGGCCTCTTAGGGGCAAATTTTGTTTGGCGAAATATTTTATGCAGCATAACTTTCTCTTAAATACTTGTCGCCATTTTTCCTTCTCTTTAGCAATTTGATTTTGAAGCTATGTATCTACTAAAACCTTTTTTTTATCACCCTTCTTTCCATTTCCTTTCATGTTGGGATAGAACCCCGATACTTTTGAGAATTTTCATGTGCAGTGTTTTTCCAACTATTTAAACCATTTACTGACTGCATCTTTCGATGGGAAAAGCAGACATAAAAAACAAAATGCTGCCCCTTCACAGGGGAATACACCAACCAAGATCGATTCACTGTACCTCCTTTTTCTTTTTCTAATTCTTTTGTAAACCATGCTGAAGTAATTGATTTATTATTTTTTGTGCAAAAGGCCCAGCACTACTCTGAAAATAAATCGACCCTCTGTTCACAATTTTTGTGCGATTTGCATCTGACACGATTGCTTTTCCCGATGCCTTGTCAAACTTCATATATCCAAAGTCTTTATGGTGAATTACGTCAGCTAAAATTTTAGTACATTTTGGCTTGTCTTGGTGCACTGGATCAGGTAAATCATCATCCAAATCTTCTTCAGAATTTGATGAACCTTGGTATTCCATTTTATCTAAGTATGGCTGTTTTGGATCGGTTTCACTGCTGTACTTCTCTTCTAAGTCTTCTTATTCAACTCTTTTCGTAGAGTCATGTGATGTGGGTTTCGTTACATCCTCTACTGATTTTGATGTCGATGATTCAGAATCTTCTCCTATTTTCAAAAATGCTGTCAGAATTTTACTTGACTTTGCATATCCTTCATCTTGGGCCTTCCTTCGTTTTTTTCCTTTTGCCCCACTAAATTTTCTCTGTTGTGCTCGTTTCATTTTAATGAGTATCTGTAACAAAAATATAAATATAAAATTATCAACTGGTTATGTTGGAACTTAATTATTGTTTATATTATAAATATTCGAACAAGCATAATTTGAAAATTTTCTTATACATTAACTTACAAACGAACATAACATTTCAGAATAAAACCGGAAATGACCAGTGACATTTTATCCTTTTGAGATATGACTATAGACCTCTTACAGCAGTGGTGCGCAAACGTTTTGAGTCAGGGGCCACAAACAGACTTCTCGTAACCGTTGGGGGCCACAAAAAAGTGAAGATTAAAATTGTCCCACAGTTGTTTCACACAAGATGGACATCACATTTAAGAATATACAAATAACGATTACATCAAAGAGTTTGCACATTATTCTAAGAAATGTTATGATACGTCAACTTTCACAAAGTCAGTGCGATGAATGGTTCTGCATGTCATCTACGAGCTTAGAAATGTCCGGCTTGAAGTTTGACGTTAAAAACACAAGACTGTTTCCAGATGATCAACAGTCAGCTGATTGGAGTGTTGTTTTTGTTCAGTTTCATATGCGAGAAAGCCTGTTTGCTGCCAAACATACTGGTGTGTACAAGTATTTTCTCTTTCAGATTAGCAAATGTTTCAGGCAACGTTTTGTAGAAGTCAAGCAAACTGTTTTCCCGGTAAATAGCACGCAGTTCATCAGATGCCTGGAAATCAGTAAGTTCGATCTGATATTCTGCTGACAAATCATCCACTGACACACTAAACAGATCAGCAACAAGTTTCATCAACAATCTGCATTCGTCAAAGTCATGAAACCGTACTTGAAGGATTGGATCGAGGTATCTAGCTTCCCAACATAAACTTGTGTGTCATTTTCCTGATTATTCTGTAGCTGTGACTGAAAAGTGGGAAAGTGCACGAAGTCACCTGATGCTACTTGCTGCTGGAACAACTACAACTTTGTCCTGAAAGCTGAGACATGATTTTCAAGCTGACAGACAAGCTGATTTTTGCCTTGCAACTTCAAATTCAGATCATTCAAGTGTTGTGTCATGTCGACCAGAAAGGCCAAATCAGCTTGCCATGTTGGATCAATCATGGAACTCAGATCTGTGTCTTTGTTCTTACTTCTGAGGAATTCTATCACCTCATCAATCAACTCCCAGAATCTTCTGAGCATTTTACCTCGACTCAGCCAGCGTACTTCACAGTGTGATACACAAAGCTACAGTAGTCTAAATCAATTTCTTCAAGAAGACTTCGAAGCTGACGGTGATTGAGCTCTCGTTGGTTTTCGTCACTAATGCCATCAGCGCCTGAAAATCAAGTTCTTAATTCACAGGTTCTGTTGGTGAATAATACAGTGCAAATTCACCAACTTCTGTTCTGCTTTCCTCGATGCTTCATCAACAGTGCCACCAGTCTGCTACTTTCTCCGGTCATGGCTGGTGCTCCATCAGTTGTCCCACTTACCAGTTTCGTGAAATCCAATGAAACACTACAACACAGTTGTACTGTCTCCTCGAATAGAGCAGATCCAGTTGTCTGACCCTTCATAGAACCCATGCTGATTAGTTCCTCTATGATATCAAACGGTGGCGACACACAACGAACAAAAACTAGTAGCTGTGCTGTTGAACTGATGTCAGGCGACTCGTCTGCTGCCACAGAGAAGTAGACAAAATTGGCTGCTTTATTTGTAAGCTGCCTTGTCACGTCTTGCTGAAAGCTGTGAAATTCTTCTTTGAACTGTCATATGATTCAAAGCCACCGTCTGCAGCTAGCGAACTGCTTCCAGACACAACTTTTCTGATGCAGTTATCATACATTGCTTGACAAAATCACCATTAGTGAACGGTCAGCCAGATTTCTCTATCATCAACGAAATATTATGAGTGACCTCACATGTTGTACCTAAATCTACTGACTGCTTTGAAGAAACGTTCTGCTGGTGATTCAGCGACCACCGCAGAGTCAGTTCGAGCTGTTCGTTCATCACCGACAACGTTGTGGAAATCTTTACGCTTCGACTCATAATGACGCTTTATATTGGATAACTTCACCATTGCTACTGTCGAATGACACAGAAGACAAATCACGTTCTTCTGTTGTTGAAGAAAACAGTACTGTGCAGTCCAATCATCATGAAACTGCCGGTTTTCTTCGTCAACTTTTCTTTTACGATTAGCTGCCATTTTGTTACAAAATAGGGCTCGTAAGTAAATCTCGAAGAACAATTGGAACGCGTGAGATTTCGTAATTACAGAAATATGACGTCATTGCGCCAATGATTAAATGCCTATGCATTAACGAGATTTGCTCATTAAATTTTCTTTATTGTTCGACACAAACATGGAACCATCAGGTATCTAATTTAATGCATGTTCTTCTATAGCGCTTAATCTTCGCGCAGACGCGAACTCTCTATGTTTGACTTTCCCCGTTGCACATAGCGGGCCGGACTTTGTGCACCACTGTCTTACAGTAACTTTATGAGCGGAACACTCCATTACTATGCATAGATATTTGAGTTCTGGAACCACCCAACGTCACGCAACCCTCCTGTCCCACCCTCGAAACCATTCATGTCAGTCCAGAAATTCATAACTTCCCGCACACCTACTCTAACCCCACCTCCCCCTATCTCAAAACGCTTAACTCTACCCAGGCCCCTAATGACATAAACTTATGGCCCTCCTGAGGTGTGACTGTTCTTATGGAAGCCGAGTAGTTAGTTACTTTAATGTTATGCGATCCAGAAGCCTGAACCGTTTGGTTATTCGGATATTCTTTACCATTATCGTACGAATAAAATCCTGGGAAGCTTTCTTGAGAACTGCAAATATAGTATTTTATATCTCATTGTTAACATTAGGATTCCGTAATTTATTGTCTGGTGTATAAGAAATAATATTACATTAAAGGGAATCATGTTTCCTGGCACATCACTGTACTGTTACGCATTTCTCTGTTTTTAATTCCGTGAGTAATGTTTATTTGTTTTTGAATTTCACACAAAGCTACTTGAGGACTATCTGTGCTAGCCGTCCCTAATTTAGCAGTGTAAGATTAGAGGGAAAGCAGCTAGTCATCACCACCCACCGCCAACTCTTGGGATACTCTTTTAACAACGAATAGTGGGATTGACCGTCACATTCTAACGCCCCACGGCTGAAAGGGCGAGCATGTTTGGCGCGATCGGGATGCGAAACCGCGACCCTCAGATTACGAGTCGCACGCCTTAACACGCTTGGCCATGCCGGGTCATCCATGAGCAATAGAATAGTTATTGACGAAAGAGTTTACACTTTCTCTTTGGTCCGAAGTTGGGTGGGATAAAAGCCAGCAACCAATTAGCATCCCTCCCAGAATTCACCACGATGGAGACAAACTTTATGTTCAACAACTACAACTATATACAAACAAATGGCCTAAGCATGGGCAACCCAGTATTACCAGTTCTAGCCAATATTTTTTATGACACAAGTTGAAACACAAGCAGTTAACACCACGATACTGATACAGATATATAGACGACACGATTGCGGAATTCACATCTATAGAACACACACTTAATTTTTTATCAATTACATTAACTCTATACATCCCGACATGAACTTTATATGTGAACAGGAAGAAAGCAATCAAATATCATTTCTTAACCTCAAAATTACAAGAACCGATACACAGATTAAGATAGAAATCCACCGAAAAATCACCCATTCTGGACAATACATTCCTTGTGACTCAGTACATGAAACAAAACAAAACTCAAAATACTAAAAAACCAAATAAATACAGCCATGAAACTATGTTCACCAGATAAAAATTAACGAGAATTAGACAAAATACACTCTTGTGCAAATTCATTAAAACAAGACGAAAAGTTACAATTTTTTCAATTTTTTGCGTTTTATTTCTGAGAATCCAAAAATTACTCACAAATTAAACCATGATGTGACCGCCTTTATTTTTCAGAAGATCATTAATCCGCTTTGGCATCGAGTCCACGAGTTGACTGCAATCTTTACTAAGTTTTGAATCGTGGTACCACACCTCAATTATGGCCTCAATTAGCTTACCTTTTGTAGTACAGTCTTTCTTTACAAATTGTCCAAAGATTTTAATAGGACTTAAGTCCGGAGAGTTTCCAGGCCAGTCCAGCACCTTTATTTGAGTTGTAGTCATGAAATTCTTCATAAGTTTCGATGTGTGACACGGAGCCAGATCTTGTAGAAAAATGCCAGATCCATCTGGGAATCTCTTTTTCTATTCTGGAACGACAGTTCTCTGCAGAACTTCGATGTACTGTGGTCCTCGCATCATACTTTCCACGATATGCAAACCTCTGACGCCATAGTAGCTGAAAAAGCCCCGAAAGATCTTCAAAAGATATTTTACGAACTGATTGATGTGATATTCTCGAAATTTCTCATCTGGAGATTTGCGAACATGTAGACTTCTTTGATCCTGTACAAAGAAATGAGTCTCGTCACTGAATAACACCTTCCTTCATTGTTCTTGTGTCCAGTTCTTGTATTTCAGATCTTATTGATACTGTTTTTTCTTCATTGAGTTGGTTAGAAATTGTTTTTTGACTGATCTCCTTGCCCTTCTAACGCAATTTTGAATGACGTAATATTCCTCAAAATTTTGTTATATATTTCAAAAATAGATCGACCGTACTGCAAAACACAGCTAATGACGTCGTCTGTGTGAAAAAATGACCATTAAAAAAAATCAGCTGGTCCAGCGAGTCTATACCGGCCGCCATGATGAAAATATTGTAAAATCACCATTTTTTTTCAATTAATTTGGACAAGAATGTAAAACAGTACTTCATCAACATCAATAAGTTCCCTCCACAAACCGTAGAAAACATAAAACACACACACCTAGAGAAAAAGCAAAGTCAGCTAACAAAAGTAAATATACCCCACGATTTAAAATATCACAAAAACATGTACCAGTACTACTGCTAAAAGCAATAAACACACTGTCCTGTTGTATTTATGTATTTGTATGTGTGTGTAGATGTTATTGTTTACCACTTTGCATTATTACTGGTGTTATATGTACCTGTAAAGTTTCATTTTTTTTCCTGGATTGATGAGAAAATAATTCGTTTGCAATAAATACGCGAAACTGAATCGCCTAAGGTAAGTGAGGTTCGCGGATTCGACTCCCTGTCATATCAAACATGCTCGTCCTTTCAGCTGTGTAGCGTTATAATGTTACGGTCAATCCCACTATTTGTTGGTACAAGAGAAGCCCAAGAGTTAACGATGGGTGGTGATGACTAGCTGCCTTCTCTCTAGTCTTACACTGCTAAATTACAGAAGGCTAGAGCAAATAGCCCTCGTGTAGCTTTGCGTGAAATTCAAAACAAACTGAAAATAAGACTGCTTTGTCTGTTTTAACGCAAAGTTACACAATTAGTATCCGTACGATATCCTCCGCGAGGAATCGAACCCAAGATTATAGTGTTGAAAATGCGTAAACTTACTGTCGGAACCACTGGCGAACTCGTGTCAAATACCATAATTTAAAGAGTATTTTAGTGTTACGTGGTGTTGATTTTAGCCGAAGATAAACCAAACCTAAAATGCGACAAATATTGTCGAGTTACCTCTTAGGTGATCTCTCTTGGTTGTGAATTCTTAGATTTTCGGTTTGCATTTCGGTGTCGTAACCCCGCTTTACATTTACACAACAGCAGTTACGATGAAATTCCTCCTTTCTTTCAGACAGGAGTGGTCTGAGAGTAGGCGGTAAGAGCTACAGATTAGCCGCTATCTTTCTTGACCTACAAGTTCGAAATTAGAAACGGCTATGCTCAGATAGCTTCGCGAGAAAATTCTAAACAACAGCAACACGCTGATGGAATATCAAGCTGGTAAGATTTCCTTATATAAATATTAAGCTGGGATACAAAAATATTGCTGTTATTTGTTTTAAAAAACATAAGCCCTTAAACTTGCTGCTTAATCATTGGGGGTGGGGGCACACTGCTTTAATAAAATTGCACATCGCGTCATTGGCTGACCATTGTTGCTTGGACGTTCATGCAACATCACTTCTATATATTTAATTCATTTGGATGTTAATATAGAATAAGAAACACTGCTGTACTAAAACTAGTCATGTTGTGTCGTTGTCTGGTACTTTCTCTGCTCATAACTAGCGATTTTGTATTTTATGACCCAACACGTACACACGACCTCTAAATGTAACTACATATGTTCTTGATATTCAGCACATACATTTATACGACCTCAAACTGTAATCACGCGTGTTTTTAAACATGATTTGCAAATAATCTTGCTGCTATAACCTTGACTGTTTCGTATAAATTACGTCAATTATCATCATTCGGTCCAACCATAAATAGTTACTGTTTGAACGTCGTTTTTGGTTTTTTAACTATGCTTCACTTATTTTATTGGTAAACAAGTTTACAAATTTTATCTCAGATTTCGGTGGGACTAGTACTCGTGAATTTAATTATCTTCGCAATGGCTGTGCAATTTTGTAGGTAATAGTAAAATAATGTTTATTTAATAACTATCAGCATGTAAAAAACCCCATTAATAAAGCTATTAATGAAATATCCCAACATGGTAATCATTAAACACACATACACGTAGCTTGTTCGATCAATCATTGGTTCTAATTCTTTTATTTGAAATTCAAGCCCCAGATGAATTGAATTGATATTTCTTTAGGTTGCTCCGCATTCTAGATAAATGTGAAGAATAAATCAGATGGGTCATAACTATATTTTTAATATCCAGCTTTCAAATATATTCCCACAAGCAATTTATTCTTACGTCTTAGTCGCCGTTATGCCCGGCATGGCTAGGTAGTTTAAGGCGTTTGACTCGTAATCTGAGGGTCGATGGTTTAAATTCTCGTCACACCAAACATGTTCGGCCTTTCAGCCGTGGGGGCGTTATAATGTGATGGTCAATCCCACTAATCGTTGGTAAAAGAGTAGCCCAAGAGTTGGCGGTGGGGGGAGATGACTAGCCACTTTTCTTGTAGTCTCACACTGCTAAAGTAGGGGCGGCTAGTGCAGATAGCCCTAAAGTAGCTTTGCGAGAAATTCGAAAACAAACAAACGTAATCGCGGTTAAGGATTTATGTTAGTTAAAGAGAAAAAAACAAGTAAAACAACAAAAAAGTCATGTAATATGCCACTCATTTTTGTTTTCTTATCAAAGATCATATGCTTAAACTCTGATAATAATAAATAAAACTCTCGACCCTCCGATTGCGAGTCAAGCGCCCGAATCACCTGGCCATCTTAATATCTGGTATATGTCAGCATTGGTTATCTTTCTAGTATACAAGGTAGCCTGGATGGCAGTTACTTAATTAAATTGGCATTCCCACATCTGGTCTCACAAGTATGTTACCATATTTAATCAACAGATCATTTTGCACATGCCACTAAGTTCAGATCACACTGTTTTGCAAAATCCTCAACCAATGACCTCAGAAGAGGTGGGAGCCAAGAACTTGCTCACAGATGTTTTATGATGAACGTGACTTTAGCATTGTTGACATCTTTGGTCACCACGATTTTGCTTGTCGTTAGATAATATCATTCTAGCAAGGAGATGTATAGTTTGCAAACTAATATTGGGACTGTATCCTTACCATGACAGATCATTGCTTGAGCTAATGCTTCCTGCTTTCTGTACAAGCAACAGCGTATCTTATGTGTTGACTCCCCATTATGCTAATGCACTCACTATCATCCTTAGTAAACCATGAAACACAACCTGTGTAAATGGAGGTATTATGGCTCCTTCAGTGATATACTTAGATGGTTTTGTAGATGTGTTTCTTCAGTCTCATTTATCTTGTCGTAATTCACAATGATGAAATTGGGACTAATTGGCTGGAGTGGAGGCTTAATACAGAGTGCATGATACACAGTGATCTCTGTATCAAACAAGAACTTAATTTCTTACCAAGTTTCACCCAAACTTGATAGATCTGAGTTGCCCACCATATTCTGCAGAACATAATGCTTATTGTATTTTATTGATTTGATGACCAATCAAGAATAAGACTCTATTGTATTTTTAGAGTAGAAGTAGTGGGTTTTTATAGTATACATAAGTATATATTTTAATAGAGTATTTCTCTGTATAATGAGTATATTTTTCTTTGTTGTACTGGGTTTTATAGTGTATGAGTTTGTAAGAGGTTATGTTTTGTTTTGCGTGCAATGAAGGATTCATTCATGTATTCTTGTGTTTTGTATTTATGCATATTTTAACAGTACATTTTTGTGTACGTACTTAAATATGTATTTAGTGCAACAGACTTTTCCTTTACCATGTGAAAATATTTTGGTTTTTATGCGGTATTATTTTCTTTTTTGTTGCCGTTGTGCTTACGTTGTGAATTGTTTGTTCTTTTTAATGTATATGTATTTTTTGAAGGGTTTGTTTTGTATGTGTATCACATATTTTAAGTAGCCCGGGATGGCCAAGCTTATTAAGGCGTGCGACTCGTAATCGTCGCGCCAAACATGCTCGCCCTTTCAGCCGGGAGGCGTTGTAAGTTTCCATCAATCCCACTATTCATTGGTAAAAGAGTAGCCCAAGATTTGGCGGTGGGTGGTGATGACTAGCTGCCTTCCCTCTAGTCTTACACTACTAAATTAGAAACGGCTAGCACAGATAGCCCTCGAATAGCTTTGTGCGAAATTCAAAAACAAACAAACATATTTTAGATTTTTAAAAGATTTTTGTTCTATTTAATATGTACCATTTACATTTTAGTATAATTTTTATAAGAGGTTTATTTTGTGTCTTAATTTGTATCTGTTCTCTCATGGGCTCTGAACTGTTTCATTTTAGGGCATTTTGAGTGTGTTTATCGTCGTGAAAGGCCCGGCATGGTCAAGCGTGTTAAGGCGTGCGACTCATAGTCTGAGGGTCGCGGGTTCGCATCCCGGTCGCGCCAAACATGTTCGCCCTTTCAGCCGTGGGGGCATTATAATGTGATGGACAGTCCCACTATTCGTTGGTAAAAGAGTAGCCCAAGAGTTAGCGGTGGGTGGTGATGACTAGCTGCCTTCCCTCTAGTCTTACACTGCTAAATTAGGGACGGCTAGCACAGATAGCCCTCGAATAGCTTTGTGCGAAATTCCAAAACAAACAAACAAATCGTTGTGAAAGGAGTTCATTTTTATATTTGTTTATCTTGTTTAAAGATGTAAATTTTATATATTTATGTTATGTATGAAAAAAATGTTTTCTTTCTTTTGTATGTGTATTTTGTTATAGCAAAGCCTTATCGAGTTATCTGCTGCGACTACGGAGGAGAAATCGAATCCCTCTTTTAGGGCTATAAATCCAAAGACTTACCTTTGTCCCACCGCGGGACATTCTTCAGTATGCATAAAAATACTATTTTTTTTAAACACTCGCTAGTTTTTCGAAAACTAGCGCTATGAACGTTCACAGAAAAAACAAACAAAAATTAGTACATGTTGTCTTTTTTTCTTTTTATTTGTTTCAAACAGGGAAATACAAAAGTTAATAAGTTTATCAAGAGTAAAGGTATTTAAAATGTTGCTATTCTCTCGTGCTTACCTTTACAATATAACTACCAAAGTATTAATGCATTAAGAACATATCACTCATAAGGGAATTATTACTTTTATCATAAAATAAAATAATGTACCTATGAGTAATATATGTATATTATTAACGGGCCACTCAATGGTACAGCGGCATGTCTGCGGACTTACAACTCTAAAATCCGGGTTTCAATACCCATGGTGGGTAGAGCACAGACAGTCCAATGTGGAGCTTTGTGCTTAATTACAAACAATAAATAAATCAATCAATTAGTAAATGAAGAGCAAATTTTCGACTAGTCTTTTACGTATTAGCAAAAAAGTTAAAATAAATACGTCTTTTTTATCGCCCTCTAGTAGTGAAGACTGATTTACATACTTCACAACAAATTAAATGTTCTTTTTTATGTAAATTAACTAATTTGATGGATTTTTTTTAGCTTAGTGATCTTGGTTTCATAACCACCGAGAATTAAATATTCGATTTTAAGGATTGAAAAGTCTTTCAGGATAAACGCAGTCAAACTTAAGCTATTCACTTCTCATTTGTAGAATATATAATTTAGCGCCTACCATGACTAAATGGTTAGGGCGCTCGACTTGCAATCTGCTGTTCGTGGGCTGAAGTCCCAGTACAGAACATTCTTGTAGCTCAAAGAGTGAGGATGTGATGGCCAATCACATTTTACATGATAAAGAGTAGCCAAATGTTGGCAGTGAGTTATATTATTGACTAGCAGCCTGGAGAAAAAGAGCTGCAGACTTCATGAATGTTAATTGATGATGGTGTTACAATACTATCTTACGCGCAAGTAACGTTTCGTGGTAAATTATGAATGCAATCTTATGTAGCACCACAATTTAATATACTTTAACTAAATTAAGTCTTAAACACACGTTTTTTTTTATGAAAATCAAATCAAACTTATTCATACAGTTATATGGCTTAGTTATGGTTTGTAATTATGATTGAAAAGCAGAAGTATAATAAAGAGGAAGAATGGTAGGTCTGATACGTGAAGAGGAAGGAACGAAAACTAATAGATCATCTAGTGTTTCTTCGGCCACATTTGTCAGATTCCAGTAAATTTGTTACCGCTGACTGAATACTATGTTAATCATATAAGCTCAAATTAGCAGAATAAACTCGAGAAGTTACTAAGAAATTGATCTATATTTGAAACAGACCCGGTTGGCTAGGAAAGATAAACCTTACTCAACAACATACAAATACTGGATACTCGGGCACTATAAATTAATTGCCATACAGGCTTCCTTGGGAATCAAGTATACAGCTAGCAGTCAGAAAAGTTGAAAGATGAAGAGCAGAATTATTCACTTTTCAGAGTAATTGGTCATCACCACGAGTTATTGTACAAAAAATGATAGTAATTAAAGTTCTGTGTGAACTTCAGGCAGAAGAACGTAGTCATACCCAGTAACACGTTTCTGCCGTGAAGAGAAAAATGACTTGGTGCGGTGGAAAAATCCCATCGCGCAAAAAGATTAAAACAACGCTAGAACTTGCTTTCAGTACTCAAGAAAGCTTGTGAAAATTTCGTGTCCAGTTATTCGGTTTCTCTAGTATACCGTTTACGTTTTAGTGGTGCCTAATTTATGTAACGATATTTTGGTATTTTCTTGCATATGTTAGAAAATCTGTTTGAGGCATTTGATTGAGCATTTATAATAACAAGGTCTCAAACCGAAACCAATGAAATGTTCTACCATGTAGACCTGAAGAGTTTCTCGAAATGTCAAAAGTAGAGATGGAGTGTCAACATATCCTGCTGAAATCAAGGCAATGATAACCCGATTCAAACCAAAACAATGGAATGGAATGGAATTTTGGAATTTCGCACAAAGCTACTCGAGGGCTATCTGTGCTAGCCGTCCATAATTTAGCAGTGTAAGACTAGAGGGAAGGCAGCTAGTCATCACCACCCACCGCCAACTCTTGGGCTACTCTTTTACCAACGAATAGTGGGATTGACTGTCACATTATACACCCTCACGGCTGGGAGGGCGAGCATGTTTAGCACGAACCCGCGACCCTCGGATCACGAGTGCACGCCTTAACAAAAGGAGTCTAAAGTTGATTTTACGTTGTATTATAAGACGTTTTTAGAATGTTTTTCTAAAATAACAGAACCATTAGAGCAGCATATAAGTAATTACAATTTGTCAGACGCGTGCAGCGTCTGTGACTGTGACTTTCGAGATATCTCTGTTTTAAACTATTTGGTAGTATTTTAACGAGTATTTTGTAATACAAGTTCTATGTATTGTAATATCACTTAGGATAATTATCAACAAAGGAGTAGCATTTTATAGATGGCGCGTTATATAATGGGTAGTGTTATCATTTTTCGATTTTTTGTTAGGATTTTTAAGAAATTAAATTTCCATTTCTCACGTAATAATGAAATATGTATTACTTTATCTTTACCACAAAAACACAATTGAGATATGCCATAGTACTTCTCTTATTGGTTATGAAAAAGAAAAAAGTCCGTTAATTGATAATAATACAATTGTTAATGTGAAGTGGGTTGGTAAAGAAAACTGCTACTATGTGCCTATTCAGATTAATGAGAACAGTATTGTAAATAATGTTAATATTGAAAATAACATAAAAAATGAAGAATGTGTAGAGATGAGTGAGCTGGGCTTTCTAAAGCCTGAAGCACGTTTCCGAGTGGATGATAAAATTTCTGAAAATGATGAGGATATAAGAATATATCCAGCTAAAGTAATAGCATTTGCAGGTAAGTTTGTTTTTAATTCAATTTTCCTGTAAATTAAAAAAATATATTATTATAACTACTTAAAAAAATATATTTTTGGTTAGCAGCAGTAGCGAAATATCTTAAAGAGGTCTTATACGTTAACGTCAGTATTCTGACAAACAATATAGTTGGAGCTCTTTACATTTCAGGGCAGAAATTTCCAAGTTTTAGTTTGCAAAATATTGCCCATGGTTTCTCAAAAAGTACTTTTAATATTTAACTGATAGGTGAGAATTTTGTAGAGTATGTTGCATAGTGTTTCTGAATATTTCATCAAATTGTATAAAATGCATGTCAAATTTATAGACTTTAAGGGAATTCAGTTTTTTTCTAAGTGTTTATTAGTGTAGAGTAGTGACAGCATCAGTTTCAATCTTGGTAAATAGATTCTTAGTCCAAAAGTCTTGATTCATCTGAATAGCAACAGTGATCAGTAAAATTTCAACAGCTCATAGATGGTAGTACCATATCTATTGAACATATATTCTACTGGTAATTTATCAATGACAACAATAGATGCTGAATAGAAGTTGTATAAGCTTGATGAAGTGTATTGTCAGCATATATTTATGACAATATACATGTAAAAAATTCAGATATAGAAGCACATGCACATTGGAAACATTAAATGGAGTCCTGTCTCGTTGTTTTAAGATAATAATGGCATAGGTATATCATAATAAATATACACTAATAGTCATCAAGTGTTTTACTGAGTTTCTATAGGAATATTCTTAGCCAGATAGACTGGTGAGATAATTTCAGTAAGAAACAATGTTATTTTTTGGCTTATTCTATGTATGTACTACATTACATGTAGAAACCACAGCCATATTCATGTTTATATTCAACTGTGGTTACTGCAAAATAGTATTTAAGAAGTGTGGTTTTTAACTTAAAGGTCAAAACTAGGTTCCAGTCTTCTGATTCCATAATGCATGAGGTTTATACCTGAGATTGAAACTATATTTGTCATCTGATTTAACAATAGGACATTGTTCCATTACAAAGTATAGTTTTGAGCCATGAGAATGCTGTATTTAAATATATGAAATAAGAAGATATCACCAACCTGGTGAAGCCTTATAATTTAAAGTGTAGTGGTTACACAGTTGTAAGTGGAAGAAATTCCTTGAGGAGAAGACAAGCACTGGCAAAACCTAACAATTGAAAGTGAGGTTAGCAGGTCTGATTCTGGTTAGCTTGGTAGCACAGAATCCATAAAAAATCTCCACCCCTTTCTTTCTTATGGTTGTGTGTTTTGTTACAACTGGATGGTAGGCTACAGTTGAGCCTGCTTATGAGAAATGTTAACTACCTTTTCACACAATTATTCTATTGAAACTTCTTACACGAAACAAAGATACTAAACTAATGCTTTACACACAATTTTAATATGTATATACTTGTAAACTAAAATTGCATTTAGTTATTTTCATTATCTTTATATTTTACATTATGTGCTTAATATGCTGTCATTCTGTGGTTAACATGTATTTCTTCAAAACCTGTTATTTGTAATGGACAGTAACTGTTACAAAATCATTATTCAATATAAATTAATGTTAATACTACTATACAAATGAAAATCCTTACTTAGTAAGTTAATGTTTTTCAGCACTGTCTTGATGTTATTCACTTTTGGAAGCAATAATTAAATTTCATTTATTAATTTTTTGGTTGTTTTAAGTTTTTTTCCCTTTCCTGTTTGTTACATAGCTTATCCAAGGTCTTTTGATTCAATGTATTACTTTATAGTTGATATAAATAACAAAAAAACAATATATGGATCTTACAGTAAATTATTATCAACCTTAAATTAAATGTGATACAGTATTTACAGAATTTTGTGTGTGATTCCATTTTTGTTTTTAAAGTTTTTTGTTTTGTTTTTTCATTTGCAGAATTAATTACATATCTTGAAGTGTACTTTATCTGAGGTTGTAGGTATACATCATCTGTTGTCACTAGCTATATTACAGAATACTGCATTATAGATTTTTTTTCCCCACTTCAGACACAAGAGAAGAGTTGTTACATGTAAGTCTTCCAGAACCTGCTTTGGAAGGAACCTCTCTGTCTTGCAAGTCTGAATCTAGAAATGAAAGAAGGAAAGAGCTTGAGAATAATATTTATATTACTCCAGACAAACATGTTTCTGAAACTGTTGAAACACCAGAGGTACATGGTTGACTGTCAGTAGTAGAGAAATTTTGTTTCATTGATTTTAACTCAATTTCTAAAACTTTACTAATTAGTTACAACTGTCACACTGGAAGGTTTAGAAAAAGGATGATTTGTATTATTCAAGTTATTATATGAGATCAATTATAGTTTTAAGGCTTTTTTATATTTGAGACTGCACTCTGGGGCTTTTTTTTGAGTAACTATTATTGGTGTAAAACAGATTTTACTTGATGAAAGTGGCTGTAGTTTTTCCTTAAGCCACATGTGATGGTTAAAAAGTGTGAAAGTGTTTATATTTCTGATATGGATCATTGTTAGATGTGACACTTTTATTATAACAACACATGTAATTTGGTGTAAGGTTAGAGAATGCAGTTTACCAATAAATCAACATTGTTTTGACTTTTAATAATATTCTAATTTGTACTTCTATCTGTAAATATAAGTAGATGTGATCAATAAACATATTTATGTTTGTTTTGGATGTTATTTGATGTTAAAAAATTCCAAGGACCAAATACATAGAACAAAATTATTTTAATATCATATAGTATTTGTAATGTTATTCCAGTGATATGGAAAAAGACAGTCAAAAACTGAGTTAATTGTTGAAGGAATCTTTCATTCAGTTGTTACATGCTTATGGTTTTAGTTGATCCTTTACTAGGAGTTGAATGTAGTTTTTCCTAGTGTCAGAGGGTCTTTCAGAATAATCATACTGTGATTACATCTCTATATTTACAAGACTCAAACAGTTATGTGTTGAGTGTATTTTACATTTACAAATAAACAAAATATTCTAGAAATGTGTTTCATGGGAATCATAAAATAGCCAGTCATTGTCATTGATAATCATCTATATTTTGAGGCATTGTAATTTGAATCCTTTTTAAAGGGTTTAATATAAATAAAATAAAATTTAATTAATATCATCTAAGAATTTTGAATGATTAAAGGTATAGAACTTTTTTCTGTAAATAACAGCACATTTATCATTGTAATATTACACAAAATAATTAATAGATATAATTCTGTTTATACAGAAAATGGCACATAGCATTTATACTGATTTAAACATGAGATACAACATTAACTTTTCATTGGCTGTAATTTACATACAATTACTTCTTGCTTTACATTAAAAGCTTTTTTTTAACAAGTAATATGTTACTTTCATATTACATAGGCTTAATATGAAATAGAATCTTATTTATATTGATAATTAGTTTTGCATAATACAGTTATATATTTCCCAATTCAAAAGTAAATAAAACTTTAAGAAGCTGCATAAATATTGTGTGTTAATACAAGCTGCACAGTTAATGCACTTCCTTGATTTATATATGCATTGAGAAAATATATAAATATTTTGGTAATTGTGAGAATTAAAATCCAGACTTGGTGTTTGTGTTCCATTTATAAATAGCTGCATCAAATGTTGATGTATGTTTTATTGGGAACATAATCTCATTGTTATCAAATTCAAACCTGTTCTTGTAATAACTTCTCTTATTGCAGCAAGAAGTAATCAAAATGAAGAAGGAAATTCCAAGTTTGTCATCTTCAAGTGAAAATGAAGAAAACTGTGACAAGAAAGTAAAACAAGAAAGCATCATCACTGTAGAAAATGAGGAGTTGAAACAAGCAGCAAGTGATTTTGATACTAAAGTTAGCACTAATACATGTAAGTGTTATATTTCAGTCCACATGAAGTTACTGAAATGCATTATGTAACAGTATTAAATTAGCACATTTACCTTTCGGTAAACCAGCATTCACATGTATTCCACAAAGAAAAATGTATTACCAGTAATACTGCACTTCACTTTAACTTGTAAACAAACTAGACTTCCAATGCTTTTTATAGATATTTTATCTGTTTGAGTAGGTTAATAATATTTACTGAATTATAAATGTTAAATAAATATACATTTTAAACTAAAAACATAAGATTTTATATATTTTCCTTTTTTCATATCATATTCATATCTCACAGTTTTAAGACAAACACTATGAAAAGTCAAGTAAAAAGAAAAATATTCCATATTGGTTTATCACTCTTGGCTTTCTTTTCAAACACTTCAATCTTTTAGAAGTGTTCTCTGTATGAAATGTTTATTTTCATTTAGTTTTTAATCACCAGTAACTTGTTCCTCACACTTTTTCCATCATCTGTAGCTAAATTTGAGTAACAATTCTGTAACCAAGAGTAGGGGCTCTTATTAATAGTGCTTTTGCTGAATTGGCCACTTATCATAATTTATGCACTTGTAATCTGCAGTAAAAAGTTTGGTTTAATGATATGTTAGTTGAAGTAATCTGAATTTAAAGTGTTTTTTGTTTTAAGTTAATAATTTATATCTGTTAGAGTGTAATTTATCTTTCAGAGAATTAAGTTGTTTTGTTTCAAAATAATGGATAGGTAATCAGACAGGTGGCAGCATCTCAGTAGAGATGTTTGGATTTTTCCAGGAAAGAGTAATTTAAATATCACCTCAATAAGTCATCAAAACTTTACAATATTATAAAATATTTTCTTTTACAACAATATCCATGAAATAATTTTAGTCAAGTTCCAGGAATGTCTGTAATAGCATTTTGACCACCCTATGTTTGCCATATTCATTGCTCAATCTATAGCTTTTCAGGCAGGCTGAGATACAACAAATACAATAGTGATTGGAACACTATATAGGCTATCTGTCCAAATAACAATCGTTGTGGTGTGAATGCCTTTTACAAGCTGGTTAAGCACACTTATAATTATTTGTACTTAACGTATCATCACAAAATTGGTAAACCTTTAGTAAACATTATAAATATGTAGTAAACTAAAACAGAATTTAAAAAAAATAATTCCATACAAAATTTGTTCTTGAATTTACTTAAGTCAGACTGACTCAAACTCTTAGTACTCTAAGTCCAAAGTGATTTTCATGCTAAAAATAAAATAATTTCTTCTTTTTACAGTTTTTCTTATTTCATTTACATGACCACTAGAATCCCCTAAATGAATGTAAAAATTCTTGTAACTTTCAAATGTGTATTTTAAAATATAAGCAGTAAGACAGAATGCCACGAACCTATTATAATTTATTTCACACTGACTGAACTGTTAAAGAAGTTTAAACAATTTCTGTTCTTATCAGAGCATTGAATTCAGTCTTCACTTAGTAAGCTTCCTTGGGATATAGTGCCTTTTACCAAAATGAATTTTCATAAATACATAATTGTGTACTCCACAAATTGCCCTTTCTATTAGTTATAAATACATACAAGTAGGCATGAATGAATAAGTACTAACAAAAGCTTGAAGAGTTGGAAGGAATTTATGTGATGAGTCAAACAGATATATTGATATCTCAGAATATAAAAACGTGGGACTTTAACCTGTCAGTATCTGTTGCTGGTGTATCTAATTGATGAACTCCCTGAAACCTATGTAAGTGAAGACAAAAAGCCTAAAGTGGAGAATTCAGAGCAGAGGTGTCATATTACACATAGAAATGAAAATTGAGAACTTATTTAAGTATTTACCTTTTAAATTAAAGAATCACAACTTGCACAATATTAGCATTTGACTTACAAACTATGTTTTGGTGTCAAGTTATTTAAATAAATTGTGAATGTAACTCTAAAAAATAAACTAAATATTTAAAACATTGAATAGCACTCTCTGAATTATAATTTTTTCTTAACAACATAATATCCTTTGTTTTAAAAGTCAAATAACCTTAATTTTTTTTATTTCCAGACTTACAGAAAACAATTAATAATTGTTTTGCTAAAGAAACTTAGAATTAATATTATTATTATATTGTCTTAGTTTTGTCTTCTTTCTTTTAGCTTCCAAGAGACACATGTGTGATGAATGTGGAAAATATTTTGAATCGGAAAAGGTTTTACGAAGACATAAATTCCACAAGTCAGAAAATTCTAAAAGTGAGAAACATGACTGTCAGAACTGTAATTATTCATCAGATAACTCCAGTAGTCTTCATCAACACATGTTAACACAAAGAAGAAAGAAAGAGTTTAAATGTGATGTTTGTGGGAAAAGTTTTAAGCAAAATAGAAGTTTAAAAATGCACAAGTTCCAGCATGCTGGAACAAAACCATTTAGATGTGATACCTGTGATAAAAAATTTACCAGAAAAGATCACTTACGGGAACACCAATTTATTCACAGTGAAGACAGTCGATTTATTTGTGATGTTTGTGGAAAGAAGTTTACTCAAAATAATCACCTAAAACAACATCAGCTAATTCATACAGGAGAGAGACCATTCTGTTGTGAAGTCTGTGGTAAAAGATTTACACAGTGTAGATACTTAAAACAACACAATTTGATTCACACAGGTGAAAGACCATACAGGTGTAATGTTTGTAGTGAATGTTTTACAAGAAGAAATGATTTGAAAAGACATCAAATGATTCATACAGGAGAGAGACCTTTTGCATGTGATGTCTGTGATAAAAGGTTTAGAGAAAGAAATGTCTTGAAACAACATCAGCTGTTACACACTGGAGAAAAACCATTTAATTGTGATGTTTGTGGAGAAAGTTTTGCTCTTAAAAATTACTTAGAGAGGCATAAGTGGCAGCATTCTACAAAGAGACCATTTACATGTGATATTTGTGGTAAAGGATTTGTGCTGCTTGGGCGTCTGAGGGAACACCAGTTTGTGCACATGGGTGAATGTTCTGCCACTTGTAGTGTATGTGGAATTAACTTCACACAAGAGGTAAGCTTAAAGAAGCATCAGGTAATGCATCAGTTATTACATACAGGAGGGAGACCATTCAAATGTGACACTTGTGAAAAACGTTTTACACAGAAAGGTAATTTAAGGCGTCATCAAATGATACATGTTCGAGATCTGCAGGAGTGATATGTTAAGAAAATTATTTTACACATCACTTCCTGTAAGGAACTAATATATGTATAGTTACAACTCTAAAAGTTGTTCACTCCAGATAGTGACTGTTAACAAAAATATTGTTCCATTGCATAAAATTTCTAAATAGGATTTGTAAATATTAGGAAATAAAATTAATATTGTTTGGTAACATACAGTTGGAAAACTAAACACCAGAAAATATCACCATGACACATTTTATAAACAAAAGTTAACAACGTATAAACTTGCTTTGTAAGAAACATATATATGTATCAGTGATGACGAGAAAACCCACTTGTAGAGAAAAATATATTTTAATACCTGTGGTTTGATACATTACAGATAACCCATTGTGTAGCTTTCTGCTTAATAACAAATAAATATAGTTTGTTGCAATAATTAAGGTGATCAAACAATCACACAAAAATATTCAGTCAAATTTAATACTATAAATCTATATCTAACAGTAATGTGACAAAAAATACACAAGTTTGTGTCATTTTATAAATTACACTGGAGAACACTCATTTTGTTGCATTTAAAGAAAGACCTTTCTATAGTCAATTTGAGTGTGTTGATTTCAAATCTGAAGTCGGTTCTTGTCTGCGAGCTACAGATTTTATGCAATTTGACATTTTTATTTATTTTTTAATTTTTCGTTATTATAGGAAATTTTAGGAATAGCTTATCAATTTGTTTGTGTATTTTATTCAGGTAGGAATTTGCATTTGTACACTTCATCTGGACAATCTCGTTTAATGCTCCAGCAGTATTCAGCCATCATACTTTTGTCCCAGCACCCTTGGTAGCATTCTTCCATGACCTTTAGGTCTTGGTGAAATCGTTCTCCTTGTTCGTCACTCACAGCCCCCAGGTTGTCAGGGAACTTATCAAGATGGCTGTTCAAAAAATGAAGCTTGATGCTCATGTTGCACCTGAGATCACAAAAAGCGAGGAGGATTCTGTTCACAAGTTCACTGTAGTTCTCCGCCTTATTGTTTCCAAGGAAGTTCTGAACGACTGCCACAAAGGATAACCATGCTGCCTTTTCTAAAGCAGTCATCTTAGCAACAAACTGATCATCACAAATTAGGGTTCGAATCTGTGGGCCATCAAACACGCCTGCTTTGATCTTCTCAAATGATAACCCTGGTAAAGCTGTGATGATGTGTTGGAAACATTCACCTTTGGTTTCCAGTGCCTTGACCGATTGCTTCATCAAACCTAATTTGATGTAAAGAGGAGGAAAGATGATCTATCTCTGCTTACAATTGGGTCTTGTATGATATTTGGCATGCCTGCTTCAAGGGTGTCACGAATAGGCCAGTCCTTCTGGACCCAATGTCTGTCTTGTGCTCGGTTGTCCCACACACAGAGGAAACATGGAAACTTGGTGAAACCTTTCTGTTGTTTAAGAAGAAAGTTGACCATCTTTAAGTCTACACAAATGATCCAATTGTGCTCATGATATTTTAATAAGTCCATGACCATTCTCATATCATCATAGTCTTCCCGCAAATGCACTGAGTGACCGACAGGTACTGCTCCGTAAACATTCACATTGTGTAAAATAACACACTTTAGACTGCATTTTGAACTGTCTAAAAAGAGTCTCCATTCAGCAGGACTATAGTAAGGTACACCCAGTTCTTTGAGAAGCCCTTGGATGTCATGGCAGTAAACAAACTGTCTGTCTTCTGAAAAGAAGGTCACAAAAAGCTGGTCATGCTTTCTGAAATATGATACTTTAACAGAGTGATCAACAAGATTTCTGCCTTGTAATCTTTATGCCAAAAGCTCTGCTGCTTTCTTTGAAAGACCTAAATCCCCCACTAAATCATTCAGTTCAGCCTGGGGAAGAGGCTTGGGGATGGGGAAAGGTTCAGTGTCTGAAGAACAGTTCTCCAATTGTGTACACTTTTCTGACAATTCACTGTCACAACTGTCTTGTTCGCTTGTATCATGTCCAATGTCTTTATCGTCCAATGAAGGCAAGCCTTTGAAAACTGGAACAGGAACTTCTTCAGAGTGTGGAGCAGGCCGAATAGCTGAGGGAATGTTCGGATACGTAATCTTATGTCGGTTTTTCTTCCCAACACCCGTTGCGTTTACCATGCAGAAATAACAGTCAGTTACATGGTTGGTGGGTTCACGCCAAATCATTGGAACACCAAAAGGCAGACCATTGCGTTTTCCTTTGGTCCAGTCTCGAAGCATTTCCTCACAATTGTGGCACACAACATGAGGAGCCCATTGCTTGTCTTGATCACCAAGATGAACTTCAAAATATGCCTTGTAGGCACGCTTGACGAACGAGGATATATTATGTCTCTGACGATTGAGTGTGTAGCATCCACATATGTAGCAGAAGGCATCAGGCTTGTTTCTGCAATGATATCTATTTTTGGAAGCCATGTTTGATCTGAAACAAAAGAAGAATGATCAAAATATTAGAAGCTATCTATATATATGGACGTGAAAATGCTTATACATGGTTTACGCAAGTTCACATTTGTACAATTTCATTAACCTCAAATTGCATACAAACTAGAGCTTGTAGAGAAAAACTAATTTCAGATTTGAAATCAGCGCCTAAAACTCCTTCAGAATCAGTTAAAATATCCAATGCAACTCAAAGTTACTGAAAAAGTGTTCCCCAGTGTTATGATTGACTTATGTTCCAATGACAAAGATTCATGCTTATCTTAGTTGAACGACTTGAATTTACTAATTTGTTTTCAGTAATTAATAGAGATTAAGTAGATAATGAGCTATCAAAACATAATCAAATTTTATGCAAAGGTGAATATAATCTGAATATAACCAACTTCAGATATATTTGTCCAATAAAAATAACGTGCTTTAGCTTTTTCGAAAATGTTATTTAGTAATTTGACTAAAATAATTTTAAGATTCACACATGGATTAAATATGAAAAAGTAGATTTAGGACTGTTAAGCTAAGAATAAGTTTAACATTGCTAGAAGAGAAAAACAAGGAAACAGAAATACAGTTCCAAGCACAATTTTTTAATAACAAAATGTTTTGTTGCCAAAATCGGCTTAGATTCATCACTTGGTTTTTAAGGTTGAAACAAAACCAAGAGAAATGTTGAAACGTACTAATGAAACAAAGAAAGTTGGTTATCCCACATTTGCAGTTACATACTTCAATGATTAAGTCATGTTAGTTGTATATGTTTCTGGATTGCCTATTTGACTTAACTATCTTTGGTGAAGTTGAACAGAGGTTGCAATATATAACTTTTACCTGTGTAAAAACATTACATGTTTGTGACCTTGAGACATCATAATTATGTACTTAGTAATTTTATTGAAAGTTGTTGTGATTGAGGGAAAATGTTCTGAAACGTGATAAAATATCTAATGGGAAGAAGCAAAATTTTTTGGGCCTCCTAGGCCCTTTGAGGCCTAGCTACAACTTTGCTTTCAAACATCTTCTATTAAATGTAAGAATGTTAAGACCAGAATAATTTCAAAGTACAGATTTTGTTTGAACAAATTACTTGTTCTTACTTTATTCTACTGAGTAAGTTTAAGCTGGAACTGAGAAACAATTCCGAGAACTGAAGTTAACAGTCATATACGAGATATAACTTGAGTATTTATTTATTTAGTGTATTAGCTGATTGAATAATCTTAACAAATCATTGTATCACACTAATGAAGAATAATATTCCAATCACATCATATTTGTTACATAAATCAAGATGTGCATTCTATGACAAAACCTTCAATGAAACGTTTTAAATATTGTGTTATACACCAACCACAGTATCATTTGAAATGCACAGATGTATATTTTCTGATTTAACAGTTATTGCAATAAAGTGTCACTCTAAAAATGATATAACTCTTGACATGGTAAAACAAAACGTGTTTGTTTATTTAGAACAGGAATTAGCAGATTGGTAACTTGTATGGGCTCATATTCATAATACATAACATAAAGTAACACAATTACTAAATGTGGTGGTCTTTATGCTTGACTAACTTAACTCTCATCTAACCTGTGGTAGATGATCTGGAAGAAGCTTCACGTTTTCACAGTGAGTTTCAGGATTTACAATGCTTGAAGCCAGATTTCAATACCAGTAGTGGACACAGCCAGTTGTGCAGCCTTATACTTAATAAGTTAATTACAAAGACAGTTGCACCTATGTGCTTTAGGAAGAAGGAAGCTCTTAAAAATGTTTAGATATGAAACTGGAAATTCACTATTCGTGCTACTGTTCTGTATTCACACTTTGTTCCTCTACTCTAACTAATACTCAAAACATCTCAACTGATTTCATTAACAATTTTAGAACCAGGATCAGGGAAGATGTATATTGACATTCCTTAAAATTTTCCTTCTCACAATAAATGTGCATAATCAGAAAACATGAAATTTATATCAAACTTACTGAATATTGTCCAGTTTCAAATTTAAAAACTAATAATTCCATTTAGTTTTTCTATCAGTATTTTAAGAAAAAATTTTAAAAATACTTCCCTTCATTGTATAATTTAAATTTGTTTTTACAATTGTCTAGAAAGTTTAATTTTGTATCACCATTTAATTTCAACTTGATTTATATTCATTGACAATTTTCTTTTGATTTTTCTTATTTGATGAATTTTTGTGGCAAAGTAAATTGCAAAAAAGTGGCAAAGATTTGCAGCACATCTTTTCTAAATGGTGTTACTCAAGCTAGGTTATATACTCTTCCTCAGTTCCAGATCAATTTATATTTAATAAACATAATATTTTTGCCAATAACTCATAACTATTTTATTCATATATTATATAAGATTTGATTCATATTTTTTATTCTCTTATTTTATTTGCAGCTGTTTGGTTAATTTTGCTGCTGCTGTTATTTTACACTGGTAAGTTTTGCTGCTGCTGTTATTTTATCCTGGTGACTTTTGCTGCTGCTGTTATTTTACACTGGTGAGTTTTGCTGCTGCTATTATTTTACACTGGTGAGTTTTGCTGCTGCTATTATTTTACACTGGTGAGTTTTGCTGCTGCTGTTATTTTACACTGGTGAGTTTTGCTGCTGCTGTTATTTTACGCTGGTGAGTTTTGCTGCTGATGTTATTTTACACTGGTAAGTTTTGCTGCTGCTGTTATTTTATCCTGGTGACTTTTGCTGCTGCTGTTATTTTACACTGGTGAGTTTTGCTGCTGCTATTATTTTACACTGGTGAGTTTTGCTGCTGCTGTTATTTTACACTGGTGAGTTTTGCTGCTGCTGTTATTTTACACTGGTGAGTTTTGCTGCTGCTGTTATTTTATACTGGTGACTTTTACTGCTGCTGTTATTTTACGCTGGTGAGTTTTGCTGCTGATGTTATTTTATACTGGTGACTTTTACTGCTGCTGTTATTTTACGCTGGTGAGTTTTGCTGCTGCTGTTATTTTATGCTGGTGACTTTTGCTGCTGCTGTTAGTTTATGCTGGTGACTTTTGCTGCTGCTGTTATTTTACACTGGTGAGTTTTGCTGCTGATGTTATTTTATACTGGTGACTTTTACTGCTGCTGTTATTTTACGCTGGTGAGTTTTGCTGCTGCTGTTATTTTATGCTGGTGACTTTTGCTGCTGCTGTTATTTTACGCTGGTGAGTTTTGCTGCTGCTGTTAGTTTATGCTGGTGACTTTTGCTGCTGCTGTTATTTTACACTGGTGAGTTTTGCTGCTGCTGTTATTTTACACTGGCGAGTTTTGCTGCTGCTGTTATTTTGTACTGGCGACTCTTGCTGCTGCTGCTGTTGTTATATTTTACTGGTGACTTTTGCTGTTATTTTATATTGCTAAAAGAATAAAAACTTTTTTTATGTTATATTTTATTTCATTCCCCCCTCTCTCACAGCCTTATAGTTTATGAGCTGATGTTAAGCACGAAATTTATTTAGGTTGCCAAAAAGGTACTTTGAAACTAACTTTTTGAGAAGAATTGTTGATTTTACCAGGAGCTTAGTCAAAGCCAGATTAATCAGGGCCTCAGGCTTACACTTACATAGTTAATTTTTGAGTGTGTATATAAAATAAGCCAATTTTATTTGTATTTTATGTCAACCCAAATGATGTTATCCATTGCCACTTCTAATTTGGAACCGTTAACCAGAAGGACCTTAACTTGTCAGCAGTACTCTACCATTCACTATTCACGCAAAGGGAATTACTATTACCTTTTAATGCATCCAAAGCATAAAGATCGTAAATAATTTGTAGTATCGCACAGAAATGAACCCAGATTGAGAGTGCAAAATTATGAATATTCCTCTACCTTTTCTTCTTGAGGAAATCTAGAGTTATACTACAGGGCCAGTCTTTAAGAAATTAAACTGCACTACCTTTATTACACGGATGCCACTTATGTTTATAAAAATAGTAACTCATTATTTGTTTCTTTGGGAAAAAAAGTAACATGGTATTTACACATATTAGTTAATAAAAAGCAGCATGTTACATTTCTTTCTTTTGTCTTGTCCTGTGAAACAGTTGTTGTGAGAATTTCTTCCTTTATTGACTGAAAAATAATTTATTAAATGCATGTTCTCAGTTAGGGACGTAAGGGGGGGTTGGAGGTTAAACCCCCCATGGACCCAAACTTTTTAGACAAGTTTAGTTGCTCCCTGTGAAGTTTCATAAAGATCTGTGATTACATGGCAGATAATTTCACACACAACAAATGGTCAAATGCAAATTTCTGATTGAACATTCTTTTAATACAGCAAGTTTTGTCAGAACTAGAGAAATACAATTGAATATCTATGAAAGGCTCAAACACCTGTTCGTTCTTGCCTGGACATCTACAACACAGTCTGGTTCAACTTTAATATCACGGTGGATGCATAATGAGGCCAGGTTATTCAATCAATCTTCGGTGGTGGTATTTCTCAAGTATGTTTTGAGTCTTCTGAGAGTTGAAAATGAACGCTCCACCGAGCTCGTTGACACAGACAGTGCAGCAAATTTTTTCAACAGTCTAGAAATGACTGGGAACATTTCTGCATTGTACATTGTATATGCATCTGTGACATTTTTTGGTCTGTTGTTCGCAAGTGATTTGTACCAAACCCTAAGCTCACCTACTGCAGCTAGTGAAGTGTTGTCAATGTCAGTCTTGTATATATTGACCAACTCTTTAATTTGGTCACATTGTTGTGCTGTAGGTTCTGACCATTCTGTGGTAGATCCTGATGGTAGTAGACACATGAAGTTTGTAAAGAGAGTTTTGTGACTGGACAGACGGTCACATATTTGTGAAAGAAAGTGATCAACAAATACAACAATATGAAAGTACTCCTCAGGGCTAGTAGTTTGTGGGTTAGCACGGTACATCTGTCTCTTAGCCTGCCTTGGCATTATGATGTCAATTTGAAGCTCACTACATTGAGTTTGAGCCTCACAGAAAATGTTGTTAAATTCTTTCACAGTGTTATTTCTGAGTAAACGTATTAAATCTTCCACTATTTCTACATGATTCGTCGCAGCACCTAAATCAATGTTCTGTTACTGCAGTAAGTTACACAGAGGTAGACTAAAGTAAAACAGTTTAACAATAGTAAGTCGAGTGATGATGACTTTTGGCTGTGTTATAGAACACAACAATTGATTAGCTAACGTGACAGAATCTCTGTCTTGCCAACCTGATATGGTCTCAAGGTCATTTGCAACTGCATGGATTAATTCTAGAAAGACAATGACTGAGTCATGCCTCTCAACCCACCGGGTGGGGCAGAGACCTTTCAACCTTTTTTTTCAATTCAGGTGCTTTATTCTTCACTGAAATAGGCAAAACGTGCTTTTGTTTGGCTGTATTGGGAAAATTTTCAATGCTAAAAATTACCCCCATGCAATTTTGCACAGGAATTTCTTTACAAGCATCAGAAATTGCCAAGTTTATGGAATGGGTACTGCAGTGTACATTGGGTGCAAGTGGGAATTTATCAGTTATGTGTCTCTGGACACCATTGAATTTTCAACTCATAGAGGCAGCACTATTGTATCCTTGTCCTTGCAGGTAAACCATGTCAATACCATATTTTGTCAGATTGGTTATGATAACATCAGCAAAGTTTCTGTCTGTCACATCACAAACAGGTATAAATTACAAAAAATCTTCTCTCATTGCAACAGAGTTGTCATTGGCATGCAAATACCTAACACAGAGAGAAAACTGTTCAATGCCTGAAATATCTGTCATTTCATCAGCTAATATTGAGAAACACTTTGCAGCATTAACCCTGTTGACCAAAGCATCAAGAACACGAGTATTACAGGCATTGATGATTCCATTTTGAATTTGAGGACTAAGATACGTAGCATTTCTCTTTGTACTCTTAAGGCTTGCTGAAAGCTTGACATTACCCTTTGCCCTGTAGCTAAAAATTGCTCGAAAATTTCCATCATTATTGACGGGTTCCTCATCAGTTTCACCAACAAACATTGAACCAGAATCATATTTTCGCCTCAATGCTAAACCCTGTTTCCCACACAGCATTGTAGTATCAATAATAGGCATTAAATATTGCCAGTTATTTTCAATTTCTTGCTTGTAAGTGCACAAATGATCTTATGTTTACGACCTGTAGAAAATTATGAGCTTTTTCTTTGCTGTCTTGGTGGTACTGTTTCAATTCATGTGCCTTGAAGTCTTCAGCAGTTTTCTTCCAGTTTGTGTATGGAAATTTCACTAGTTGTTCCAATTTCTGGCAGCACTATTAGGAGCAAAAAGACCGCAGTACTTGCAGAAAGCACCCTTTGCATGTTGACTGCAGAGTAGCCATCTTTACTGTGAAAGCCAACGATGCTGAAAACGCAGCTTTCTTGGACCACACTGAGGAAAAACATAATCACTTCCTGGCTTCCAGGCATTCTCAAGGAAGCATTTTTTGTTTCAGCGTTTATCTAAAAGAGACAGGAAGACATAGTTCTAATTACGTTACTTTGCACATAGGAAAGTTTGTTATGAGAGTACAATGACTTCGAAGAGAAAGGCTTAGAGCTATACTTCACAGAGCAGGCCTAACATCCTGTGTCTGTAGGCCTACCATTACTAGCAGCAATGAACATTCACTTAAAAACTCATCAGAGTGTTTGTACGATTTTTAATACAAAATTAGTATAATGAGGAGTCGACTTACCTGTTTACCAATGTTGACATGATCAGAAATGTAATTTCCAGTGTTCCAGACTGGACCTGAGGTGGTAGTGGCAGCACTGGTTGAAGGTCACGGTTGACAATTCTGATTCAACCTGATTGGTTGCAGCAGATTGATCAGGTTCAGCCTCATGAATGGGTTTAAAGAACCCATTCAGTGTCTTTTGCTTTTTCAGACTTTTCAGTTGTTTATCGCAACTTCTGTTTGTCAACGTCACATTCACATTACCATTGGTGCCATGTAGTGAATGATTCACTGCAGGCGGCACCAATGGTACAAGGTTAGTGCCATGGTGCTGCCACGGTGCCACCACCGTTTATTTGTGAAGTTAATTCTTGAAATCCAGGGAATCTGAACATACACTGTCCGTGACATGTGAATACAGATTATAGACACTATACATATATTTTCCACACTCCTGAGTGACTGTATATTTTATATGTTGGTGACAGGACTATAGGCTTACTTTGCTGGGCCTGATAGCTTTAAGTTGTTTATTATATATATATTATTTATGATTTAAAAAAGTAAGACAAACACCTCAGTGTGCCATCCTGAAATTTGCCAAACAGGTGGTCTCAGAATGCATAATTCAGGCTTTTATTTTATGTTTTTGTTTCAAAATTTCTCGGGGTACATGCTCCCGGACCCCCCCCCCCCCCACACAAAAAAAAAGTAGCGGCAATACCTCCAACTCTTCAAAGTTAGCTGTGTTACTTGCGTAGACATTTTCTGTGTCATTTATTCACTGACTTTTTCTTGTACCTCACTCGGTTTTACAAAGACGAGGCCGTTTACTTTTATATCTCTGTATATAATCTGTTTATTTCATTGCATAACGGACATGTATACAATTATTCAGATGAAATCCAAAACAAAGTCTCAGTACCGATAAAGATTCTATGACAGTCATTTTATGTTACTTTCTTGGTAGTTACTCAAAGAAAACTAATGTTTTAATACATCATTTTTACACGTTATCTGTCAAGAAGTTAGAAACTGAATTTTCTCCTTAAGAATGGAAACAGCAATAATATGTGAGTACTGTATGGTGAAGGTAGCAAGACAAAATCGTAACCGCAATCCCTGCTTCAAATGAAAGATAAAACTGCCTGAATGAATAAAATAAGGAAGAAATGTGGCAATGATAATATGGTATTACGCAGAGAAGTTTGCAAGAGTGACATATGATACATGAATTTGCAGTATTTTTAATATAATACATAACTTACAAGTTTAAAACTGAAGCAAGAAATCATTTACCAAATAGAACTCCAGTTAAATTAATGCACTTTGAGGCTTTGGTGTAAAAAATCTTTATGGCTACGAAAACTATAAGCTGTTATGCACTTATAGGTACATATATTTTACTGTGATAAGAAGTACTGGAACTAAATCATTTAAATATAGAAGTATCGGTAAATACTGGCCCATCTCAAGCATTGGGCTTAATATTATTACTCGTGTTAAAAACTGACGTTTCCTAATGCGATTATATGCAGGCATATCACATGTTTTTTACCTGTTCTTATTAATTTAGAAATTGTATATATTTTTATTTATCTAGTTTCTCTTCAGCTCTGACTTAAACACGTTTGAAAAACAAAAACTGTTAATGTTGTCGTTTTCTCAGAGTTAAAATTGTAAGTTCTAGTTATCAGTGACCCACCAGGGAGCACAAACCGTTGAAGTTATTTCTGTATCATTATTCTCTAAAGTAGACAGCATCTGATCTGCTCGGAGCGATGTTACGATGCATCGGTGTTGATAGGATCAACGACTTTTGATGGCCGAATGAACGATGTCGGTACCTCATATCCAAGGAATGCTGTGTGAGAACGAACAGTTACAAAGTAAAAACCATTACAGAGGAAAGGACCAGATCTCTCTAGCAAGATTGAAACCTTTAGTTTTCTCAGGTCTACTTGATTTTCATCGTAATTAGTTCGAGAAAAGTCATTTTGAGGGACAGAAAGCTTACAATGTGTTCACTGGTCCGGATATTTTTTCATTTTACTTACGTAGTGCTGGAGGAGTCCAATAAAGTTGTTTGAAAAGGAGGGTGAATGGTCAGATGAGCTTTCACAGCCTTGTTAGTGTTTGATTCAAGGTTTAATTTTTGCATAAAATAGTTGGTCGTCGTGGTTTGATTATTTGTTGTGATTGGTGGAAAAGTCTTTGGAAGTACAGGCATGACTCTTCTTAGTGTTGTCTTCTCAGCATACTGTTTTCGGAAGCAGATATTAGCCTTTTTTTTCCTATTTCTGTGATATGTTGTAAAAACTTTTTTTCTCTCTCTCTCAGTGAATTACTTTTCACAGGGAATACGATATTTTGACTGTGGGACCATACATTTTAATATGTGCACGAGATACCTGTTTTGTCTATCACGCCCAACTGTTTTGTTGTTTGCAGTTATTCACAAAGATGTGAAAAGGGCTATCTGCACTCTGCCCACCATGAGTATTGAAACATGGTTTCTAGTGTTGTAAGTTTGCAAACATAGCGCTGTCCTGGTGAGAACATTCATCAAAGACTTGCATGTATATATATGGATTAACAGGCTGTCTTACATGCACTTTAAAGTGAATTGCTAAATTCTATAATCTTTACAAGGAGCAATGCAATTATTAAATTTTACACGGGGTTGCGATTATTTACAGTAATGAAGTAATTCTCTTATTCGAAAAGTGTTAGTCTTTTGTGTTTCGTTGTGTACTGTGTTATCTGTTTAAACTCCATTATTCCTGAACTTACTTACATTACTCTATTGTTAACCATACACGCTCGTGCAATCCTTTCGAAACTAAGAAACTTAAATCAACAAATCATCAATAGAAGAAATTACATTTATTTCATCCATCAGTGAAGAAAGGAAAAACTAATCCCTAATTTTGTGCAGATAAAACTATCAAAGAATTTTAACCAGTGTACAAACATTATCCATAATTTACAGAAAAAAAACACTAAAAGTTATGTTAAACTCAAAATATAAAGAACTAAATGATCTACAGAAACAAACAAAAAAATGAATCTAGACTATCAACCGGCCTGTTGCATTCAACCAGGCATTTATGGACTCATACAATGCAACATCAATCAATTCAATAGTAAGAACGAGAGAGAAAAGAAGTTTCGCCACAACAAAGAACAGAATAAATTAAGGTGCCAACAACAACAATACTCCAAGACGAAGAACCACCAAAAAACCTTGTAATGAACAGATCCGACCGAAAATTAAGCAATGAATAAAGAACTCAAATTCTCAGAAACACCTAGTAATATTCCACCCATCGAAATGAAAGCCTGTCTGGAAGATCTAGCTAGAAGACTGGTGATCCACACTACAGAAACTGAAAACACCAACAAAATGGAAAACAACCACCAGAAAGAAGACAACTTTGACAATAATTCTATCGACAACCGACAACCTATCTTTCCAGGTGTAACTGAAAACATCTATCTTTCCGAAACACCTAAAAACAGTATCGTAATCTTTTCAAAGAATTTTTACACAAAACTTTCAACATAATTTCACAGAAAAGAAAACTAAAAAAACAACCTCACACAAAAAGATATTAATTCTATAAACAACTTAAAACACGACAGCAATATCAAAATCCTAAAAGCAGATAAAGGCAATTTTATAGTTATAATGAACACAAATTAATGCATTCAAAAAATGAACAATATCTTATCACATAAGAATAAATTTAAACTACTAAATACAAATCCAACAAAAACACATGAAAACCAACTAAACAAAATACTACTACAAATGAAAAAACCAACACAATCTCAGAAAACATTTATTCTTACCTACGAAAGACCGACTCGCACACACCACAACTATACTGCACTCCCAAACCTCATAAACCCGATTTTCTACAACGACCCATAACGTCGACCTGTGAATCATTTAACTACAACCTCGGTAAATATATAGCTTGAGCATTTTCTAAATATGTAACATCAGCCAACTCCTTTTTCAAAGACTTTTTAAACTTTAATTATATTCTTAATCAACTAAATTTATAAAGCCTTAATGGCCAGTTTTGTTGTAATCTCCCTCTTTACAGAAGTCTCCATAACTGAAGCCTCCAAGATAGCTTTAGGACTTTATATTTAAGACGCCAATCCATTGATGCACATCCTCAGTAATCAATTAGCAACCCTAATATAATTCACTACCACCAAAACTACCGACAAATAAATGGCCTAAGTATGAGAAACCCCATGTCACCAGTTCTAGTCAACACTTTTATGACACAGATTGAAACTCAAGTGATCAATTCAGCCTTACACTCACCACTATACTGGTACATGTATGTTGATGATGCAATTGCTGGATAAACATTTACAGAACACACACTTAGTTTTTCAACCACGTTAACTCTATACACCCGAACATTAAGTTTACCTATGAACAGGAAAAAACTCCAAACAACATTTCTTAACTTCAAGATCACTAGAACTGATACACAATTCAAAATAGAAATCCACAGAAAAATCACCCATGCTGGATTATACATTCCCTGGCACTCAGCATATTAAGAAACCAAATAAACACAACCACAAAACTATGCTCACTCAATGAAATTAACGATAAAATCAACAATATAAAACAACACTTCATCAACAAATTTCCTCAAAAAACCGTGGAAAAAATGATACCCACACACCTAGACCAACAACAATAAATCCCAAGATACAACAAATTGAAAAACTTTGTACTGCTACATACCATATGTTCCCGACATCAGCGAAAAAATAGCGAACATTAACTTATAACAGAACATGACATTTTGGTAAACATCAAATTTTTCCAAAAATCAGATGCAAAGCTAAAGTCCCAATTACGTAAAAACTACAATGACAAACACAAAACCAACATAATTTATAAAATACAATGCAACAACTGCCACGGCTTCTATACTGGAGAAACAAGCAGACAAATGGAAACTAGATTCAAATAACACTAAAAAACATTTTCATACGTTTTTGATTTGTTTGTTTTGGAATTTCGCACAAAGCTACTCGAGGGCTATCTGTGCTAGCCGTCCCTAATTTAGCAGTGTAAGACTAGAGGGAAGGCAGCTAGCCATCACCACCCACCGCCAACTCTTGGGTTACTCTTTTACCAACGAATGGTGGGATTGACCTAACATTATAACGCCCCCACGGCTGAAAGGGCGGCGAGCATGTTAAGCGCGACCGGAATACGAACCCGCGACCCTCAGATTACGAGTCGCACGCCTTAACACGCTTGGCCATGCCGGGCCCACACGTTTTTGTACATTGCAAATCAAATAAACACAACAAACCATAGAAAACACAAAATACTAATTAGGGAAGAAACAAATATAAACAAACGTAAAATCAAAGAAGCCCTACTTATACAGCAACTAAAACCAAAATAAAGGAACACCTTTATACCTACATTAATTAATAACTTAATGATGTTAACTACCTAACGACCCATAACGTCGACCTGTGAATCATTTAACTACAACTTCGGTAAATATATAGCTTGAGCATTTTCTAAATGTGTAACATCAGTCAGCTCCTTTTTCAAAGGCTTTTTTAACTCTAATTATATTCTTAATCAACTGAATTATAAAGCCTTAATGGCCAGTTTTGTTGTAATCTCCCTCTTTACAGAAGTCCCCCACTCTGTATTAACTTTTAAGCTACTCTTTTAAGAACGAATAGCCATACCGGGCATTTTAGTGTTGGACCTCGTTCTTGCAGTTTTCAAAGATGTTGAGGTGACGAACAATTACATAATTCCAAGTATATTTGCATAATTTTCTTTGTTACTAGATGTTGTATACTACATATTTGGAATTGATTATAGTAAGCACAATAATTCGTGGTTCCTGTACTTCAGGAAGCTTGGAAATGTCAGTTAATTTTATATTTTAATTTATTGGTCCAGGAAATGTGTATGTGTTTTTCTCATAGCAAAGCCACATCGGGCCATCTGATGAGCCCACCGAGGGGAATCGCACCCTCATTTTAGAGTTGTAAATCCGTAGACTTTCCGCTGTACAAGCGGCGAGCACAGGGAATTTAATTTTTTTTACGCATAAATAGGAAAAGTTTGAATTCGTTGAGAATCAGCGATGATTATGTGGCATAAATGGTGAAAAATAAATTGCCATTACACAAATAATCTCATGTTAATTCTGGCAAAGTTAGCATATTAATATATCAGAGAAATAATGGACATAAAGACACAACTATGTGCTTTGCATGGAAATAATTATAAATTCGCACTTGTTTTCAGTGGAATGTGGAAAAATAACTAATAACAAACAGGAACTGAGTTAAGAAATTCAGGTATAAAATATAATCAGGCCAATGAAAAAAATCGAAGTAAGGCTCTGAATACCAAGATATTAAATAGAGGATTTGGGTAATAAGTGTACGATCTGAGGAGACTGTATATGAAAAATCAGTACAAGCTTGAATATAAGTAGAAAATAAATATAAACGTAGTTATGCATTCTTCTTCTTGGAAAATTCCCTAAAGGATCGAACAAATACTATAGTGTTTGAAAACACAATAAATTTAATACTATTGTCATATGAATAATATAATTGATCATAACTATGCTTCGTTAGTTAAAGATGTTTTCAGTATAAACACGTTTATTTTAACAAATATTTGTATAACTATCATAGAGGTGGAAACTGACAAATGTTGTTTGTTTGTTTTTTTGAATTTCGCGCGAAGCTGCAAGAGGACTACTGCGCTAGCCATCCCTAATTTAGCAGCGTTCGAATAGATGGAAGCCACTTAGTCCACCGTCAAGTCTTGGGCTACACTTTTACCAACGAATTGTGGGATTGGCTGTCACATTATAATCCCCCCATGACTGAAAGGGCAAGCATGTTTGGTGTGATAGGGACTCGAATCTGTGACCCTCAGATTGCGAGTCGAGCTCTCTAACCAGTTTACTGGAAAAGAAAGAAAGAATTTTGTAATAAATTCGAGTAAAAATGACAGAGCGCTGCCTCAGATACAAAGTATTTGAACAAGCTGCGGGATATTCGAGGATAAAGAGTCGATGAGAATAAGCTTATAAACACTTTATTAATTCTTTAACTTTTTATTTGCGAAAAAAATAAGTTAAGTGTTCAAAATAATTAAATTATAATTGGAATTTGTAATATTGAAGTTTAAGAGAAACTGTTATTTAACAGATACAAATTTTAGAATAAGTTAGGAAGAAATTAAATTGAACTCGGACAGTGAAGGAAAATTACTGAGCAATCTTTATGTAATAATACAGAGATGAAATGCTGGGGCTTCACTAAAGTGATAAACTTTTACTAACTGTTGGAGCAGAAAGAGTACACAAAAGTGTATTCAAAACAGAATCAGAAGAAATATAAGTAAGAATAAAGACATGTTGCACTGTTAGACCAGAGACAGTTTCAAGCACGATATCTCACAATCCTAAGTTGCTTAAGATAATGATTATTCTCCTTATATATTCAAAAAAGATATACACTTCACAATTGATACCAACTTGTACAAGTTTCTGTATCGCACTTCAACTTGAACACAATAAACACTTCAGGAGAGTGACGACATAAATGGAAAAAAAGGGCCAACAGCTTTGAGTTTTACTGAACAATTGTTGTGTTCGTGTATGATCTTTGTCCTACTTATGAGGTTTTTAACATACAGAACTCCTACATAAGTCTATAAAAAAATTATGATATTGAATCTAATATTTACAGCTACAACTGGTTTGATACATTTCACTAGGCTAGCCTGTATGCCATATACCAAATAAAATATAATAAGTTACAAAACAGTTCGATGTCGTTATACAAAAAGACATATCCAGTAAGACCAGTAACATGTGAAGCAGTATTGTTTTTACAAAAAAGTTACAATTTAATATAAAGCATGAAAGCATACTAAAGCTCATTTGAAAAGAATCTGTGACCATATTTAGTCTATTTTACAAACAGAAATATGTGGCATATGACATTTGTGAAAGTGTGGTGTAAACAATAAGAATGAAATAACCTCCATAACAGACCAGCATGGCCAGATGGTCATGACATTCGACTTGTAATCCAAGGCTCGTGGGTTCGAATCCCCGCCACTCCAAACATCCTCGCCCTTTCAGCCGTGGGGCGTTCTAATGTGACGGTCAGTCCCCCTATTCATTGGTAAAAGAGTAGCCCAAGAGTTGGCAGTGTGTGGTGATGACTAGTTGCCTTCCTTCTAGTTTTACACTGCTAAATTAGGGACCTCTGGAGTACAAGGGCTATATGGTTGGAGGATGTTGCCACTATCATGCGTAACATTAATCATACCACCCTAAACATTATTGAGGTTTGGTTTGTTTTGAATTTCACGCAAGGCAAACCTCCATAACGTGCATGAAAATATCATGTGATACTCCTATGTTATAAGGATGTTTTTAACTTAAGCCTAAAAAGAATCCAAGACACCATCAAGTTATACTTGATTATTTATTTTTAGTACGAAGACGTTTCATTCTTTGGTAAGAGAGAATTCACAACCTCTTAAACTTTATCTTAATCCAGCGGTGTGCGTATTTAGACAGTGAAAGTACTCAGAGTAAAGTTGAGAATTCTTACAACTCATCTCCTGCAAACACCAAACAAAATCTTAATTTACAGAACACCGACAAACATTGAATCACTATAATCAAATCTGAAGATAAATTACCAATACAAAATGACCAAATACTTTTAGTAGACTGCCTTTTATAGGCTTAGCACACGGTTGGATATGAAACAAAAAGGAATCCTCAACAGCCGTAGTTATAAATATATCTCAAATCGATCGAGAGATGGAGTCGTATTTCTTTCGTTCTTTTCTTGAATTACGCGGAAAGTTAGACGAGAGCTATCTGCGCCAGCTGTCCCTAATTTAGAGGTGTTAGACTAAATGGAAGGCAGCTAGTCATAAACCATCCAATAGTGTGAATCTTTTACCAAAGCACAGTGGGATTTACATACATAATAATAACACTCCTACGTCTGAAAGGGTGGGCATATTTGGTGCCACGTGGATTCGAACGCGTGTCTCTCAGATTACGAGTCGAGCGCCTTAACCAGCTGGCCATGAGCTCAAGTTACGAGTTTAACGTTTGTTTGTTTGAAGATAAGCACAAAGTTACACAGTGGGTTATTTGTGCTCTGCGTACCACGGGTATCGAAACCTGGTTTGCAGCGTTGCAAGTCTGCAAACATACTGCGGTACCACTGTGGAGTGTGAAGCATTTTTACTTCAAAAACTATGGAGTCATTCTACGAGTACAGAGTACCTAAAACCACTTCATCAAAGTTCATGCATAATTACTCAAATACACAAACAATACCAGACAGACTTCTGCATAGTACAATTAAATATTTTGATAAAAATTGACGAAAAAATGAGTTGTTATGCGAACTAGACAGATATTGCATATATGATGGAGAGAGACCTAACACCTCTCTCCGTTAAACTTGTACATCAGATCTTTAAGAAGCCCGGCATGGCAAACGTGTTGAGGAGTGCGACTCGTAATCTGAGAGTCGCAGGTTCGCATCCCTGTCGCGCCAAACATGCTCGCCCTCCCAGTCAGGTTCGTTATAATGTGACGGTCAATCCCACTATTCGTTGGTAAAAGAGTAGCTCAAGAGTTGGCGGTGGGTGGTGATGACTTGCTTGCTTTCCTTTGGTCTTACACTGCTAAATTAGCACAGATAGCCCTCGAGTAGCTTTGTGCGAAATTCAAAAACAAACAAACAAAAACCTTGAAGATAAAATCAAATTTAAAAAAATAATAAGTATAAAATAGTGATAAAATAAAACAGGCCACCTGCGTTCTATACTTATTAAAAATAAATAAATAAATGAAAGAACAATATAAATGGACATTGCTCTGAAAAGGACCAGATTTAAAGCTACTTCAGCCATTTTGTATTTACTCTAAATGTATTAATCAGGCTTCTCCAACTAAGTAATGGAAGGAAGAAGAGGTCTAGTGCACCTGACCCTCCTGGTTATACGAATATGTATACCCAAATACTTATAGGGGGGGAGAGAAAGTGGAAACTGCTAAACTTCACTCCTGTTTATAACAGTTCTACGATATTTTACCACCGGAAAATGATGCATCAATGAATTATTTTATTTTAAGGTATTATTGGAATAGTATGTAAGCAATCATTGTTATATCAAAAAACTTTGAACATGAAAATTATGTCACAAAATTTGTAATTGTGATTGTTTTAAAATCGTTCACTGTGCTAGGAAATGCTTTATTTTGAGAATATAATTATTACTACCGACATCTTTTCGCCAGCAGTGCTGTTGGTTTTGGTTTTGTTCGCACGACATATATAACTGGTATTTATCCTGACTGTTTATTTTACTTTCAATCAATTTAATTAGAATTTTATATGCAAAAACGGCTCGTTTGGGTTCAGAAAATATTTTAAATAGAAGAGCGAACAACGTTTCGACCTTCTTCGGTCATCGTCAGGTTCACAAAGAAAGAGTTAACTGACCGGAAGCTGACTACATGTTTGGAAGGGGTTGTATAACTGAGTGTCGCAATGTAAAGGGCGCGGTTAGATGTTTGAATATATAGTTTTATCTATAATATTAAAATAAGTATAATGGCGTTCCTTATATTGGTTTATTTTGGGTTTAAGTTGTTGTATAAGTAAGGCTTCTTTAATTTTTCGTTTGTTTATGTTTGTTTTTTCATTTAGTATTTTAGTGTTTTCTATGGTTATGTTGTGTCCATTTGACTTGCAGTGTTCGAAAACGTGTGAAGGTGACTTTTTATGTTCTTTGAATCTGGTTTCCATTTTTCTACTTGTTTCTCCTATATAGAAGTCGTGGCAGTTATCACATTGTATTTTGGCCTGGCATGGCCGAGCGCGTTAAGGCGTGCACTCGTAATCCGAGGGTCGCGGGTTCGCGCCAAATATGCTCGCCCTCCCAGCCGTGGGGGTGTATAATGTGATGGTCAATCCCACTATTCGTTTGTAAAAGAGTAGCCCAAGAGTTGGCGGTGGGTGGTGATGACTAGCTGCCTTCCCTCTAGTCTTACACTGCAAAATTAGGGACGGCAAGCACAGATAGCCCTCGAGTAGCTTTGTGCGAAATTCCAAAACAAACAAACAAACAAAACATAGTATAGACCATAGTTTTGTGCCTGGTTTTTGAATAAATTTAGTATTAACTGGAATGTTATATTTTGTTACTAGTTTTTGCCAAATGTTGGTTATTTGTTTGCTGATGTCAGGAATATATGGTATACAGCAGTATATGGTTTCGTGATTTTTTGATTCGTGAAATATATTTACTTTTGTTGGTTGATTTTGCTTTCTGTCTAGGTGTGTGCGTATAATGTTTTCTACGGTTTGTGGAGGAAACTTATTGATGTTGATGAAGTATTGTTTTATTTTGTCTAATTCATCGTTAATTTTCTCTGGTGAGCACAGTTTTATGGCTGTGTTTATCTGGTTCTTAATATGTTGAGTTTTTGTTTTGTTTCATGTGCTGAGTCCCAAGGAATGTATAGTCCAGTATGGGTGATTTTTCGGTGGATTTCTGTTTTGAATTGTGTGTCGGTTCTTATAATTTTGAGGTTAAGAAATGATATTTGATTGCTTTCTTCCTGTTCACATGTGAAGTTAATGTTGGGATGTATAGAGTTAATGTGAGTGAAAAAATTAAGTATGTGTTCTGTAGATTTGAATCCCGCAACCGTGTCATCTACATATCTGTACCAGTATAGTGGTGGATGTAATGCTGTATTAATTGCTTGTGTTTCAATTTGTGTCATAAAAATATTGGCTAGAACTGGTGATACTGGGTTGCCCATGCTTAGGCCATTTGTATATAGTTTTGGTTGTTGAACATGAAGTTTGTCTTTGTTGTAGTGAATTCTATGAGGGTTGCTAACTGGTTACTGGGAATGTGTATAATTGGGTTAGGGTCTCGAATATAGAGTTCTAAGGCTATCTTGCAGGCTTCTGTTGTTGGAACTTCTGTGAAGAGGGATATAACATCGAAACTGGCCATTAAGGCTTTATGATTAAGTTGATTTAGATTAGACTTGAAATTAAAAGAGTCTTTGATGAATGAGCTGGCTGATGTTGCATATTTGGAGAATGCCCATGCTATGTATTTACCAAGATTGTAATTAAACGATTCATATGTTGACATTATTGGTCGTAATGGACAATCTGGTTTATGAGGTTTGGGGATGCCGTATATTTGCGGTGTGCGTGAGTCGGTTTTACGTAGGTAGGAATAAAGTGTTTGTGAAATTGTGTTGGCTTTTTTCATTTGTTGTAGTAATTTGTTTAGTTGCGTCTCATGTGTCTTTGTTGGATTTGTGTGTATTGGTTTAAATTTGTTCGTGTCTGATAGGATGTTATTCATTTTTTGTATGTATTCATTCGTGTTCATTATTACTATAGCGTTACCTTTATCTGCTTTTAGAATTTTTATGTTTCTGTCTTGTTTTAGGTTTTTAATGGAATTAATGTCTCTTTTTGTAAGGTTGTTTTTTAGTTTTCTGTTTTGTGAAATTATGTTGATAGTTTTGTAAGAAAATTCTTTGAAAAAATCGTTTAAGATGTTGTTTTTGGGTGTTTCTGGAAAATATAAATTTGTAATTTTACCTGGGAAGTTTGGCTGTTGGATGTCAATAAAATTATCTAAGTTGTCTTCTTTCTGTTTGTTGTTTTTGTTTTCTGTAGAAAGTATCACAGGTCTCCTGGCTAGGTCTTCCAAACATGTTTTGATTTCTATGGTTGGAATGTACCTTGGTGCTATTGCGAAGTTGAGTCCCTTGTTAAGTAGATGTATCTCGTCTGTGTTTAATTGTCGGTCAGATCTGTTAATTATGAGGTTGGTCAACGGTTTGTCATGTTGATGTCTTTTCTGTTGCTTACATCTTAGTTTTTCAAATTTTTTGTTGTGGCAGATCTTTTTGTCTCTGTCGTTCTTAGTATTGATTTGGTTTATGTTTCGTTGTATTAGTCCGTAAATCTCTGGTTTAATGCAGCATGCTAGTTGATGGTCTAAGTTCATTTTTTGTTTTTGTAAGTCAGGTAGTTCTTTGTATTTTGTGTTCAACATGGCTTTAAGTAGTTTTTCTGTAAATTTTGGATAATGTTTGTGTATTTATTAAAATCTTTTGAAAGTTTTACCTTGACAAAATTAGGGGTTAGTTGTTCCTTTCTACATTGTTGAATAAAGTTGATGTCATTTCTTCTATTAATGATTCGTTGGTTTAAATTTCTTAGTTTCTTAACGATCGTGTGAGCGTGTACTGTATGCTTGTTCAGACATAATGGAAACAGGTAAGTACAAATACACTGAGAAAAACACAAAAACTTACACTTCTCGAACAATCGCCGTGATGAAATAACAATCAGTGATGTCGAGAAACCCACTTGTTGAGAATTTTATATGCAAAAACAGCTCGTTCGGGCTCAGAAAATATTTTAAATAGAAGAGCGAACAACGTTTCGACCTTCTTCGGTCATCGTCAGGTTCACAAAGAAGAGGTAACTGACCGGAAGCTGACCACATGTTTGGAAGGGGTTGTATAACTCAGTGTCGCAATGTAGAGGGCGCGGTTAGATGTTTGAATATATAATTTTATCTATAATATTAATATAGGTATAATGGCGTTCCTTTATATTGGTTTATTTTGGGTTTAAGTTGTTGTATAAGCAAGGCTTCTTTAATTTTTAAAGCGTTGTTCGCTCTTCTATTTAAAATATTTTCTGACCCAAACGAGCCGATTTTGCATATAAAATTCTCAACAAGTGGGTTTCTCGACATCACCAATTTAATTAGAGATGAGCAGTATTTTTATTGTAAGTAAATCATAAAGATTAAAACAAGATTTATGGGTAAAAATCTTATACTTTTTGAGAACTGCGGTACATTTTTTGTTTTGAATTAAGCACAAAGCTACACATTGGGCTATCTGTGCTCTGCCCACCACGGGTATCGAAACCCGGATTTTAGCGTGCAAGTCCGCAGACATACCGCTGAGCCACTGGGGGGCACTGCAGTACATGAGAACATATACACCATGTACCAATAACATATTGGATAGTAACGCACAAGTTAGAAAAGAAAAAGAAGAAAGATGAAGTGAATACCGATACATTACTGTTACTCTCTTACTTCCATTACCTAGTTTTTGCAATAGATGAATATTTTTATGCCCAGTATAGTACTGAAAGTGAATACGTATTTTAATTCATAATTTTTCTTTACTTATTTCTGACCACAGAAAAAATTAGAAATCTCTATCTTAAATTGTTACTATTTGTTAAGTCCTGCCGGTGCGTAAGGAAGGCATTTTATGATTTCATTAAATATTTTAAAAGTTTTGTAAATTTAAAATCAAGATAATTCATGTAATTTGCCTAACTCTGTGTTTGTTGGGCCTATTTATATATATATATTATTCATGGGAGGACAGAATAAGTATTGGTAAAATATTAATAAAGTTGTGGTATTTTCAGTTGAACTAATTTCCTTAGTGAATAAATTGTGTAGGCCCACTTTATGAAAATATTGCAAAGTAATATTGAGTTTCACTAAATACGAGTTTGAGCTAACAAATAAATGGAGTATAAAGTTCGATACACAGTAAAAGCAGTCATTATAGAAAACCCAGCTACTAGTAGTATATTTAATTCACCTAATTAACAATCACATTTACTGAAGTTGTAAAGTTGGATACATTTTTTCGAGGCTTTCTCCCAGTTGATCAACTTACTGAAGCTTATGATCTGCATAGAGTAACTTTCATGTTACTTTGAGCTTTGTTATCTATAACGTTAAACGTACCTAGAGTAACTAATACTTATTCATGTATATGGTTATTCTCACTCAAACACAAGTTATCACCTAACCTACTACTGGAAGACAATGCTTTTGATTACACTAAAACTTGTTCACGCACATTTCTACGTGTCTTATACCCTCTATTGCTTCTAGAAGATGTGTCTCTGACACAAGAACTTCCAGGCTTCCCAAATTTTATACTTTATCAATACTTATAGTCATGCTACCCCCTGTTATCTTTCATCGAGAGCAGTCAACGTGGCTTACCATTCAGTCCACTCGCATCTCTTTAATTTCCGTCTGGTTATCATATGAATAAAACTTAGGTCCAGCAGGAAAAGTAATTGAGATCGTAAAACTTCCCAATTGTCTTCTGACTGTTAAGACTAACTAACACTTACATTGTTTCTTTCAAGGGGCTTCTTCCAGTTACAAAGTTTAGTCCTACCTTGGTGTTACTTCCAATGTTTCACTATGCAGATATTACTTTACACAACTCGCAGTACTCCAACTTTGTATTAAAGTCAAGGAAATAGTTGTAAAAAACCTTTATACTAACAAGACACTTATCATAACGAAATAAAACAATGGGTTGACCAATTTTTTCTTATATCTAAAATTCTGTTCCGTGAATTATATTTACTAATTAAACAATTCATAAATATTTCAATTTGATCCAATTTAAATACACTATTATTACAAAAAGGCAACCGGTAAAAGTGTTTTCTGTGAGACATCATGTGAGTTTTCTCATTATGTTTATTCTTTCCATGAAAATTCGCTGGCTATTGAGCTGTTCAATGTCGACGTTGAAACATTCTCTCACCAGAATTATTATAACTAACAAATATACCACATCTTCAAGTAATGTCTTTCAGTTAATTTCATATTACAAGGTTTTGATGCAGATTAAATTCGTTTTTTGTTCTGTTCAAATCATCTGTTGTACTCTTTGTATAATTGATCTATTTATATTATTCAATCTTTATGAATGACTTCATATAAGGTGCATAAACGTGTGCAAGACCACACACATAAATCTATTTAGATATATACCAGCATTATACGTTACTTCACACACTTGTAACTTACAACAAGCTGCTTCTGGCTCATACAAAATTAATTGGGTGGCATTTTACAGTTACCTCTTTTGAGCTACATTTCGATAATTGTGGTATGTAATGTTACGCCATCTATGCACCATCAAATTCAACAGGTTTTTCTTTTCAGGCACCATAAGATTAGTAATTAGTGACAGAATTAAGCCAAACTAAGACTTTTCAGCCAGAAAATAAGAATTTCAAAGTTAGTTACGTGTTGGGAAGAACCATACGTTGTGAATCCAACAGTTTCACAACACAGCTGCTGTAACACAAATATAGAATGTCTACATTGTCTGCCTTTCCTAAACCCAAAGTGAGTATTGCTGAGCTATTGTTTGGCAAAAGGTCATAGTCAAATCCACAGTAACAGGATTACAAATTAGCTTATACAGCTTTGAAGACTTTCTGTATATATTTGTATACAATGATCCCTGTGTATACACTGTTCCTTATAGTTCTTGTGTAAGATTTTGAAGAATATACTGCTTCAATCCATCTCATACTTTTAAAAAATTCTATGAAGCTGTTAGAATTTAAGAGCTATATTCAATATAACTTTACTGAAATACCAATGTGTAATAATAACAAGTCTTGTTTCTTAAAGTGTTTCTGTAGTTTTGTAATACACATAAATTTATGTGGTAACAGAATTACTTCCTTTTTAAGAGAACTAAACTAGAATTTTCCTCCAAGCAGTATATGAGAAGAACAGGTGTCCTGTATGCAAACTTAATGACTCCTTTAATAGACAGAATCAGATTGATCAGTAATAGCAAATGGTTATTTATTTAAAACAAATTAAAATAGGACACTAAAATTTAGTAACAAATTGCAAGTTCACACATTTTCATAAATATTGGAATTCTGTCTTCAGCTCTTAGTTTGAGAAAAATTTATTTCGAAGATGACAGCTGGTTTTGTTGTTTCTTTCAAATGACAGAAATCTTGCATAGTATCAGTTTCATTTTTGTCCATAATGATCAAAGACAAGAACCTTAACTTTACTGGCTCATCATGTTGGTGAATACCTCGTGGTCTTCCAATCAACCAGTAGGCCCTATTCATTGACCAGTATGTGGCTTGCCATTTTCAAGTCTGAATTTCTTATGGCAGGCTGGGCTCATTCAGAAAAACATGAAGGTTGTTAGTAGTTTTGTTTATTAAATTTTTGAATTAAAAAAATCAAATCAACAATTTATAATTTGGCTTGGCTTAGGAATGCTTTCACTGAAACTTAACGCTGTTCGCGTTAAGTGTAAAAATACATTTTAAAAACCCATATCTATGTTACGTAAATCGTTTAGTCATAAAATTCAAGGTATTACACTGAAAACACTCGCATCTCTAGAAACCGGTTCTCGATACCCGTGACGGGCAGAGCATAAATAGCTCATTGTAGAGCTTTGTGATTAATTTAACAATCAATCAATAACTGTAAAATTCATTTAGGCGAGGTACAAAATTGCTCCGAAACAAACTGACGGATGGGGAATATATTAAAACTTCAAAAAACAAATGTAAGAGAACTGCGACATAAATAGCCTGTAAATGTTCGGTGAGGAATGAACACGCCCAAAGAAGCCCGTATGTATAGGTTCTACCAGGACGCAGAAAACAACGAGATTTTCGGTATAAAACGCATGAGTAACCAAAGATAAAGACAGAAAAATAAATTAAAAGTTCGAACAAGTGAAAACTCTGATCTAATGAGAGAAGTTATGTGTCTTTGTTCATTAGGAAGGTGCATCGTTCACGGCAGATAGCAGTAACTTCTGACCAGATACGTAAATAAACTACCAGAAGAAAAAAAGATGAAAACAGAACTCGTAAAAATGACAAGTGAAAGAAAGACTCGCTTATCTACCAAGACGTCCACGAGTGTAGTGTTTCCCCCTGTTTTTTTCGCAGCGCCCCTTCAACAAACAGTGAACATTCATGCTCCCTTCTGATAAATTTTAGACGAATAAAATATTTTACTGAAACGAAAATTTTAAGGTCAAAATTTGTTTTCTTGAATTTCACGTAAAGCTAAACGATAGCTGACTGTGCTAGCCGTCCCTAATTTAGCAGTGAAAGAAGAGAGGGATGGCAGCTAGTTATCATTACTCACCGCCAACTCTTGGGCTACTCTTTTACTAACAAATAGTGGGATTGACCGGCAAAGGAGATCATGTTTAGTGTAACGGGGGATTCGAATCCGCGGTTCTCAGATGAGGAGTAGACTATTATTGCCTTACCCCGTCACATCAAACGTGATCGTTCTTTCAGCCGTGAGACCATTAAAATGTTACGTTCAAAGAGTAGCCCAAGAGTTGACAGTGGGTTGTGATTACTATCTGACTTCTTTGAAAATAATGCTAAATTATGGAAGGCTTTGCGCGAAATTCATAAAGCGAACAAACATAAAGCAAAGCTAATGTACAAAAATAAAGATGTATATATATATATATATATATACGTATTAGCTGAATAACCATTTATTTGAATTTCAGGTAACTAATTACCAGCTGTCTGGTTTTATAGAAATTAACTGAGAGCCAGTGAGGTGTGATTTATATCGCTTTTAAAGAGTGAAATTATCATAAATTTAATAACATCAGCAATTGCATGTTACTTTAATTGTTTTAAACAGTGCATAACAAAGGAAAATTCGGAATAGTTTTTATATTTGTTTATAGCGTATATTTGTTTGTAGTAGTGCAAAGAGACAGAAATTTGAAAGAACTCCAGAAGGAGAGTTACCTGACGTTTTTATGGAAGGTGACTCCCCTTCCAAAGAATAATAACCCTCCTACTCTCCACGTTCCTCACCACCTTTCACTTACACCATCAGTTCTCCCCTATCACAGGTAAAATGCAGTTAAATTTTCATTTATTGTTTTTTTTATTGTGTTTATAGTTTTTTAGGTTGACTTTATGCATGTGAGTATTATTATACCGGTATAAATAAGCAATAGTTTTACTTAAAATGCTTCATAATGCGAAATGTTTGGTGGTCTGTAACAGATTAATTTAATTTATAGTATTTCTTATGTGAAAAATTGATTCGGTTTTCAAACAACCTTTTGGAACGGATTAACTTCGACAGGTAACAGCAGCTATCATTGAGTGGAGATAAGGACTGCTCTACTAGAACGTTTAGAGCCAGTGAGCATCAGTGGACCAGCAGAATTAATGGAGTGGATAATTTTCTAATAGAAGTGGAAGTGCTGGAAACAAGTGTTGTTAGATTGGAGACCCTGAGAAATTGAGTTACAGTGAATTACTTTAAACTGCTTGAACTTGTTTCTCCTGGTAGATCTTCTTGTAGGTCGCTAGGGCAGATGTCAAATTTGGATCAGCTGCAGAAATGTCACATCAGATTTTGACAAAGTGATGATTCCTAAGCTTATTACAATAGAAATTGTGTACTTTGCAATATTTTCAATATTATTTTTGTATCTTATGTTAATTACATGTTATCAGTTGTTGTGTTTATTAATCTTGTATATTTTGTAAACGTATTAATAAAGATGTATAAAACACAAGATTTGATTTTTTGCATTTCTTTTACCCTGTTTATAGAGCTTATATTAATTGTGGGCTTGGGTAATGATTCTTCAGTTTGTGAATCTGGAGTGACAATTCTTCAGGTGATCCTTAACTTCTTAAGCTGTAAATTCTGCTATAAGATCAATGCATCACGTGGCTTTTTGCGTTGGCGTACGCAAATATTAAATAATTTTGTACAAGTTTCTTATATTTACACGAAATTTGACATCTAATTATAAGTTGTGAAGATCTATTAGCGTATCAAATTTGAAAAAAAAAAGTCCATTGAAGTTAAATATGTTTTTCTATCAAATAAAGCACTTTGGTTGCAAAGAAAAAAAAAGGAGAAGAAATTCAATCAAAATTGGAAATTTTGTACCTCTCGTATTTCTTAACGGTTGCTTTGAAATTTGATATGTGAAGTAAATGTCCAGTAGGGCGCATCCACTGAAAACGTAATATTTTGAATTACCGTAGTCGGAGCTACAGAAAGAGGAAAGTTCATTTAGTTTGATTTGTGTGTGTGTGAGTAATTGGGTATTGTAGTCACATGTATTATTAGTGTTGCTGTTTATAATGGTGACTGGAAAATGTGGCTTATATAATTCTATGTTATTTGTTACGTGGTTGTTTGTTTTAACGTAGTAATAGTTATTCATGTCCGAGTCATTGTGTGTTTTAAATGTGTTTTGTAATTGATGTTTGAAGGCTTCTGTTTTTTCTTTGTTGGTTTGTGCTAAGCTGTTTTTTTTTTTTCCAGTGTTGGGTATTTTCTTGTTGTGGGTTCATTTGTGAATCTTTTTAAGTGTAGCCTGAACTTACTAGGGTCGGTTTGTTTGTTTGCTTGGGAGCAGAAGTTGTCCCATTTTTCTTGTTTTCGCCGTTTAATTTCTGCTCTGATTTTATTTCTAATGTTGTTAATTTGTGTTTTTATATCTTGTTCTCCTGTTGCCATGAATAGTCTTAATTGTCTTCGTTACTTTATCATTGCTAATAATTCTTTGATCGCTTTCCATGCATTGTTTGTGGTTGTATATTGTTGTTTTGGTACCGTGTTCGTAGCTTCTTTTAGAAGGCACTCCATGATTATTTGACTATAACAATCAATTTCAGATTCGTTATTCGCTGTATGTTTAATTTTGCCTGGTAGTATGCTGTTTAACACTTTTTGAAATTCTTGCCAATATGCTTTTTTTGTAATGAAATTTGCCTTGTCTACAGATTTTATCTTTATGGGGGGTGAGATCGAAGACACACCATACTGGGAGATGGTCGCTGTTAACATCTTTTCCCACATTAAAATTTAGTAGCTTTTGTCTAACATTAAAAGAGGAGAGGCAGATGTCTAGAATATCATTTGAATTAGTTGCATAGGTAGTATGGGGTAGGTGTATTATCATTAATAAAGGGTCATGCTATTGCTGTCTATTAATTGTAATAGGTGTCTGCCATTGGAGTTAGTGGATTTACATCCAAAGTTCTTATGTTTGCTCTTCAGATCACCTATTATAATTGTGGTAAAAGATGTTGTAGATGAGATTTTTGTCTATACAATTAGTTAGAGAACAGTATAATCCTTCTATTGTTATTACCGAGTGGTTTTCTAAGAGGATTTCAATCACTATATTTTCATTGCTGCTATTCAATTGAATTTCAGTAACTGAAAGATAGTTTTCATATTGTAACATAATTCCTCTGTTGGTGTCTTGATTATTTCTTCTTATTGAAGTATTGTTACATATTTTAAATCTATTTTTAGGAAAAATTAGTGTTTCACTTATAATAAGAATATTATGGTTAATATTTGTTATTAAGTCTTCAATCTCGTGTTTCTTGGAAGCAAGTGCACCTTGGATGTTGATGCTTAGAACTGTGAATTTTAAGATTTTAGCATGTATCCTGTGATTGTTGTTATTAGTTGTGGTATGTGTGGTGTTATGTGTTTTTTAGTTATGTTTATGAAAAGGTCGATGCTATTTTTTTATTGGTTCGGTTTTGTACATTCTGCAATGAATTCTGTAAGAATGTTTTTAATTAAGTTTATTATTAGACTTGTTTCATCGTTTGTGTTTTCTTTAACTGTAAGATTGTTGTTTTCTTGGTTGCTTGTTTTATCTGTGATTTCGTTAGGTTCTTGTAGATTGGTTACTGTTTTCGTTGAATTTTGTTGTTCTTTTGTGAGTGGTTTTGGTTGTGTAGTGTTCTCTTTCAACTTTTGTGCATATGTAATTGTTCCTGAAGTTGTGTGTATTTGTTGTGTTATTATGTTTAGTGTGTTATCTTGTGTTAGTTTAATTGTTTTTATTCCATAGATGCGTCAATAAATGAACTTGAACAAGCAATCAAAAATTCTGGGAAATGTCGGTATACAAAAAATTATTCTCAAAAAAGGCACTCCAAAATTATTTGACTACCTATTAGCCATATTTAATTTATCTCTACACTCTGGATACATCCCAGTTTCTTGGAAGCAAGCTAATATTTTGATGTTCCACAAAGAAGGAAAACCAGTCAATAAACCAAACTGTTATCGACCGATCAGCCTGACCAGCTGTGTAGGCAAATTTTTAAAAGAATAATAAGCAATAGACTCTCCACATTTTTGAAGATTAATTCAAAATTACCAGAAGAACAAAACGGATTTAGAAAATATAGACAAACAACAGATTATTTAATTAGATTAAGTGAAACATTAATAAACAGCTGTAATAAAAAAAAATGCACTGTCGTCTGCTTCGATATCGAGAAAGCATTCGACACTGTATGGCACAGTAGTTTTCGGTTCAGTTATATGAAATGGGACTACCGCGTGGAATTATTCGCTGGTTATCTAACTTTTTGGAAAATAGAAAATGTAGAATACACATGGAAGGAACTTTCTCGGAGTTCTTCACTCCAGAAGCTGGCGTCCTACAAGGAGGGATGGTTAGTCCTATTCTCTTTATCGTGTATGTAAATAATATGCCACTCAAAGACCCAAACTATGGATACTCGTCACAGTTCGCTGATGATGTAGCAATTTGGAAAAGTGCCCCTACACCAGAAATAGCAACCACTAACTTACAACCGCAAGTAAATAGATTATATGAATACTGTGAAGAATATAGAATTAAAATAAATACAGAGAAGACACAATTAGTAATATTTTCAAAATCAACGAAACATCAAGAAGTTCAACCTCAGATCTACATAAACGGAAAGCTTCTCCAAATTGCTTCATCTGCAAAATTTTTAGAGTTAACATATGATTCTAAACTTACCTGAATAAAGCATGTAAATAACATAAAAACTAAAATTTGGCGAAGAATTAAATATGCTAGGGGTTTAACTGGTAAAAACTACGGAACAACACCAGTAAGCATCATTAAAATATACAAGACATACATTAGACCTGTAATAGACCATGCAGCTCCTGCATGGATCAATGTAAGTGTAAAACAAATACAAACCAAACTCCAAACACTACAGAATACACTAATTACATAAGCATACAGAGTACCTAAAACCACTTCATCAAAGTTCATGCATAATTACTCAAATACACAAACAATACCAGACAGACTTCTGCATAGTACAATTAAATATTTTGATAAAAATTGACGAAAAAATGAGTTGTTATGCGAACTAGACAGATATTGCATATATGATGGAGAGAGACCTAAACACCTCTCTCCGTTAAACTTGTACATCAGATCTTTAAGAAGCCCGGCATGGCAAAACGTGTTGAGGAGTGCGACTCGTAATCTGAGAGTCGCAGGTTCGCATCCCTGTCGCGCCAAACATGCTCGCCCTCCCAGTCAGGTTCGTTATAATGTGACGGTCAATCCCACTATTCGTTGGTAAAAGAGTAGCTCAAGAGTTGGCGGTGGGTGGTGATGACTTGCTTGCTTTCCTTTGGTCTTACACTGCTAAATTAGCACAGATAGCCCTCGAGTAGCTTTGTGCGAAATTCAAAAACAAACAAACAAAAACCTTGAAGATAAAATCAAATTTAAAAAAATAATAATTATAAAATAGTGATAAAATAAAACAGGCCACCTGCGTTCTATACTTATTAAAAATAAATAAATAAATGAAAGAACAATATAAATGGACATTGCTCTGAAAAGGACCAGATTTAAAGCTACTTCAGCCATTTTGTATTTACTCTAAATGTATTAATCAGGCTTCTCCAACTAAGTAATGGAAGGAAGAAGAGGTCTAGTGCACCTGACCCTCCTGGTTATACGAATATGTATACCCAAATACTTATAGGGGGGGAGAGAAAGTGGAAACTGCTAAACTTCACTCCTGTTTATAACAGTTCTACGATATTTTACCACCGGAAAATGATGCATCAATGAATTATTTTATTTTAAGGTATTATTGGAATAGGATGTAAGCAATCATTGTTATATCAAAAAACTTTGAACATGAAAATTATGTCACAAAATTTGTAATTGTGATTGTTTTAAAATCGTTCACTGTGCTAGGAAATGCTTTATTTTGAGAATATAATTATTACTACCGACATCTTTTCGCCAGCAGTGCTGTTGGTTTTGGTTTTGTTCGCACGACATATATAACTGGTATTTATCCTGACTGTTTATTTTACTTTCAATCAATTTAATTAGAATTTTATATGCAAAAACGGCTCGTTTGGGTTCAGAAAATATTTTAAATAGAAGAGCGAACAACGTTTCGACCTTCTTCGGTCATCGTCAGGTTCACAAAGAAAGAGTTAACTGACCGGAAGCTGACTACATGTTTGGAAGGGGTTGTATAACTGAGTGTCGCAATGTGAAGGGCGCGGTTAGATGTTTGAATATATAGTTTTATCTATAATATTAAAATAAGTATAATGGCGTTCCTTTATATTGGTTTATTTTGGGTTTAAGTTGTTGTATAAGTAAGGCTTCTTTAATTTTTCGTTTGTTTATGTTTGTTTTTTCATTTAGTATTTTAGTGTTTTCTATGGTTATGTTGTGTCCATTTGACTTGCAGTGTTCGAAAACGTGTGAAGGTGACTTTTTATGTTCTTTGAATCTGGTTTCCATTTTTCTACTTGTTTCTCCTATATAGAAGTCGTGGCAGTTATCACATTGTATTTTATAAATAATGTTGGTGTGGTGTTTGTCAGTGTAGTTCTTACATAGTATAGGGCCTGGCATGGCCGAGCGCGTTAAGGCGTGCACTCGTAATCCGAGGGTCGCGGGTTCGCGCCAAATATGCTCGCCCTCCCAGCCGTGGGGGTGTATAATGTGATGGTCAATCCCACTATTCGTTTGTAAAAGAGTAGCCCAAGAGTTGGCGGTGGGTGGTGATGACTAGCTGCCTTCCCTCTAGTCTTACACTGCAAAATTAGGGACGGCAAGCACAGATAGCCCTCGAGTAGCTTTGTGCGAAATTCCAAAACAAACAAACAAACAAAACATAGTATAGACCATAGTTTTGTGCCTGGTTTTTGAATAAATTTAGTATTAACTGGAATGTTATATTTTGTTACTAGTTTTTGCCAAATGTTGGTTATTTGTTTGCTGATGTCAGGAATATATGGTATACAGCAGTATATGGTTTCGTGATTTTTTGATTCGTGAGATATATTTACTTTTGTTGGTTGATTTTGCTTTCTGTCTAGGTGTGTGCGTATAATGTTTTCTACGGTTTGTGGAGGAAACTTATTGATGTTGATGAAGTATTGTTTTATTTTGTCTAATTCATCGTTAATTTTCTCTGGTGAGCACAGTTTTATGGCTGTGTTTATCTGGTTTCTTAATATGTTGAGTTTTTGTTTTGTTTCATGTGCTGAGTCCCAAGGAATGTATAGTCCAGTATGGGTGATTTTTCGGTGGATTTCTGTTTTGAATTGTGTGTCGGTTCTTATAATTTTGAGGTTAAGAAATGATATTTGATTGCTTTCTTCCTGTTCACATGTGAAGTTAATGTTGGGATGTATAGAGTTAATGTGAGTGAAAAAATTAAGTATGTGTTCTGTAGATTTGAATCCCGCAACCGTGTCATCTACATATCTGTACCAGTATAGTGGTGGATGTAATGCTGTATTAATTGCTTGTGTTTCAATTTGTGTCATAAAAATATTGGCTAGAACTGGTGATACTGGGTTGCCCATGCTTAGGCCATTTGTATATAGTTTTGGTTGTTGAACATGAAGTTTGTCTTTGTTGTAGTGAATTCTATGAGGGTTGCTAACTGGTTACTGGGAATGTGTATAATTGGGTTAGGGTCTCGAATATAGAGTTCTAAGGCTATCTTGCAGGCTTCTGTTGTTGGAACTTCTGTGAAGAGGGATATAACATCGAAACTGGCCATTAAGGCTTTATGATTAAGTTGATTTAGATTAGACTTGAAATTAAAAGAGTCTTTGATGAATGAGCTGGCTGATGTTGCATATTTGGAGAATGCCCATGCTATGTATTTACCAAGATTGTAATTAAACGATTCATATGTTGACATTATTGGTCGTAATGGACAATCTGGTTTATGAGGTTTGGGGATGCCGTATATTTGCGGTGTGCGTGAGTCGGTTTTACGTAGGTAGGAATAAAGTGTTTGTGAAATTGTGTTGGCTTTTTTCATTTGTTGTAGTAATTTGTTTAGTTGCGTCTCATGTGTCTTTGTTGGATTTGTGTGTATTGGTTTAAATTTGTTCGTGTCTGATAGGATGTTATTCATTTTTTGTATGTATTCATTCGTGTTCATTATTACTATAGCGTTACCTTTATCTGCTTTTAGAATTTTTATGTTTCTGTCTTGTTTTAGGTTTTTAATGGAATTAATGTCTCTTTTTGTAAGGTTGTTTTTTAGTTTTCTGTTTTGTGAAATTATGTTGATAGTTTTGTAAGAAAATTCTTTGAAAAAATCGTTTAAGATGTTGTTTTTGGGTGTTTCTGGAAAATATAAATTTGTAATTTTACCTGGGAAGTTTGGCTGTTGGATGTCAATAAAATTATCTAAGTTGTCTTCTTTCTGTTTGTTGTTTTTGTTTTCTGTAGAAAGTATCACAGGTCTCCTGGCTAGGTCTTCAAAACATGTTTTGATTTCTATGGTTGGAATGTACCTTGGTGCTATTGCGAAGTTGAGTCCTTTGTTAAGTAGATGTATCTCGTCTGTGTTTAATTGTCGGTCAGATATGTTAATTATGAGGTTGGTCAACGGTTTGTCATGTTGATGTCTTTTCTGTTGCTTACATCTTAGTTTTTCAAATTTTTTGTTGTGGCAGATCTTTTTGTCTCTGTCGTTCTTAGTATTGATTTGGTTTATGTTTCGTTGTACAAGTCCGTAAATCTCTGGTTTAATGCAGCATGCTAGTTGATGGTCCAAGTTCATTTTTTGTTTTTGTAAGTCATGTAGTTCTTTGTATTTTGTGTTCAACATGGCTTTAAGTAGTTTTTTCTGTAAATTTTGGATAATGTTTGTGTATTTATTAAAATCTTTTGAAAGTTTTACCTTTACAAAATTAGGGGTTAGTTGTTCCTTTCTACATTGTTGAATAAAGTTGATGTCATTTCTTCTATTAATGATTCGTTGGTTTAAATTTCTTAGTTTCTTAACGATCGTGTGAGCGTGTACTGTATGCTTGTTCAGACATAATGGAAACAGGTAAGTACAAATACACTGAGAAAAACACAAAAACTTACACTTCTCGAACAATCGCCGTGATGAAATAACAATCAGTGATGTCGAGAAACCCACTTGTTGAGAATTTTATATGCAAAAACAGCTCGTTCGGGCTCAGAAAATATTTTAAATAGAAGAGCGAACAACGTTTCGACCTTCTTCGGTCATCGTCAGGTTCACAAAGAAGAGGTAACTGACCGGAAGCTGACCACATGTTTGGAAGGGGTTGTATAACTCAGTGTCGCAATGTAGAGGGCGCGGTTAGATGTTTGAATATATAATTTTATCTATAATATTAATATAGGTATAATGGCGTTCCTTTATATTGGTTTATTTTGGGTTTAAGTTGTTGTATAAGTAAGGCTTCTTTAATTTTTAAAGCGTTGTTCGCTCTTCTATTTAAAATATTTTCTGACCCAAACGAGCCGATTTTGCATATAAAATTCTCAACAAGTGGGTTTCTCGACATCACCAATTTAATTAGAGATGAGCAGTATTTTTATTGTAAGTAAATCATAAAGATTAAAACAAGATTTATGGGTAAAAATCTTATACTTTTTGAGAACTGCGGTACATTTTTTGTTTTGAATTAAGCACAAAGCTACACATTGGGCTATCTGTGCTCTGCCCACCACGGGTATCGAAACCCGGATTTTAGCGTGCAAGTCCGCAGACATACCGCTGAGCCACTGGGGGGCACTGCAGTACATGAGAACATATACACCATGTACCAATAACATATTGGATAGTAACGCACAAGTTAGAAAAGAAAAAGAAGAAAGATGAAGTGAATACCGATACATTACTGTTACTCTCTTACTTCCATTACCTAGTTTTTGCAATAGATGAATATTTTTATGCCCAGTATAGTACTGAAAGTGAATACGTATTTTAATTCATAATTTTTCTTTACTTATTTCTGACCACAGAAAAAATTAGAAATCTCTATCTTAAATTGTTACTATTTGTTAAGTCCTGCCGGTGCGTAAGGAAGGCATTTTATGATTTCATTAAATATTTTAAAAGTTTTGTAAATTTAAAATCAAGATAATTCATGTAATTTGCCTAACTCTGTGTTTGTTGGGCCTATTTATATATATATATTATTCATGGGAGGACAGAATAAGTATTGGTAAAATATTAATAAAGTTGTGGTATTTTCAGTTGAACTAATTTCCTTAGTGAATAAATTGTGTAGGCCCACTTTATGAAAATATTGCAAAGTAATATTGAGTTTCACTAAATACGAGTTTGAGCTGACAAATAAATGGAGTATAAAGTTCGATACACAGTAAAAGCAGTCATTATAGAAAACCCAGCTACTAGTAGTATATTTAATTCACCTAATTAACAATCACATTTACTGAAGTTGTAAAGTTGGATACATTTTTTCGAGGCTTTCTCCCAGTTGATCAACTTACTGAAGCTTATGATCTGCATAGAGTAACTTTCATGTTACTTTGAGCTTTGTTATCTATAACGTTAAACGTACCTAGAGTAACTAATACTTATTCATGTATATGGTTATTCTCACTCAAACACAAGTTATCACCTAACCTACTACTGGAAGACAATGCTTTTGATTACACTAAAACCATACCTTGTTCACGCACATTTCTACGTGTCTTATACCCTCTATTGCTTCTAGAAGATGTGTCTCTGACACAAGAACTTCCAGGCTTCCCAAATTTTATACTTTATCAATACTTATAGTCATGCTACCCCCTGTTATCTTTCATCGAGAGCAGTCAACGTGGCTTACCATTCAGTCCACTCGCATCTCTTTAATTTCCGTCTGGTTATCATATGAATAAAACTTAGGTCCAGCAGGAAAAGTAATTGAGATCGTAAAACTTCCCAATTGTCTTCTGACTGTTAAGACTAACTAACACTTACATTGTTTCTTTCAAGGGGCTTCTTCCAGTTACAAAGTTTAGTCCTACCTTGGTGTTACTTCCAATGTTTCACTATGCAGATATTACTTTACACAACTCGCAGTACTCCAACTTTGTATTAAAGTCAAGGAAATAGTTGTAAAAAACCTTTATACTAACAAGACACTTATCATAACGAAATAAAACAATGGGTTGACCAATTTTTTGTTATATCTAAAATTCTGTTCCGTGAATTATATTTACTAATTAAACAATTCATAAATATTTCAATTTGATCCAATTTAAATACACTATTATTACAAAAAGGCAACCGGTAAAAGTGTTTTCTGTGAGACATCATGTGAGTTTTCTCATTATGTTTATTCTTTCCATGAAAATTCGCTGGCTATTGAGCTTTTCAATGTCGACGTTGAAACATTCTCTCACCAGAATTATTATAACTAACAAATATACCACATCTTCAAGTAATGTCTTTCAGTTAATTTCATATTACAAGGTTTTGATGCAGATTAAATTCGTTTTTTGTTCTGTTCAAATCATCTGTTGTACTCTTTGTATAATTGATCTATTTATATTATTCAATCTTTATGAATGACTTCATATAAGGTGCATAAACGTGTGCAAGACCACACACATAAATCTATTTAGATATATACCAGCATTATACGTTACTTCACACACTTGTAACTTACAACAAGCTGCTTCTGGCTCATACAAAATTAATTGGGTGGCATTTTACAGTTACCTCTTTTGAGCTACATTTCGATAATTGTGGTATGTAATGTTACGCCATCTATGCACCATCAAATTCAACAGGTTTTTCTTTTCAGGCACCATAAGATTAGTAATTAGTGACAGAATTAAGCCAAACTAAGACTTTTCAGCCAGAAAATAAGAATTTCAAAGTTAGTTACGTGTTGGGAAGAACCATACGTTGTGATTTAAAGAGTCAAGGATGTGATTTACAACATACAGAAAGTAGACAACCCAAGCCAAAGGTCATCATTATGATCTTGTCAAAATAACTTTAAATTAATAAAAATGGATAAAACCATTAATGGATCACTTAATATTAATTAATCTCCCTTTTTACAGCGTTTATATTCTTTAATGCATGCTTTTCATGATAATAAATCAGCAGTTACATGTCTATATTGAACTTGTAAAACTGATTTTTTTTAATCATCTGGCATTCTGGATTGTAAAAAATTCACCAGCCACTTTAATGCTGAGTAATTTCTCTGGGGATTTTGTTCATATGGATAATAATCAAAATGACTAAGTCACAAAGAAGACTTAGTAGTTTTTTATAATTGTGCAATATCTCACATATGTAGCACGGGAAAAACTAAACGATAATTTTTGCAATATATTCATTCCCAGGATACTAATACCAGAAGAAAAATGGAAGACAATTTTGTTCTGTGATTAACACTAACTAAACTTACTTTGAGATGTCCCTCTCCATTCACATCTGGTCTATCATTACTTGTTAAAAGAAAATCAGCGTTAACAAGCCAGAGCAGTGGCTTCACTACAAGTGCTTCATATATGACAAGCATAACCAGTGTTTTGACAGTCATTGTATTAATCAGGAACTCATAATTTGCCCTTGCATCTTTACAGGAACATGCTAAATGCTACAGGCTTGAGAGCTGGACACACCATCAACTTTTAAACATAAGCTGTCTTCTGTACTCTTACAATACAATCCAATTTGGGCACTGTTAGGTCTCTGGAACTGAAGTAGCTGCTTGCTGTTCAATCTCATGTGTTATGCCACAAACATCATGCTAGGACTAGAGAAGACACACTACGAATCAGGAATGAACTGTCTGTTGGTTTATCCTCAACAGAACTCAAGATCCACATGGTGCATGTACTTGGGTAAGGCAGACAGTCCAAAGTATAACCAGTGTAGGCTTTTTCATCTCCTCCTTTGGTTTGAAGAAAGTTATTTCAAATTTCAATCCCATAGAAACTGCTTCCAGTAGCATAACAATGTCTCTCACACCAACTTACCTCTTAACAAACTTGTTTCCAAGAATACCTTTACAGCTTGCCCAAACCACTGAAGGGCATGTATAAACATTGCAGGTTGTTCTATCATGAACTGAACAGTTTTCTTTAAAGATGCACATGTATTTTGTTTTAAACTAAACTGCATATCCTATCCACTAAAGAATCTAGATAAAATAATAGGACTTTTCACACTGCCACCAAATTTAACTAGGATTCTCTTCATTTCTCCAAACTTTGTTTTGTAAAATTCTTTGTTAGATGAAATGGCTAATAACACCTCGCAATTATAGATGGTTGTTGAAGAGTTACTTAATGTTGTTAAATCTGGGCCTTTTAAATGTGCAGCAAGTTTAACAGCCTACTATTCAGAAATCCATCCATTCACCTTAAAAATCATTTTAAACTGTGCCCCAGATGTCTCCCATAGTGATTTAGAACATAATCTACTGGTGTCTACCTTAGGTGATGTTACTTAACTGGCCTGCTAAAATCTAACTTGATGAAACAGTTTTATAGCTTGTGTAATCCAAGAAGGTCCAAGGCACAGGTGGTAAAACACAGACTAGATGGCTTCTCCTAACCCACATTTAATATTTAATGGTGTCCGAAGTTAGAATTCTCGAGTGGATACAGACAGGCAAGTGACTAGTTTTATTTTTCTATTTGCCAGTCCAGTTTCTTTTGTTTTATCCTGTCAGTTATATTCCACACATTTCCTAAGGTTTCCTTGATCCTGGTATTATAATTTGTCTGTATTTCTTCAATTTTATTGTTATGATAACTCTTCTGTACACTTCCAACAGATTATTCAACTTCAATCTGTGTATTTTCTATTTTATCCAGATTTTTTTTAAATCTTAACTTCTTTCTTGTTCCTTTTAACTTTTTGTCTCTTTGTTTTTAATCTTCTTCACACCATTTCATCATTTACATTAAAAATTTCAAATTCACTTCAAGCACACGTAATCATTTGAAAGTTCAGTCTGAATATCATATTAATTTTACCAAGATAATTCCATTCCCTAACATCAGTACTATGATGACCTCTCTTTGTTGGCCAGGTTTATTGTATTATTTGGTACAAAATAATGCAAAGTTCAGTCCACTTAATGATAAGAAAAGCATTTTATTTTTCCTGCTACAACTTCTTTATTAATCTAGATATTGTTCACTGATAGGTTAAAGTTCAGAGTAAATGCTAACAATTTCACTTTCTAGTTCCTCATGCAAACCTCCAATTATTTTGTTGAGAGCACAAACATAATACATACAGCAATGAATTAAATAACAAACTCACTCTAATGGCTCATTAACCAATTATCCATTTACTATAGCCTAGCTTGCCTTTCATATTGTTCAAATTGTTTCTTAAACTTTTAAAAAGTCCTACTCATTAATCCATACCAATGACACTAAATGAAATCTCCCTCTGACCATACAACAATAAGAGATAACATTGAAATAATAAAAAAAGTAGTCTATACAATATTGAATATCTGGTCAATTACTTTGTTGGCCATATAAATTTTGTAAATGCTTTTTACCAAGACAAAATTGTATTCTGTAAATAACACCATTACAAATCAGTGGAAATTATAGAATTTTTATTTTATATGCACAGAAAATTGTATATTAGCATATCAGAAACTTGCTACAAGCAATTTCTTTATTGTGAAAGAATTGGAAAACAAACAAGAACCTTTAGTTGCAGGACTTTATAAAGCCTTATATAACCTAACACTATAAATTAAATTCATAATAATTTTTCATCATTACTTTATTATATTTTGAAAATGTGTGACATCACTTAAAAGGTAAAATAAATGTTTTTGTTCTCCTTGGGGGATCACACTGCTAAAAGTCAGGAGTCAAAAACCCATTTTGTACACGACTTTGCTCTAAAGCAAACAAGAAAAATATGCTATGGTTGAACTGTACACATTTTTAAAAACTAGTATTGGTTATATTACTTTTATTAAACCATGCATGGAACTGAAAAGACAATGTAATTGTGTGGGCTCAAGAATTTATGAGAATTTACTACTATATTTACTTAAAAAGATAAGGACCTGCAATATGTGAGTGTCCTAAGATGTGGGAAAACTTTAAATTCATATTTTATCTACATCTACTTGCCATAATTTATTTCATTTTTTATGATTTTCATAACCAGTAGCTTATAAAGTGTTTGTTGTTAAAGGCATATCTTTCCAATCCATTTTCTGCCCACTTTGGATATAAAAACCCAATTTTGAGCCTTATATGCCCTCATATTTACTACAAAGCCACTGAAAAACAAATCTACACACCTTAAACATCACCAAGCTTGCTCTGTATGGGATTTTCTACATTTTTTCCGTAAATCCTTCAAATTATACTAATCTTAAAATTTATGATGTTTTCAAGACCCTTCAGTACATTTTCTTTATTTAATGTTTTACAGGTCCATTGACATTTTTCCAAAAACTTCATAGCACCACACAAAATTGAACGGCACTTTTCATTTCTTCCTTATAATTTTTGTGTCTGTTAAAGAAGTCTTTAAAAAAATCCTTTTTATTTCTGTACAACATATCAAACCTACATGTTACTCCCATTATCAAATTAACTCATGAAACCACTTCTTACCTATACACCCTTCAACTGGAAGTTTTAGACTGAAATATAATGTTTCTTATTAATAATAACTTGATGGCTTACAACAACCATAAAGATATTTTAACATAAAGACATTCTTTACACAGAAGATCAACTTCTTGTGTTCCACCACAGTTCAAACTATGCACACTTTTTGTATGATTTGGTTACAACACAAGAAGTTTTAATAATAATACACTTCACTGTTAGTCATTCCTAAACAGTAAACACAACTTCAAAATGGATTCAATAATATCCTCTCTCTCCTTATTTACTCCATTTTGAATATTTACCCAATAATTAATTCACTAGTATCATAGTATTTTCTTCAATTTTAATATACCACATTTGGCATTATCAAGTTACTTGCTTACACAGCTAAATGTTTTATTTTTAAAATATAAAAATCATCTATAAACATAATATATAAAGTTAAATATAATGAAAACCATACACATTTCAAACAAACAAATCAACACTGTTAATGAAATTAATGTTAAAAAAAACATTATGTACTGTAAAACACACTAAACATTCACGACATCCACAATAACATATACACTGTCCATTGAAATTTATTTCAAAAATTATTTTCCTTCCTTGTCAATATTCTTTTAAAGTTACCCGAGTGTTTAACTTCCTTGTCAATATATGAAATGTGGTAATTTTAACTTTTTAGCATTTCTGCATGCAAGATTTGAAGCCAGAGCTGTTCTCACACTAGACATGTACTCTACCAACTGAGCTAAAAGTTTAGCCCACTAGCAACTGCTAGTAAGGCACTTTTTAACAACTCAAACTATCACATTTTCATACCCACATAAACATGTTCTAAAGCCTTATCTACGAGTCACTGTAAAACACCATATTCAGCTTAACTTTTTCTGTGGTAATAAGCTATAAGTTATTTGTTTACCACTAAGAGTAAGGCATGTTCAAACACCTCAAAGTATTAGAGAAGTTTCCTGTGTATAAACAAGCACTTTTTAAAAGTAAACTGTATAAAAATAAAACACAATACATTTCACCAATTCATAGTTTAATGTAATTCATGAATCCAAACTACATGTTTAATTTTAACTGTTCTCTCATTATCTTTTCAAAAACCATTTTTAGAAGCATTTACCGCTTTATCCTCCATAATCATGTTTGGTTATAGTGCTTAAAACTCGTCTCTTAACAAATAGAAAAATTCATGCATATTCAATGAAACCTTTATACCTCATGCAGAATGCCAAAATTATTTTTTTATGTCATTATAGGATTAAAATCCCAAGTCTTACTAAGGCTATTATTGTATTTCTATAATAACCAACAAAATCATAAAATTATTCAATCTATACAGCTCTTGTGTCATGATGGTATGTATATTAAGCATATGTTTATAAAGCTACAATACGATGTCTGATATAACAACAGATTAATCACAAAACAAGAAACACAATAATATCTAAGTCACATTTCTAATAATGTTTTTGGAGATGAAAATACTCATGCATAACTAAATTGGAAATCTGAATATCAGTAGAAAGGGTTATATTGATATTTTACTGTTATACACAAAATATTTTGGAATCTCTTGTTGTTTCACAACAACAGTTGGAAAGTTACATAAACAGAGACAATTAAGAATTCCTTATAAAGATTTCAAATTATTAACTAATAAAGAACATACAGGAGTTTAAATCTTACGTGAAAGAGCTTTCTATATCTGTTCAAAACCACTAAATATTCATAACTGAAGGTTGTTATTTCTAAGATGTATCAATTTATGTCTTTTTAAATGACCATTTTGAGTGAAAGTTTTGTGACAAACATCACATTCGAACGATTTTACTTTTAAATGCATTAACTGATGCTTCTGGAAACTTGCCTCCTTTTTGAAACTCTTTCCACACACATCACACACAGTGTATCGTTCACTTGTGTGTATACGCTTATGTTCTCTTAAGCGCCTACCCAGTACAAATCCTTTTCCACAAATATCGCATACAAATGGTCTCTCTGCAGCATGCAGCAGTTTGTGTCTGTCCAAATAATTTTTAAGGGCAAAACTTTCTCCACAAGCATCACAATGAAATGGTTTTTCTCCAGTGTGTAACAGCTGATGTTGGCTTAAGAATTTCCTCACTCTAAACCTTTTATCGCAGAGGTTACATGCAAATGGTTTTTCTCCAGTGTGAATCATCTGATGTCTTTTCAAGTCATTACTTCGTGTAAAACCTTCACCACAGATATTACAGCTGTACAGGTCTTTCACCTGTGTGAATCAAATGATGTTGTTTGAGATCTCTGTAACGTGTAAACCTTTTACCACAGGCTTCACAACAGAATGGTCTCTCTCCTGTGTGAATCAACCGATGTTGTTTTAAAAGATAATTCTGTGTAAATTTTTTTTCACAGATGTCACAAGTAAAATGCTTCTCTCCAGTGTGCACTAACTGATGGTTTTCCAGGTGATATTTTCTGGTAAATTTTTGTCGCAGAGGTCACAACTAAATGGTCTAGATCCAGGATGCCGTAACTTGTGCTTGTTTAAATATTTATTTTTTTTAAAAGTTTTCCCACAAAATTCACATTTGAATTCTTGTTTTGGTTTGTGAGTTAACATGTGCTCGTGAAGACTACTGGAGTTATCTGACGAAGTAATCACAGTACTGACAGTCATGTTTCTCACTTCTAACATTTTCTGACTTGTGGAGTTTTTGATGGTTTTGCAGAAAATTTTGTGTTAAAAAACATTTTCCACATTGGCCACACTCAAATTTCTGGGAGCCTAAAACAAATGAAAAGTATGAAACAACAGCCAATACAACTAAGAACAATACTAAAAAAACTGGTTCTTTAGAGGGATAAATATATTTTTCTGAATTCTAAGTTAAAAATAGTACTTAATACAAGTATTATACAATGCTCCAGATTACTATGCTGTCATACTAAGTTCCATTCAGCCATTTGTAACTTGCTAAATAAACTGAAAAAATATTGATACCAATATACCAAGCTGTGGAATAATTTATGTTATAGCCATTTTAAACATCAAATCCAAATAAATAACATCTTTGACTGTGAAATTATGAAATTTATCAAATTATCATGTAGAAAGTAGCCATTTATGGCAGTAGTCATGTTTCTCTTAGCTTTAGATAATTTCATGTTTTATAGCAAGGGAAGGTATACAGAAAAGTTTGGACTGATTAAAGCCACATTGTCAACATCAAGTCAAGTGTACGTGTTTTAGATCAAGTCATGATTTAAAAAAAAATTGAGCCACTTTTGGACAACTTTCAAAATCAAATTTTAACACAACTTTCTAGACAAAAAGAAATTTATACACATTAAAACTTGTCATGTTATCAGATAGATCAACCTAATAATCTCACAAGGCAAGTTAAATAAACTTTTCAAAACCCTTTAAACATTTTTGTCCAACATATTTTTAAAACATCAATTACATATATCACTGAATTAACCTAACCAATTATAACCATTTTCTTATACAGATGAAAATCGTTGAAAAATGTTCAGACCAACAAAGATTAGAATAGTGTTGGAAATCAAATACAAAACTGTTCATTTTATATTAAATTTAAATCTTGCTTTATAATCATGTTTGGGAATATTTTGATAGATTTTAATTTACAGTTTTAAAACAGAAGTTTACACTTTCCTAATATGAAAATGTCTTACTACTCTACTCACCTCTTACATTTTCCTGTGCAATTTGTATGTCACAAGCTTTGAGCTAACTCCTATTTAAATGCACATTAAACACATATTGTGCTAATGAATAATATCATCAACCAACAATATTCCATCAACATAAAAAAAACACAACCTTAATGTACAGTAACTCCCCTATGCACTCGCACTCATGAATAATGATATCATCAACCAACAATAATCTTCCATCAACAAAAGAATGACACAACCTCAATGTACAGTAACTCCCCTATGCACTCGCACTCATGAATAATGGTATCATCAACCAACAATAATCTTCCACCACCAGAAGGATGACACAACCTTAATGCAGTTTAGTTTCAAAAGGAACTATTTAAACATTTATTTTGAAAAACGACATGCACAAGTTCTCATTTATTCCCGTTTTAGTTTCTACAAATTCAAGAGTACCTAACTTTTATACACAGACTTATAACTACAATAAATCTGTTTTCTAGTTCACATTTGTAACTGTCCTTCTGAACAACAAGACATTTGTTGAGAGAAAGGGATTGATATATGTGTGTATGTGTGTTAGCCCATAGCTGTAGCAGATTTTTTCATTTTATATGTTTATGGTTTGGTTAGAAAGCCACTTAAACAGCAGTAGGTATGACACATTCTATTTTAGTAACAGACATCTTTACTATGTTCTGAAGTCCATACTTCAAAAACTTTTTATTCGGATAACAATTTTACAGAAAAACAGTGGCTTGTTTAGCTACACATCCAAATGCTCATTTCACACCTCTTGGTATGATGGTGTACAAGAATATGATGACGTTTTGCCATTTCTCACTGTTAATTAAAGAGCTTATGTGGTACAAGCAAGGAAACAAAACCATAAAATTCAAGTACAAAGGATCAACATTCAAAAATATGAATAGCATTTAAAAAACAAAAACTAATAATTTTCATTTTACGTATTAAAGGCAGCAGTGAAGGAGGACCATTTGCCCTCGTTCAGCTTCCACTGTGACATGCAAGTACAATTCACAGTGACTGCAATCAATCTTTTCCAAGATATTTTTAGATCAATGTCCACCCCCAAGCAACAGAAGGAAAAAGAGAAAATAAAAATATAGACGGATCTATAGCAAAAAACATCTGAAACTGGGGTTTGGAAATAGGTAAATTCTCTAAAACTAGAGAGAAAAACCATGATCTGACAGCAAAGGGTCTACAGGTTTGCCTCTCTCAATAGGATCTCCAACACCCTAGAGTTTAGCAAGAATTTCTTACTCTAAATGCTGAGAAGTTCCCCTGAACAATGACTGGTTCTTGTTGATAAATTCACAGTTCTATGTGGCCACCCTGTTTCAACTAGCTTGAAAGCCTTTGGAAGCCCTCCCCCCTATCTCCTAATTCCTTCTATGTGTGAAAAAAAAGATACGTGTTACCCAGAGATAGAAACTATTTCAAATTACTGAACGTAATGATTGTAGACAGAGCCCTTTATCATTTGTGGCTACTAGGCCTGACCAATGTCTCTAAGCTGTTTATTATTATAACTATTATTATTTATTACTGCTATAGATTGCTCATTTATGAGTTTTGGGTATTTAATAAATAAAAAAAGAATTCTTTTGAAATTCTTTTTCACATTCTGAATTCTTATTCATAAATGTTGTTATCTGCACCATTTTTGTCTTCACCTCAGCCTTTATTTTGGTGAGATGCTGATTTGGTATGTCTGGAACAATCGTTTATCCCACCATGCACCACAGAAAAATCGATGTGACAAACTATACAAAATGCACAACTGTCACTGACTTTTGATGCAATGACTGGATATTTTGCACTATACTCTTTCCTAAATGTTTGATTCACAATTTTAGTCCTTTTAGATTTGACAAAAACAAGACAATCCAGTGAACGAGGCCTCTTTTCTTCCATCTTACGAACAATCACATTGGTGTTTCTATGCTGCTTAGAGAACAAGAAATACCCATCTACATGAGCACTGATAGCGTAACTATGGATTCCCCCCCCTACATTCCCAGTATGGAGACGCACCACACTCAAACTATTGGTAGATGTCTGAGATACTTTTTATTATTTCAAGCACAAACATGATTATCACCAGTAGCCATTTGGACTATGTCTTTTATTTATTATCAAAATTTATTTGAATCTCACTAGAAATTTTCTTCTCACCCCTTTCAAGCCCTGGTGGAACAATTTATCACTTTATTATATATAATAATTTGGTAGTTGCAAAAAGTCGTAATATTTGTCTATATGAGAGAATAGTCATAATCTATACACCAAAATCATAATGATTAGGCTCAAGTTGATATAATTGGCATCTCTGGTTACCTATTGATGTTTCTGTTCCAGGATGGAGTATTATGAATGAAAATTTAGAACAGAAGGTGGTGACTGTGTGTTTGCAGTCATTAGTACTTGGGTGCTTGATGGTTATTCTGTTTTTATCATTTTGAACATTCATGAATAAAACAGAAAAACTGAGTGCCAGCTGACCACAACCATCATGTAATCTTAGAAACACTGTGATACACAGTCAAAATTCCAGCTCTATGCTGAGAACAGAACAGCAATACCAGTGTTTCAAACAGCAGCACCAGAGATAAGGTACACAATAGCCTCTGAAGATGTCCAATACAGGCATTTAGTTTAACAACAAAATATCAATGAAAGGTAAAACCAGGTTCTCCAGTATACAGGAAAATAGAAGACTAAATAGTGTGCTGTAGTGACTCAGACACTACTCAAATATATAGGGGGATGTTTGTATCCCAAAGAGGATAAGCTGTACTCCTCTGGACGGTTTCTTGACACAAATAGGAACCATCATGGAGGGGAAAAACATACATGATCAGATGTTCTGTTTCAGCAGATAAACTATTTTGATGAACAATTGTATATATCTTATGTTGAATCTTTTGATTTCTGAATAAAACATATGATTCCATGAAACCTTTGTGATACATGATTGTCTAATTATGCCACCAGATCTTGTGTGTGTAAAAGCACATAAACGGCAGGTACATTGTTCATATTAACAAAACAAAACATACATTTGAAGTATTTTATTCCTGTGTGACCTATTTTAAGCAGGATAAAATAACATTTTTAAAATCCAGGTGCATGTAACCTGGAGCAGTTTGTTAGAATAATCTTCATCTGGATTACTGCTATTTGGCTGAAGATAGAACACTTCTACATCATGCCCAACAGTTCTAGAAGAAAAAACAAACAAACTGAATTTTCAAACCACTAGGCATACCCAAACTTATTAAACATGTTTTACTGGTGATAAAATGCCAGAAGTAATTGAGATTACACATATAATTAGTATCAATGGTAAAAATGATCGAACTAAAAGTTATTCACAAAAGTAATTTATAATTTTTTACATAATTATCAGCAAATTATGTGACACCGAGTTACTAATAGTAAGTGATCGTGAATAATGCCGAACAAATGAGTAGTTTTGTTTGATTTTTTTACCAAATGACAAGTACATGTTTTGGTATCTGAAATTAATAGGTTATAAAACAAAATTAGTGTTTCAACATGCTTTTCTAATGGAAGCAAATGTCTACACTTTCACTTCAATGAAACTAATTTATTTATTAACATGTATCACATATGACCAGTATATATAGTTAAAACATGCTTTTTCATTCTTTTGTCAGTAAAATTCTAACCTATTTGTTTGAACTTCTTCCCTTTATTGGAGGAATAATCCTGATAAACAAAGAATAAATAAACATAAACAGAGAACAAACATAATTTCATAACAGAAGCATGGCACTGCATCCTCAGAAATGCTATTTCCAAAAGAAAATGTATTTATTTCAAATACATATGCATTTTTGTGATAAAAATGATCTCTGATAAAAACCACAAGGAATAAGAGTAACAGTCAATGTCACAGCAGTATGGGGTTTTACAGTTGAAGGATCTAGTCATGCACAGAAAGAATACTGTCAGCGAGTTATCCTAAGTTTATCAAAAATGAAAATAAAATAGGTTAACTTGTTTTGCAACAGACTCAGCATAATAAACACAAGTTTGTGTACACATTTGCAAACATTAAGTATTTATACTGTAACTTTTGATGCAGTATGTTTGTCTTCATAAATTTTGGTAGATTTTCAGTAAAGATTACAAGGATTTTGTACACAAAAAATATGATTTCTAATGAAGTATTTTTAATAAAGATTTTTGTGAAAATATTGAATCTGTTTCATAACTAGTCTGAGTGCAGTGATTTTTATGTTTTGATTAAAATATTCTTCAATCAAAAAAATCTCAAATATTATTTCTGTAATCTCTTAAACCTTATAAAAAAAACATTTCACATGTCTGTTTTTCAGTAAGTTTTTTATATTTTATCTGTTACTTCCTCGATCCTAACTAAGTGGGGTCTGTCAACTTTAACAATCTAATAATCATCATAAAAAATTATGAAAGAAATATAAATCATGCTATTTTTCTGTTCTGACAACAACAAAAAATTATAACACAAAAGTACAAATTTTTTAGTCTAAGTAACTTAAGTCTCATATTGTTACATATGTATATTATACTAATCAGTGATGTCGAGAAACCCACTGGTTGAGAATTTTTATATGCAAAAATGGCTCGTTTGGGTTCAGAAAATATTTTATTTTGTTCGCTCTTCTATTCAAAATATATTCTGAACCCAAACGAGCCGTTTTTGCATATAAAAAATGTATATTATACTGACCTTCCAGTCCTGTCTGGCTAAAGTTACACAACTTGCATTGGCAAGGTACACGTCACTAGTACATCATCAAATAATGTAAAACTGACCTTTAGTCCTTATCTTTACAAAGTCACCATGTCTTGGCTGTGTTTTAGTGGATTAGTATTTTGTAATATATAATCACATTTCAATTATTATATATTGTGTATGTACATAGATTATTACTGTTAAGAAATAACTAATTTTGTTCTTAAAATATAGAACAATGAATAAAAAAACAAACACAAAGCAAACGATTATCTCTTCCAGCTTGGACTTTTGAATTTGGTTGCTGCTGAACATAGGTTGCTAAGCCTTTTAAAATTTTGCATATGAAGGATATGGACCAAAATTTTTTTAAAGTTTTATATATATAGTTGAATAAGCAAAAAATCATAAACTACTGTACCAATACCACAGAATTCCACTATAATTTATCAAGCTTAGTAGTAAGCTGTATTTATGTTTAAAAAAGATTGGTTGGTTGGTTGGTTGATTTAGTGTTAAAAAAATATATAAATAGCTTAAAACCAATGTATAAATCTAGTCTACAACGTCAAGAGAAAAACCACATTGATTCAAGTTGTAAAGGACTTTCTGTAGCAGAACTATAATAATCATAACTTGTCAGGAAGAATGACAGATAAGTACAAAAAACACTGTTAGTCACCTGAAGTTGTCCTTTCCTGTCCTGGTTCTGAGATATTTGACATTACGGCCATTTTCAAAAAGGAAAGTAATGAAAAGGTTTAAAAAGATATGTAGCAAAATTATAAGAAATAATATAAATAAAATAAATTACTCGCCATGATGACTAATGGGTAGTTCAAACAGCAGCATTAATCACCTGAAGTTGACCTTTCCAGTCCTAGTTTCGAGTTATTTAATGTTACGGCCAGTTTCTAATTTCAAATCGTACTAAATGAACTGATTTTTAATAGGGAGCCAGATAAAAAAGGTGTAATGTATAAATTAAAAAAACTTAAATGGCATTAAAAAGGTTAATGGCCTTTAAAAAACTAAAAACATTACCAAGGTGGATAGTGTCACCATCACCAATAACACTGTCTAACGTTATGGACAAACCTTGGGACAGAACATGTTTAAAATGGTAACATCATTGAGAGTCATAAAGATGAAAAGAAAGTAAAATGTGGCTTATTATGATCTGAGTGTTACACAGACTATACACTGGTGCATCAGTTCTAGATAAGAGAAAACAATGAGTTAAAAAACTGTGACCAATGTAGTCTAGTTAGAACAACTTCCTCTTTCTGATCCTTACAGAAGCAAGATAGCCAAAGTCCAATATAGGGTTTTAGTTCGAAAAGCTTGTTCTCACATTGCTGACTCCAAGTTGACTGCTAGCTGGCATGGAGCCAAGCCTTAAATACAGGACCATAGTCATTGTATGGAACAGGCAAAGTGTCATAGCAGATAGACTTAGCTGCAGTGTCGACAAGCTCATTCCTGCAAGTACCAACTTGGCCTGGTATCCATAAAAATTGGATAGCAGTAGATGTTAAAGACAAATGAGCCAGTTGGTTTTGAATATTGATGAAAATGAGGTGTGAACCAAAATGAAATGATTCCAGGGCCAGTAGAGACCTAAGCGAGTCAGTATAAATAGTGCAGTTTGAGTAGTGCTTACCTTCTATGTGATCCATGGCAAGAGAAATGACATACAGTTCAACAGTGAACACAGAAGCTGTAGAGGGGATTTTGCATGCAACCACTGAACCACAACAAACCATGGCAGAGCCCACACAGTCACCTGATTTCGAACCATTTGTATAAATAGGAATGGAAGGATGGTTCAAAAGATGTTCAGCAAATAACAGACAATATTTCCAATTGGGAGTGTCTGCTTTTCTCAGAGGACTTAAAGATAGGTCACACTTAGGAACTGTAATAAGCCATGGTTGGATGGGTTAACCAATGGATACAGCAATGTTATCCAAGGACAGACCCAATTCATCCAACTGTACCTGGATACAAAGGCCAAAAAGAGCAATGGCAGACCATCTGTTCTGAAAAAGCATGGCCCACCAAGGAAGAAAAACACAATCCCAGGTGGGATGCTTTGGTCAGGAACAAAGTTTCGAAGCACGATATATTTTTAGCATAGAATGTCGATCCCCTCCACAAGTGGTGGAAGAGAGGACAGGGAGGATGTTCAGTGCTCTTGTACATGTGACCTGTAGCTGTTTGATGTGTGGTATAAAAGTCAGCTTAAAGTCAAAGATAAGTCCCAAGACTGTCTCAGAGACCATAGGCAGCACAATTTTATCGATACAGAGTTCAAAATTAAAGTAAATACCCTGTTGGCTGTGAAAGTGCATGCAAACAGTTTCAGAGAAAGAGAAGTTAAAGCTGTTTGCTGTGGTCCACTCCAGTAATCTATTGAGGGAAACCTGTATCAGCTGCTAAATATACCTCATATTCGACTACTGACATGAGATGTGAAAGTCGTTGACATAAGAGGCCACTTGCAACAGTGAGAGAGAGAGTTGTTCAGTGACAGCATTGCTTTTTATATTGAAAAGTGTGACACTCAGAACACAGCCCTGAGGAACTCCTGTGAAAAAGAATGGGAAAGTGTTGAACCCACATGAACTTGGAATCTCCTGTCCATTAAAAAATGTTTAATAAAAATGGGCAAGTGGCCACGTAACTCATACATATGGAGGTCTCTCAAAATGTTATACCTCCATGTTGTATCACAAGCCTTCTCAATGTCAAAGAATATTGAGACATGATGTTGTCATTTGAGAAAGGCTTCTCTGATTGACGTTTAAAGTTGAATCAGGTGGTCCATGGTGGAGTGCTGTCATCAGAACCCACACTCGATGGGTGAGAGGAGGTTGCTTTATTGAAGGAACTAAATAAGATGAGCATTAACCATCCTCTCTAAGGCCTTATAGAGACTGCTCATCAAAGCAATTGGATGGTAGTCAGAAGGAATTTTCGAATCCTTTCCAGGCTTAGAAAAAGGTAGGACAATAGCCTGGTTACAGGCATCGAGAAAATATTCTCCTGACTAAAACAATCAGAAGAATAGCAAGAAAAGCAGGAGGTAGATGGCGCAGCACGTCATAGTGTATATCATCAGGTCCAACCAATGTACTGCCAGACTGATGAAGGGCCAATTTGAGTTCCACCAGTGTAAAGGGACGATTACAGTCATATATACAATCAGCTCAAAAGGAATGTGACCTCTCTGCCTGAGTCTTGATGGCTAAGAAGGTGGAAGAAGAAGCAGAAGTGCTAGATACCTGGCAAAAGCTTTCACCTAGAGTATCAGTGATGCTCGAGGTATCAGCTACTTCCTGGCCATCAGAGAACAAAATCGAGAGGGGGAACAGAATTATATTACCCACTGACCTTTCGAATCTTGTCCCATGACTATGGAACTGGTGGTAGAATATATGCTGGTTGTGAACTTAATCCAAAATTCCTTCTGGCTTTGACGTCTCACCCATTGAGCATGTGCATGGGCTTGCTGGAAAGTATCTCAGGCTCGTTTTTGAGACTTCCATGCCATGTGGCAGGCAGAATTCCACCATGGATGAATATATAATGGAAAATGTGTTGGTGTTTTTGGGAATATATTGAGCAGCTGCCTATATGATAGTCAGTTACTGCTGCCACACAGTCATCTATTAATGGCTTACAGATGATGGCAGGACATACAGGATGGTAAGAAGCAACAAGTGTTTTGATGTCATCCAGATTAGAATTTAAACCTCGACAGTTTCATTGCATCAAGGTGACCATTTTTATTTATGTGTAGGCAAACTGGGTGGAGTACCCTTCTATTTATGACTATGTCTTTGTTCTTTACTGTCTTTATTTGAGGGCAGTCTACTGACCTCCATGGACACTGCCCTGGGTCGATTGGGCAGGTCTTTGCTGTTGGAAGAGGATTCTAGTGACTGAGGACATGAACAAATGATCATTTTGCATTTTGGGGTGGGAGAAGAAGATGTATCCGAGGAAATGCCTGTACCCAGAACCAAAGGAAGTGGATCTTGGGATTTATTGGAATGTATTTAAGGGACAGAGATGAGTGTTGAAGTTGATTCATCAACTTTTTTAACCATGAAAGTTAAAAGACTTTTCATATGTTTTGAGAATGATTCTCTTGGAGGCACAGATATATCCATCTGCACTCCCACTGTAGTAGTGGAATGAAGTGCAGCAGCATATGTCCAAGAAAAAGTGGTGGACAGCAACTTTCAAGTCTCATGACAAGTAATGTTATGAATCGTTTTCAAATGCTGTACCTCTTTTTCTTCCAACCATTTAGGGCAAGAACAAAAGTAAGATGGGTGAGAGCCATTGCAATTGACACAATGAGGGTCCATTTAACACTCACAGACATCATGATCTTTGCCACCGCAATGAGCACATGTCAAGGAACCATCACCTGATGTCTTTAAATAACTGAACTGCTGATACTGGAAACATCAGAGAGGGTTTGGAGTGTATGGCTGTACCCTGCAATTGAGATAACCTGCCTTGATGGTGGCAGGTGGACTGTGATGATGTAAATGTCAGAATGAGAATATTGGTTGGCATCGTAACTCCATTTTTGCCAGTGGATATACGTATCACTGCTCAAACTCCTTGGATGGAGAAACCAGCAAGAATCTCCGATTCTAGGATGTTCTTCAAATTCCTCTGTCAACAATAACTCCTCGTGATGAATTCAAAGTAGAATGAGGTGTAACCTCTACAGGTATATTCCCAATTGCCTTGAAATGCAACAGGAATAAACTGTGTTGAGATGTGGATGTTTCCACCAATGTCACCAAATCAAAGCTTCTTTACTGACTCTGTAGAACCAGAAAGTCCCTCTTGTTCCTTCTGAATGCCCTTAAGTTTTGTCTGAAAGTGAATTCAATATAAGAAAATGAGGTACAACAGATAGTACAGATGGTGAGGATTGCTGCTTAGAATCTTCAAGATGTGGTTGTTTACCTATAGACTGATTTTCACTATTTTATTTAATATTTTTAATTGGAGTATCCATAATAGAGGGAAATTCCAGTGCCCACTGACCCCACCCACCATGCAGTCCTATGTGAGGATGCACAACAATGTTGAACAAGGACACTGCAGCAATGCCAGGGCTTTTTGACCACTAAACCCAAACACCAGCATCAGATAATGTCCACAACACCTGTTGAGAACATCTAACACTGGACCCTAGCCCGAGTAGACCAGCCAATTGACCCAAGGGGTCACCCCAAGACTGCCCATCTTCAGAAACTCAAGGCCAAAGTGATGTGTCAGAGTTAAAGCCCTCAACCACCAGGATCCTCTCCTCCCTTTCTCGGGTTGCCATGCACAGCAAACATGGGTGGATGTTTAGAGCTCAGAGGAGATAAACTGAAAGAACAGGACTTTCCCTGGGAGGTCCCCTCACCACATAGAAGAATCCACACAGAGGGGAGGGGGAGATGAAACTTCTAGGAGACTAAAGTAACTACCTACCCCTCAGAAAACTTGATTAAAAAAACGTGGTAGCCTTTTATCAGATTAAAATGGCTGAGATTATATTATACTGAGTTTCTTTGAAAGGTAACTGATAATTTTATAATTAGAAACAAAAAGCTAAATTTACCAAAGTTTTGTATGCATTGTGGGAAAACAACATAAAAATATCAGTGGACATGCAAATTATCAAAATAATATTTCAAACACTCTTAACTACAAACAAATTTGTGTGATGAAAAAATTATGCTTGTAGTGTTAAAGCACAGCTGCTTTTAACATTTTCTACAAAGTATACATTTGTTTGCTTGAAACAGTCACATGATGGCAATTTTGTAACCACTTTGTAATTGGAACTCTGAAGTCACATTCATATTGTCAGGTTTTATAGGTTGGAGTATTTATAGCAAGTATCTAGGACTTATTGGCAATAAATTTCAACAATAAAGAAATATGAACAGTCTACTTGTTTTAAAATAATATATTAAAACAAGTTAAATGTATATATGGCTTGTGTCCAAACTTGAAGTAACTGAACCAGATTGTATGAACTTTAATGAAAAAGATACTATTACTTAAAGCTGTTACAGTAGTCCGTAATAATTTCACTTAAAAAATTGCCACAAAACTTCTCTCTGTTGCTAAACCCACAACCATGCAATCCAAATTTAAATAGACATCAATAAACAAATTACAATCCATATGTATAACTCTAAATGATTTCAATTATTCAACTTTACAATTTCAGCAACATAAATTACAAACTTACTGAACACAATGACTTTCACAAAATGTTGAACAGAATAAAGACAAAATGAAGAAGGCCCAGAAGCATACTTAACTAATACATACTTGATTGACAACACAAGTCTTTTTGTCTTTTCATCAGATTTTGAAGTTAGATGTAGAAAAGTGGATTGAATGGCCAATGATGGCTAATTACCCCTATACCCCTCTCCTACTACTTACAGAGCAACAGGGGTTGTAAAAAATCTTAATAAAGAAAAATTACAAACTTAGATATTTCACGTGTCACAAAACTGAACTCACCAAGCATTATTACAAATCACACGTGCTGAGATAATGCTAAGCTAACAATTCAGATTCTGTAGTGTTAAAAAAAAACTCACTTTAAGTTAGTTTAGTTTTAAGAGTTGGAAAAATATATTTATACACAATTTATCATTCATCAAATACCAAATCCAAACAAACAATTAATATAACACCATTAAAATGTTGTTTAACACAGCAAGAAACGGTGACTAAGCTAAATGTAAATTTTCTTATTTTTACCAAAGTCTTCATGGTTGATTCTATAAATATTTGAAATTAACATTAAATTAAATACCATAAGACAATCAAAATTCTCCACGATTTTAGTGGTTATAAAGGGAAAATCTACAAAAACAAACATTTTTCTCATTGGAAATAAATGCTTAGTTAATTTTCTGAACTAAAAAAGTTGATAACAATTGCCAGCCTATTCACAAACATATAAACAAATGTCTGCAAGTAGTATTGTAAGCTTCATTTCAGTTTCAGTTTAATCTAAAGTGTGGTATTACTGATAATACTTATTTTGTGTACATGCATTTTACCTGAATACTGGTCAAGCAAACAGCTGATCATAAAAACTTAATGTTTGCATATGGTTCTTCCAGCTTTGACTGGTGTAGTACATTGTGATGGTGTAAAAGATTCTTGAACCAACAGAAATTACACAATTATAGTCATAAATCAATTAAAATGTAGACATTTTCCAAAATAACAAAAACATTATTTTTTACTGAATTTTAAGGGTTTTAAAAATAGCAATTTTGAATTTAATGACTTTTAATAATATGCAGGAATCCTGTTGCAGAAAAAGTACTTTTGCCTCACCACATAGAGAGAAATACAAATCTCACTTGAACATGTACTAATTTCTATTTTCACATCACTTCCTTCCTCCTGTTTCACAATTTCTGGTACAATGATGGTGTGGTTATTTTCTTGTTTGTTATGTTCACCATATTCGTCTTCACTTGTAGACAACATACGTGGCGGTTCCTTCTTTATTTTCCGTGACCTCATTGGTGTTATCTAAAATAGAGAGATGATTTATTGTAATTACGTAAATAAGCATGAATAAACAGTAAACAGAGAATATCTTGAAAACAAACCACTTGAGTAACATTTTACAAACTTATTTCTACTGACTGAACAGGTCTTGATTTTAAATGTCCTATCATTAACTGTTTCACAAAACAGACTTGGTATAACATACGAGTTCATCTACACATTTGCACACAGTTTTTCATGAAATACTTTACTAAAAATTTGTTTGTTAAAATATAGATTGTTTCATAACTAGTCTGAGTGCAAGGTGATTTCATGCTATGGATAAAAAAACTATTCTTCATTCCAAAAATCTCAAATATTATTTGAGTAATCTATAAAACCTACTAAATACATTTAAAATGTTTCTTTTCAATAAGACTTTACAACCATCATTAAAGAATTAGGAAATAAATGTCAATTATTCTTTTTCTATGATATAATGACTACTTACCATAACATGAAAATACAAAACAGTCTAAATAGCTTAAGTTGCTATATATTTATTAATTTTGCCTAGCTAACAAACCTTGCATTGACATGGTGTACATGTAATCATGTTATGTATCCAATAATACAAAACTGACCTTTTGTCTTCCCTGTTTTGGCCATGTCATACAGTCACATTTCAATTACTATACATTACATGTGTATATAGATTATTACCATTTAAAAATAAATTATTAATCTTATTTTTATTAAAATACAGAACATTCTAGCTGTGACCTTTGAACTCAGTTGCTGTTGAACATAGGTTGTTAAGCCTTTTAAAATTTAGCACGTGAAAGATAAAATTTTTTCAGGTTTTTATGTGTCATATATATAGCAAATAATCAAAAAATCATATTATTAATAACTATACTCATACCACAGAATTCTATTATAATTTATTAAGCTTTCTAACTAAGATGTATTTAGATTTATTAAAAGATATGAAACTTCAAGCAGACTAAAAACACAACCTACCTTTTTGAAATCGTTTTGAAAGAACGTGGTAGCCTTTTCACAGAGTAAAATGGCTGATAAAACCCCTATGGGAACATTCTAAGTTGATGATTGGTTATTCATATGTCACATATTTAAGTCAGTGTATATAAGGGACTGTTTCCAAAAATAGAAAAGGATGAATGAGGCCATTGTGTTTGATTCAGTATACAAGCAAAATAAAAGGGTACAAGGTTATCTTTTTATATTCTACCTTGTTAATGCTGGTAATCTGAGTTCCTTATTTGCACTGTTACGTATTTTTTGATGTTTTATGTTCTTTGTAGACTAAACGCAACAGAAAAATGCAGATAACAGCTTGTATAATTTATTACACTAAACTATTAACAAATATAATAGATATAACATAAATTATATAATAACAGTGACAGATATTAAGTTACAACATTTGAAATTAATTACAAAACAAAATAATACTAGTTTCAAACTTCAAAATTAAAATGAAAGTCTCAAATTCCAGTCTAGGGTGTGAATTTGGTCCCACAAAGAAATTCCGAAACAGTTCACAGTTAAATAAATTTGCCGTCTCTCAGCACAAGCAGTAATTCAGATGTATCGTAGAGATTGACGAAATAAAATCACAGCTTCCGTAGATCTAACTTCAATCACAAATCCAAGTTGAATATTCACAGCAAACACTTAATCTTTCTCAAATAACTAACTCTCTTCTTTTGAAATAAAACTGATGTCTGAATCTCACTCTTTTTCTTCGAATAAAACTAATGACTGAATCTATCTTCTCTTTTTGAATAAAAACTGATGACTGAATCTCTTGCATCTTCGTCTGTTTATATATTGTAGGCCTAAACTCCTCGAAAGACCGTGAAAGTTCTACAGGTCTCCAGAGCAATCCACGCATATCCGTTCTTGCACGAGACCACACGTCTAGACACGAAGTCACCAGCACTCATTTACAAACATATGATTGGTTTACTTAATTCAAGAAAATTCTAAATGTTACCCTAAATGAATAACAAAATATTAGTTTAAACTTCGAAACAATAATATCAATATGGAAAAATGAAAATTCAAACACAACACGACATGTTGTCGTTAACAAAATATTTACACATATACATAACACTCTCCCCCTTAAAAGTAAAGAAAAAGTTTGAGCTTGCAAAAACTTTTTTTGTTTATTTGTCTTTTTAAACCAACTTAAAAGGGTTAAAACCAGTAGATTCTGAAATAACCTCACGAACTTCAAACAATAACAAGGGAACACCCCCAACCTAGTTCTTTGAGTGTTTGTGGCAGTAATTTGGTGGAAACGATCAAAAATACCTTGTGACTCAGGATGGTACGCACTGGATGAAATTTGGTGGACGTTTAATTCATGTATGGCTTGTTCAAATAGTTTGGACATAAAATTTGTGTCTTGATCTGATTGCACAACTTTTGGAATTCCGAACATGGTAAAGGATTTGACAAGAGCAGTGATTTTTCTCAAAGGAATTGCCTCAGGGAAACGTGTAGAAGCACACATGATCGTCAAGAGGCATTCATTTCCTGCTTTGTTTTTTGGCATTGGGCCAACACAGTCGATAATGACCCTTGAGAACGGTTCTTCAAAGGCAGGAATAGGCTGCAGTGGTGCTTTTGGAATCCCTTGATTTGGTTTTCCTGTCATTTGGCAAAAATGGCATATCTTACAAAAGTCAACAACATTTTGGCGCATCTTTGGCCAATAGAAAGGTCGTCGGATACGATCTAGGGTCTTTCTTACACCTAAGTGTCCCGCCAATACATGGTCATGAGCAAGACTAAGAATATCATTCCGATAGCATTTTGGAATGACGATTTGGTGAATAACATTCCACTCTTCATCAGCAGCAACGTCAGGAGGTCTGTATTTTCTCATTAGCACACCTGACTTCTGGTAGTAACAAATAGGGACAGTTCCTATTTCATTTTCATCAACAGCCAGTTGTAGAAGAGAACGAGTTTCAGGATCATTGTCCTGTTCCTCAATAAGTTTGTTTCGATGAAGAGAGTCGAAAAATGTCTTAGAGTCATCAGTAGAACTTAAAGTTGAGTCAGAAATCTCATCGATGTGAGACATGAACGTATCAGATAAAAAGAAATCCTCTTTGGATTCCTGAGAACGAGTAACAGCACAGGTGGGAAAAACATCAAAAAACTCTTCAACGAGTTGCTCTGTACTGGGGCTAATAACAGGTGCTTCAACAACACGAACCTCTGGTACCACCTTACTACCAGCCAAATCATTCCCCAAAAGCATAGACACACCTTCAACAAGCAATGAGGCTTTAATACCCACAGTCACTGGGCCTGAGACTAAGTCCGAATGTAAATCTAATCTATGAAGAGGAATAGAAACGACGCCACCTTCTACACCAGAAATGAGCACACTGGCCCCAATGGATGACTTTTCAGAAAACGGAAGTACACTTTCCAAAATCAAACTCTGAAAAGCTCCAGTATCCCGCAGGATTTTAATTGGTTGTAGATGTGAATCTCCAACAAAAGAAATAAAACCTTCAGTCATGAAAGGCTTAAATTTGTCCTCAACAATATCTTCAGGTACATCAATAATATTGGGCTTAGAATCCACAGTGGACTAAACAGGGTCAAAATCATTGGGAACCAATGATGTATCCAACGAGGGCGAAATGAAACTATGGGGTGATGGCTTGTTTTTTACCTTATAGCACTCAGAAATCAGATGGCCAGGTTTCTTACAATAAGCACATGTTTTGGATGAGAATGACACGTTTTTAGTAGAAGATGAGCTTATAGAATAAGATGGAGTCTTCGTTTGAGAATTAGAAGTTTGCTCTTTTTTGTCTCTGTCGACATTTGCATAATATTTGAATGAGTCATTGGATTTCTTTGCTGTGTGAGATGTTTTGCTTTTGTATGAAAAATCTTTGTGAGTCAAAGCATACTCATCTGCCAAGACAGCAGCATCATGCATTTTGGAAGCTTTTTGTTCATCAATATAAGTTTTTAGCTCTATGGGAATACATCTTTTAAACTCTTCAACTAACATGAGTTCTCTGAGTTTTATATAATCATCTTTAATTTCTCTGGAATCACACCACCTGTCATACAGAGTTTCTTTTTCACGAGCAAATTCGACATAAGTTTGGCTGTCAAACTTTTTGTAACCACGAAATTTTTGTCTATATGCCTCTGGCACCAATTCATATGCATTCAAAATGCATTTTTTGACGTGCTCATAATCATAACTTTGCTCGGCCGTGAGTTTGAAAAATACTTCCTGGGCTTTACCCTTGAGAACACTCTGGAGTAATACTGTCCAATATTCGGTTGGCCATTTTAGCCTAAGGGCCAATTTTTCAAATTGCTGAAAATATTTATCAACAGCTTTTTCATTGAATGGAGGTACTACACGAATTTGTTTGGAAGCATCAAAATTATCCAACCGCATTTGGACAACCTTTTCTTCTGTCTGTAACTTTCTCATACTGATTTCTTTATCAGCTTTAATGCGTTCTTTTTCTACTTCAAGACGTTTGGTTTCTATTTCTAAACGAAATTTCCATTTCCATTTTTTTTAATTCGAAATCTGGGTCAAAATGAGCGACATGCAATTGTTGTGCAACTTTTTGAGGTAAAACTTTTTGGCTGACCAAATGTTCAACAATAATTTTTTTAATATCTGCTTTCTTCATTGATTGCTTCACTTCTAAATTAAAATGTTTACCAACATCAAGCAATTCAAATTTTTTTAATTCACTGATTAATTCAAAAGAGGTATTCTGATTAAATTCATTTATAAAATCTTCAAGTTGGAATGCCATTTTGAATATACAAGCTGTCTATCTGTATAGAATATAAATCTTATTTTATAATAAAATTAAATTGTTTGTTCGATATCCCGGACGGGCCCCCAATTTTCTGTTACGTATTTTTTGATGTTTTATGTTCTTTGTAGACTAAATGCAGATAACAGCTTGTATAATTTATTACACTAAACTATTAACAGATATAACATAAATTATATAATAACAGTGACAGATATTAAGTTACAACAATCAAAATTAATTACAAAACAAAATAATACTAGTTTCAAACTTCAAAATTAATCACAATACAAAACGGTACTAGCCTGTATCTAATGTAATGATCTAAAATGAAAGTCTCAAATTCCAGTCTAGGGTGTGAATTTAGTCCCACGAAGAAATTCCGAAACAGTTCACAGTTAAATAAATTCACCGTCTCTCAGCACAAGCAGTAATTCAGATGTATCGTAGAGATTGACGATATAAAATCACAGCTTCCGTAGATCTAACTTCAATCACAAATCCTAGTTGAATATTCACAGCAAACACTTAATCTTTCTCAAATAACTAACTCTCTTCTTTTGAAATAAAACTGATGTCTGAATCTCACTCTTTTTCTTCGAATAAAACTAATGACTGAATCTATCTTCTTTTTTCGAATAAAAACCGATGACTGAATCTCTTGCATCTTCGTCTGTTTATATATTGTAGGCCTAAACTCCTCGAAAGACTGCGAAAGTTCTACAGGTCTCCAGAGCAATCCATGCATATCCGTTCTTGCACGAGACTACACGTCTAGACACGAAGTCACCAGCACTCATTTACAAACATATGATTGGTTTACTTAATTCAAGAAAATTCTAAATGTTACCCTAAATGAATAACAAAATATTAGTTTAAACTTCGAAACAATAATACCAATATGGAAAAATGAATAATAGAAATGAAAATTGAAACACAACACGACATGTTGTCGTTAACAAAATATTTACACATATACATAACAGCACAAACTATAGATTTAGTATTTTGACATCACAAACATCTAATTTTAAACAGTGCTGCATTCAACATATCTGTGACTCACTAAAACCTATATTTAAGTCTGTTCTTTTAATATTTACTTTTAAATTAAGAAATTAACTTATATACTAATAAGAGTGTTTGAATTATAATTTTCAATTTGATTCCAACTTACTGACAAATGTTCATAAAACAGTCGTTCAACATAATTTTCAATGCAAGTCAACAAGTGCAATGACATGGCCTTTGACCCCTGACCTGTCACAAAAGGGTTAACCTAAATATTTACATAAATTAATGCATAAGTAACACAATGGAGCACATTAACTGTCTAAGCCCTTATCAACATAATTAAACATAAGTGAAACTGCATGTATGTTACAGCCACAAGTAAATAACTTTCAGCACCTTATGATTACATACATATGCACACCGGAAAAGCCTTTAGCTTTTCTCTTCATGAAAATAAAATTTCAAATCTCTTAGCTGTATTTAGGTGACAAATGGTAGAAAAATAAGACATATATACAATATTATTAATGCAAATTGTTTATAAACATGTCTCACATTCACATAATGTTAACTAGCAAACAACCTTAAACATCAGATAGAGTGGGGGGAGTTTCTTTGTTGGGTTTGACAAATTTACTAATATCTCAATAAATGAAGAAATTTGGAGGTTCAGTTTTGTAATTTTTAATAGTAGTTAGCTATTACTTCTATTTAATTGGTTTTAAACTGCAGCAGTCAAATTTTAATATTAGAAAATTCTCAATTAGAAAATTAGAGAGGTCAGATGTGTCATGTGACACAGAAATTGAGAATTGTTTTATTTCTTTTTGAAATCAACATTGAATATTATTATGTACACATTAAGATAGCTGCAACACAAAAAGTTTTGCATCCAGTCAGAATGACCAGTAGATTCTGTCTCTGTCAAGTTAAAGGAAATGCTGTATGTGCACACACACACACACAACAAAACTAATCTTCTGATTTTTTTTAATGCTACAACACATTAATGTTAAAATATTATAAATCTAAGTGCTTCATATAATAAGTATGATAACACTACAGCACTGTTTTTTTTTCTTTAAAGTTACAGTATAACACTTAACAACTCATTGGTAAAGTTTTTGAATTTACAACTAATATTAAAAACAATGAAGCAAACTTTCTACAACTACTACTTCACCTTTGGTGTTTTAATGTTTTCATCTTTATCTGGCGTAATATAGATATGATTTTCAAGTTGCTTCCTTCTTTGTTTTCTATAGTCTGCAGTGTACGTCACAGAATTTTCCAATATGACAAGTTCCGGAATACTTATATTTAGTAACTCTTCTTTCATGTCTGAATAACAACAAAAATTACAGTAATTTAGTATCCCAGATTAACGACAGTGAAACCTAATAATGTACACTTAACACCCTAGAGACCATACAGCTTATAAACTGCATTAGCATTGTATCTAAGAAAAAATTAATACATTTATAAACAGAGTATAATTGCATATAAAATTATGACTTCCTACAGATCAGATAATTTCTAAGATTAAACTGTTTCCATAAAGTACTCCAAGAGTCAATCTTGAGTGTTTTTTGTTGTTTTTTTGTATTTTATATTAATATTTTATACACATTGTAAGACTCATGGGAAGTTGTATAATAAAGAATAGATTACAAAATAAATTAAATTATGACATTAACAAATAAAATTTAAAAACAGGTTGTTTTTGAGATTTATTAAACTTGAAAAAATAAAATGATGAAAAACACATCCCAAAGTAAACATTTCCCTTTCTTCCATGAATGGTTAACATGTTAGCTCTCAAAAATTAAGAACACTTCAATTTTAGAACATTTACTGTTTAACAAATTAGATGGTTTTGAAAAGATATATGGAACTGAAGTCCTTTATTCACTACTTGTGCCTGTAGGCATTATAGGAAAATGCAATTTTTTCTAGGCACAGTGTGTAGCCTTCATTTTTTAATTAGCTTCCATCTTCCTGTTTTATGAAAGTTGGTTGTTGGAGATACTTACTTGCTAGTTTATTGGGTGGGAGTCGCGTGTTAGGCAACCAAACTCTTCAACTACTTGATTTTACACATGATGTGGAACTGGCTCTACTCTAACCACATTTTTGATAACTTCATTTCTGATTTGTTTGTTTTCTGTTTATTGCTCTGTGCAGGTATCTTATTTCATGTGATTATGAGAACAGTAACAAAGGATTGAGATGAAGAATATACTTTTGAATTTATGTTTCGTTTATCAATATTACTGGATGTTTCAAAAGTTGGGTCCAATTGATGGATAACATTATTTGTTTTCTGATATTATGCTTTTCTATCTCATAATCCAACTTTGCATCTTCTGTTAATACACTGCCAAGGTACATGAATTGCTTTGCTTGACATATTCATGATTTCTTTGAATTGGATATTAAGGGTTTGGGAAATTAGATAACAGCCATTCTTTCTGGTTTTGTTAAACTGATTCTCATTTCACATATGTAACAGGTTTCATTAACTTGTATGTTTATAGAACCTGTTGCTGTCCTCATGGAAGAAACTGTGATCATCTGAGAAATTGTTTCATTCTGCAATGGGATTAGATTCTTTGCTTATTTTATCAACACAGACAATTAACAGCAATGAAGGCAATATACACCCTTGTCTCAATTCTAATGTTACTTGGAGCCACTATGCAAGTCCACACATTTTGTTCTGACTGCATACTTACCATCTCTGTATCAAATATTAATGCTACTGAACAACTAACTGTTCATTGGCACCATAATCCTCAAGCACTACCCATGGCCACTAAATCAAATGCCTTTCCTTGATTGATAATCTCATATTCAAGCTCTTAGTTGAATCCAATAGTTTCACAACACAGCTGCTGTAACACAAATATAGAATGTCTACATTGTCTGCCTTTCCTAAACCCAAAGTGAGTATTGCTGAGCTATTGTTTGGCAAAAGGTCATAGTCAAATCCACAGTAACAGGATTACAAATTAGCTTATACAGCTTTGAAGACTTTCTGTATATATTTGTATACAATGATCCCTGTGTATACACTGTTCCTTATCGTTCTTGTGTAAGATTTTGAAGAATATGCTGCTTCAATCCATCTCATACTTTTAAAAAATTCTATGAAGCTGTTAGAATTTAAGAGCTATTATCAATATAACTTTACTGAAATACCAATGTGTAATAATAACAAGTCTTGTTTTTTAAAATGTTTCTGTAGTTTTGTAATACACATAAATTTATGTGGTAACAGAATTACTTCCTTTTTAAGAGAACTACACTAGAATTTTCCTCCAAGCAGTATATGAGAAGAACAACAGGTGTCCTGTATGCAAACTTAATGACTCCTTTAATAAACAGAATCAGATTGCTCAGTAATGGCAAATGGTTATTTGTTTAAAACAAATTAAAATAGGACACTAAAATTTAGTAACAAATTGCAAGTTCACACATTTTCATAAATATTGGAATTCTGTCTTCAGCTCTTAGTTTGAGAAAAATTTATTTCAAAGATGACAGCTGGTTTTCTTGTTTCTTTCAAATGACAGAAATCTTGCATAGTATCAGTTTCATTTTTGGCCATAATGATCAAAGACAAGAACCTTAATTTTACTGGCTCATCATGTTGGTGAATACCTCGTGGTCTTCCAATCAACCAGTAGGCCCTATACATTGACCAGTATGTGGCTTGCCATTTTCAAGTCTGAATTTCTTATGGCAGGCTGGGCTCATTCAGAAAAACATGAAGGTTGTTAGTAGTTTTATTTATTAAATTTTTGAATTAAAAAAATCAAATCAACAATTTATAATTTGGCTTGGCTTAGGAATGCTTTCACTGAAACTATTAGGGTTTTTTGTTTTTTTTTGTTGTTATTGAAGTGCTGACAAGAGAAAAGGCAACTGTTTGATAACACTGTCAACTTTTTTCTTTACTTATACACAGACTGGTGTGAAGAACATTGTGCTAATCAATTAATTGAATGTAATATAGAAGTCATTGATTTGCAACTAACACAAAACACCCAACTCTGTTCATGGGTTTCTTTTTGGAACACCTTTATCTCAAAAAAAAAAAAAAAAATTAAATCAGAAATATTTTTAACAATAAATTTGATTAAAAATTATTTGTGAATGTTTTGCCTCTAACATATACTAATGAATAACATAAAACTTATTTTAAGACTTCAAACCTTTCCAAAAAAGTTTCATTGTAACCATAATGCTAGAAATGAAATACGGGGTTAGATACATTACATTAAAATAATTTACAACTTGCAAATTAACAACTCACATCATAATCACACTCAGTGGATAAGAATGCATTGAAATTACATTTTAATAGTTTGTAGGTAATTCAATAACGCTGACATCTGATCACTTTTGGAAAGGGCACGTAAAAGCGTTTTGTACAAATGATCATTCACTTAAACCATCAAGATTTTTGTTTTTCTAATTAGAAATTTAGAATTTCCAAGACAAAAATAACCCTTGTACTTAATGGCACGTGTGTGTATTTTCTTATAGAAAAGCCACATCAGTCTATCTGCTGAGTCCACTGAGGTGAACGAAACCTTTGATTTTAAAGACATAGAAGCGTGGATAAACTTGGAGACCAGAACTACTAAAATAACCTGAAATAAGTTATACTCCAACCACAGTAATTAAGGTACAGCATTTTATAACAGGTGGAAATCCAAATTACACATGCCAGAGTAAAAATTATACATGTGTTTCAGCCAAAAGTATGCAATATGATCATGAATGGTCTTCATCGGAAAAAGGAACAATCATGTGTACCCAAGTGTCTTCCATGATATATCAATTCAACCATAACATACCTCAAGCAACTGAAAAATACAATGGGTATCCATATTATTTCATATAACAAAATATCTGTAAAGTCACCAAATGCAGTACTTGTGAATTTATAAAAGTACTGAAACAGGTACTCAAAAACTGTTGTCCTCATGAGCTGAATGAAGTGTGTAAAACAGCAGAGAACAGGGATGTATATTAAACATAACACCTTTACAACAGAATATTTCAATAAAAAAAATTATGCTCTATACACACAGCATGACAAACCAAGAGACACTGGCTGTAATGACATTGTAAAGCTTCTAAGTAATTTTTTTTTCTGTGCTATCATTTAATGACATCATTAGGAAAAAAACAAGTCCTGACCAGTCCAATCAGATTTTCTTAAATTATAGGTGTAGTCTGGTCTATGCTTCAGGGATATTAGCAAAAACTGCAAATCTACTATAAAATCAAATTCAAATTTTCTGGAGTCTCACATTCCAAATCTCCCCTCCCCCCCATTCACATACAAAAAAATCAAATACAACAATTAAACACTAAGTATAATACAGAGAAAAACATGTAAATTGTAGGCATATTATACTTTATTATTTTCTGGACTCAACTATGCTACTTTCTTGTATGGAAAGGTCTGAACAGATGTAATGTCTTGAATGTCAGACAACCATAAAGAATCTGTTGTTTTAAAATATTTTAAGAATTTAAAACTCATCACAGTTATTTCAAAAAGCCATTTTCATCAGCATGACAATTAGACATTTCACCCAACTCCATAGCCTAACAGTAGCAGCACTTGATATAGCTTGAAATTCTATTTCTAACAGCTAGCTTCACAACTGAAGGAAAAAACATCTTCAAAAATCAAATAAAATGTTGATAATTCTTATTTCTTACTGTTAAATTGATGGTAGGAGCTGCTTAGAGCAAGTGTTATTAACAGTACTTAATTTCAAAAACTCAACTTCTCAGTATGGAGAGTCTTCATCTCAGACTTTTCAATATCCACTCATTTATACTTGCCCTTTTGAAAATTCTGGATTTACCCCTGTACAGATCCATGCGAATTGGCAGCTTAGCACTAAAGTGGCAGTAATGAGTCATCACACACAATTATCAATCATCTGTGGACGCCATGGTAATTACTAAATAAAGTCTATCATGGGAATTCCTTTTGCTAAGCTTGAGACATTTATACACATTTTAAATGTGTGATTATAACAATGGAAATAATAATTTACAAAAATTATATATCTGCATAACTTGAATTTGAGAAATATTAATTAATCTTTTAGGTATTTAATATTGTTTCTAACACTAAATTTACCTACACTGTGAAATATCAACAAATCTGACAAATTATGCATTCTAATATAGTTGGAAAAATCACCCAACACTGCAACATCAGTTAATTTCAAATCATTAGATTGTGAGATTGATATAAGCCAAAATGTCAAACAGATTTAACAACTTGCATAACTGCATTAGCCTGTCAATACCATATAATAAAATAGCTTTGCAATATGAACAATCTGTGGTGTACAAATAAATAGCAGTATGTACTCATGCTCAGGAAATATATGAGAAATGTAAATTAGTTTGAAATAGTGAGAAAGGGCTAGAAATATTAAATCACCTTATCACTGTAAATGCAATCAACTGAATATTACTGATATCAGATTAATAAACTTAAACGTGAATCTAAAAAGGATTCATGGAATTATTGATAAAAGATTAATACAACACAAAATAATATATTAATTTCTAATAAAAAGTAGCATACCATAGGATTTTTTATATTTAAACGTAATAGATACAAAGAAGATGAAAAGTATAATCTACTAATTTGGTTTTTAGTTTGGAATTAATTCTAGTTTATTAATTAAACGTAATACAAATTTAAAAATCTATGTCTACCTGCAACTGCCAATACTTTTGCTGAAAGTATTTCCTCTTCATCTTCATGCGGTTCTTCGCCATCTACCCTGAGACAAACTTTAGGTCTGAGGAGACCCATCTCATTGATCTCTCCACATTCATCATCGTTATTAACAGTATTGTCGATAGGCCCAGCGTCATAGTTGCCTCTTTCTTCTAATTCGACTGTCCACCTCACTTCAACATTTGCATCAATATCAAATAGTGGATTTTGTTCTTTTTCATAACCCACTACTGAAGTACTGCGGCATACTTCAACCGTATTTTTCTGGTAAAAATAAAGTAATACGTACTTCATTATTCTTTGAGCAAAATGAAATGTTTTTCATAGATGAACGTTCTGTGAAAAACAAAATATGATTATGGAGTTTTCCTAACCACGTAAGTAATACGCCACCTATACCACACAACTCCTTTGTTCATAATTACCTACACCCACACATAAACACAACAAAAATAGTATTTCAATATGATCAGTCTTTTGTGTAGAAATTAAAATGAGTGAAAGTACAAAAGAAATATATGCTTTCGATGAGAATTATCACTTTACTCGGGAACTAAATGAACAAAATAAGTTAGTTCGAAGTTATGGAAAGAGGTAAAAATTATTAAATCGCACGTATTATTTTCAGCATGGTTAATTTAGTATTATAAAAATTATGTTAACCAAATTATAGGTAAATCTAAAATGTAAACTATTTCATGGAAGTCGCTGTAATTATCTAAAATAATTAAAAAATGTTTTGATTTATTGTTCACGAATCCACTCTACGACTAACTGTGAGTAATGTAATTTAAATCACCACTAATCATGATACATTGTAACTTGTGCATAAAAATACGTTTATTTTATCGTATAGCGCAAGGGTTTCCAAACCTTTTTGGACAAGGGCCGGGAGGTAGATCTTTCTAGGCTTCGCGGGTCGGAGGGGTTGTGGTAAAATCAAATAGGAATGTATACATCATCAGAATACAACATGACTAATCTATTTCTCCCAAGAGCACATACTGAAAATATTTGAGATGTACAATCACACTTTTTTTAGCATTAGAGAGAGGCATGAAAGTGGTGCTTTTCTGAAAAAATTCACTTTATTTAAGTTCAAAGTTAGTGCTCCCTATCGTCAAAACTCATTGTAAATGCTCCTCAGATATGGCTGATTTGTAACTATATTTTACGTAATTCAGCTTTGAAAATGTCTTTTCACAGAAATAGGTAGTTTCAAAAACTGAAATGAATCCACGAGCAAAATATTTAGATGAACATATTGATTACTTGGGAGGCATTTATAGAATTCTATCAGTTTCCCTTCTTTGCATTTGTCCTTCAACAAGCCGTTGGATAACAACTCAATTACTTTCATTTGCAATTCAGGTGGCAGTTCATCAGTAACACAATCAAAGGAGTTTGGGAGATCCTTATTTCTGTTGCATTGGTATCAAGAGAAGAAAAACGCGTATTCAGCTGTAGTTTCAGGCCAGAAAGAATATCTTGTGCAAACCTGCGTAGGAATGGGGATCCCGCTTCTTGCTTGAACTTTTCACAACATGAAATATGTGTGAACTTCATCATCAACTGGAAGTCAAAAACAATTAGTTTTGCTGAAATGCTTTCACCTGTTGCAGATAAGCGCAGTTTCCCCTTATAATCTAAAATTGAATTTGATAGTGTGAAACAATAAAATGACCCTCTTAATATGCATGTGCTGTTAATCCAGTTTTAACCACCAATAATTATTACTTATCACTGAATAATAACCAGTTTTACTTACATAAATATTTTTCAACGCTACACTGAGTTGCTGTCACTGCAATCCTCAAAAAGAAGTCTCAGATGTTTTGACACATCAGATATCATTCTGTTGTGAAGTTGGATAGCTGATTACATAACAACACCAGGGATTCATACCTACTCTTACAGATAACTGCCTTCCTTACTTCCTAGAAGCTAAGTTATGTGACATAGCACTGACGTACTAAACTTTGTACGTAGTAAACCAAGGGGTCCACTTTGCATACATAGTGGTCCTATAGTTTACTTTTCCACGTACACTTATCTATTCACGGTTCCTGGACCTGATCTGACAAGACAAAATTAGTTTAAATGTTACACTGCAAAAATAATAAGCTTAACAGTACATTAATTCCAAGAATACTTATGTCAAACCAATGTTGATGATGGTTATCTTTGTTGTATGACATACTTTAGATATATATAGTTACCTGCTTATTCATTAGTTTGATTGATGATTCTGTGTACTGGCTGTTCCTGTACATCCTTGTAGAATGGCACTCACATAACAATACTCAATAACCACTGAGAAATTTAAACTAACCATCAAACCTTCAGATGCAACCCAACTATTGCCTTCCTTCAGTTTATGGCCACACTTGACTAGGGTTCCCGTGGTTTCTTGGAATTGAAGTGATATTTTTTGCAACCTAATGTTTGCTCTCCTACACCTGCTGAGCTGCCACTCAAAACTTAAAGTCTTGTCTACCTTGATACTCAGCATAGCAAGAGAAACTGAAATTCTCTTTATAAGTGTTTTACTCTACTCTTTCAAAATGATATAATTGTCATAGATATATCATTTAAACCATAAGAGGCCTAGGATAGTCATGCTCATTCTCTGAATACCAGCATGACTACATCACCATCTCAAAATGTGTGTAGCTGGTTGATCCCTAAGTGGGATCAAACATTGTGCTTCTTGGGTGTTTGGGTAGGATGATCAGAGTTGAATCCATTGCTTTGAAATTACCATTGGGTAGTCCTTCCAAAACTAGTTTACAAAGTTATCTTTGCAATCTATTGAGGCTATTTCAGGTAAAATTTACCACATGAGCAGACTCATATTCTTTTTGAACATTAAACTCATGTCAATGGATTTCTCTATTTCCCTTCTGGTGTCATGTCCAATGCAACACAGTAATGTTTGTTTCACAATCATAAAGTTGTGCATCACTGAAATGTTCCATGAGATATACAGCCAGATCATTCCAAAGTCAAACCAATATATTACACAGGTTACTTTAGAGTCCAATTGTTCCTTCACTGTACCCTTCAATTCTGGGAGGATATTTGCTTAATTTTGATCATTGGGAAAAGCAGCACACCAAAACGTCTCCCTTAGTAATCTTTCAAAACATGTCCTTTACGTTATGGGTACAGTATAGTAGGCACTCTCAGATATTCATAGTCCAGGATAAGAGAATAGTGGCTTGGCTTGGAAAGACGTATTACTATCTTTGTGCTCATTGTCAAATCTGCTGGTGAAATAGCTTAGTATTATCAGGTAGTTTCCACAAAAGCTTGGGTTTGGTTCCTCTGACTATAAAAGATTTGGAATTCCTATACAGACTGCCCTCATTAAGTCTCAGATTCACCATATACCACTCTGTTGTGATGATTTTCAGTTATCATTGCTTTTCTCTCAGTTTATCCACAAGGGAAAGGAATGAACAACCATTTTAAGTTGTCATTAGCTGCAACTAGATTAAAGTTATAAATTTTCTCAGCATTAGCAAAAAAGTAATGTACAAGAAAGGACTTCTCCAGAGCTGACATGTCTTTGATACAACTGTCTCTCTTTGGTGGCTGGCTCTTCCTCTTGGTTATCTGTCATTCTAGCAGTGGAAAATCAAACTTCCATAATTTAAGGCCATTTTAAACTTACATTTCAGAACAGTGAGAGTGGAGGCAATATACATATTCATATAAATAGGAAAACTGTACAATAAAATATTCTAATTGTAGCATAAATGTACTCCTTCCTATACATTCCGAGTTATATTCAGGTAAAACTGGGTTAACCTCAAATCCAATAGATAGGCCCACTTAATAACAGGAGGTTTCAAATGATATTGTGAAGGACTGACAAACACTGTTGTAAAAATTGAGCTCATCTGTGGTTGTTTAAAATAAAAAAAAATCACACCAAATTGCTTTGAGACATAGAAGACAATAACTGTGGCTATCTTGTACATGTAAAAAGAACGAAACTATCATGGTTATTATTATACATGTAAGTTATTCCCCAAGAGTCACATAAGCTAAAAAAAATCTTTTTATTGCAATTAAATATATGAGAAAGAAAATGTAATGGAGAAATATGTGAACAAATAATATAACCCCAGTGAAGTGTCGTGCATATTTATTTTTTAAAAGCTGAATAAATAAACATTATTTGAAATAATGGGCAACACCCACCAATATCACATAAAATGAATAATTGCAACTTGTCAATTTATCATTAATAAAATATGACAAAAATAAGCAAATAAACTGTTAAATACTCTAAAATTTTGTATTTGTTTCAAACTGAACAATGTTCGTGTTTTTAATATTATCATATGTTTATCAATGTACAATGTAGCTTGTTCTGTATTAGTTTCCACAGTTAAGCCAAAATGTTTAATTGTCATTTGACCTCAGTTTTCATGTAAACTTATAGAGCTTTAAACAATATTCATACTGGGATTTATGAGTGTCTATAGGCTTCTTTCCAAACCAGATATTATTTCACAACATTAGGCGCATAATTGGGATCAATATTTTACTAAAAAGTGAATCCAAGCCCAACAAGTCTTGTGCATGAAGAAATTACATGATTGGACTAGGATAAGAATTTGTTGTACCTATTAGCAATCAGAGTTCCATCAAGTTTGTGCATGTCCCCAATACAACTGGCTGAAATGCTACTAACACTTTCACTAGTCTTCCAAGGTGCTTTATTTCAGTTACTATTCTCCTCTCTTCCATCCAAAAAACTATCACAAGTTGATAAACAATTTTAATTTAGATTCATCCATCAGGATCTCTCTTCTAGATCTGTTCATTCCATTGTTGGAAGACTGATGGTCATTTCAGAATTTTGGTTCAGTTACCTGTTCTATGCAGTAGTTTTGTGTAGCCAGCTATTATTATGAATCTATTGAGGTTTCTTCATGCTAATGTGATATTATTGTTCAGGAGGTTACATTCACACCTGTACTTACATTTTAGACACTGACATGACGTTTTACTTACTGTTGTGTATCACATAAAAACACTACCATCAAGAAGTTTGCCATCACATTTGAAGAGTTCTGATCTTCTAGCTTGACTGTGTCTATTAACAGTACTAACTTCACAGACCCTCCTCACAGTTTTCATACCATTCCTTCGGGAACAAGAATTTAATCTCAATCTATTGCATAGAGTAGCCTTCACCAAGAAATCTTTGGTCTTTACACATCTCTCACTGGAATCATGACTGTATACATTTATCCATCATACATCTGTTGAGAACAGCATGACTGGTTATATTTTTATGTGCATTATACTAGTACGGCACTGTTGATTGGTTGAATAATAGCTACTCACAGTATAAGATACCAACATGTGACTGTACTTTGATCCAATTAATTTTTATACAATAATGGAGGAACAATGTTTTAATATCTATGTTTGATACAAATTTTATTCAGTTTCCCTAATTATTTCTTTAAGTGTAAATTTCAGTAATTTATATAACCAATAACTGGGATGTAACTTTAAGAAAATCACATTTAATTTGTTATAAAATATGCAAGATAATGTTATCACACATGCTTGAAATACAAGAAACACTAACGTTAGAGGGTGAAAAATGAAATCTCGGTCTAAAATTTCCAAAAAGAGTCCATATTTTTAGCTGGTATCAAATGTTTATAGAAATAATAAAAAAAACAACAAAAAACTTAGACAAATATATAAGAACATTACTTAAAAGTAATATGTCAGAAACAATTATACATTAAAAAAAAGCCTTCAATGAAAAAAAAGTTAAAAACATACTTCATAGATACATTTTTTTCACCAATACTTATATGAAAGAAAGTTACATAATATTAGAATTTTTTAACAAAGACCCTTCTGTTTTCACTAATTAATTTTATGTGTACTGCCTCAGTGGATTTCTAGAGTGTATAGTAAACCATAGATATTTAAAGGTACACACTGAATAGTCTGTTATTTGACTTCTTTATATTTATACTGATAGATTTTCATGATAAACTGCTTTTCTAAATTTAATAATTTTATATACGTGTACCAGAAAAACTGGTAAATTGAAAATCTTATAGAAACACAAGCTCGACAGCGACTTTCAGTTTTTCAAAAATAAGTTGTCATTGATTTATTGAAACAGAATGAAATATTACAAAGCTTTTTACAAGATACACATAATACCGAATTTTGGTAAATCATATAGCATGTTCTACACAAAACGTCAGGCCATAATATTCCTTTCAAAAGAAACTTTTAAATTCAGTAAAAACCTTTTTACTTCATGTTTACTTCTATTACTTGCAGTTACTATCCTGTTCTGAAAGTAATCGGTGTATCTGAAAATACTGTGTGTGTGTATATGTAACAAGGAACTCAACTGTACATTTGAATTATTTCACATCTTGTTCAAAGTATATTATTAGTTTTTACTGCATCTCTTTCAGTTGAAAAATAGATTGTTAATGAGATGTAGAACTAATTAAACCTCCTGAATGTTAAAACAGTTAATTTTCAACAAAATTTTTAGAACTAGAATTGTCTAATTACTCATATACAGTTTCATATTTTTAATAGAATAGATATGTTTTTGTTGCCTGGTGTTATTTATTCTCCTGTTAGCCCAAATACTTTGAAAGTTTGAATAATAAAACAACACACACAAAGAGAATTTAAATAACAAATTTTCTAACAAATAATCTTTAAAGTTAGTTAGCTCTTCCACAGCTAATAATTGATAACTTTCTTTTGTTTGTTTCTTTGTTTTGGAATTTCACACAAAGCTACTCGAGGACTATCTGTGCTAGCCGTCCCTAATTTAGTAGTGTAAGACTAGAGGGAAGGCAGCTAGTCATCACCACCCACCGCCAACTTTTGGGCTACTCTTTTACCAAGGAATAGTGGGATTGACCGACACATTTTAATTCCCCCATGTCTGAGAGGGCGAACATGTTTGGCGAGACGGGGATGCAAACCCCTTAACACACTTGGTCTTTCTTTTATCATGCATTACAAATTTTTTAAGTCTTAATAATTATTTCTTTTTTTTTAATTCAAATAGTCATATAAACAGAAAACTATAAGTACTCCTTAATAAAATACATATTTTAACATAAAAATTGTGTGTTTTATAGATTAAACAGTGTCTTCTTACATTTCTAGTTTGTGTAAATGTTCTTCCACAGACTTGACAACCTTTAGGTCTCACTCCTGTGTGAATCACATGATGGTAATTTAAGTGACTGCTCACTCTGAATTTCTTGTCACAAATATTACAAGTTTGATCTTTCTTCTGTGTTGGTAAAAATTGTAAGATTTTAAACTTCTATCACATAGGTCACAAGTATACGTTTTCTCTGTTAATTCGATAATGTTTTTAAGGGATATTTCAGCTTTTAGTTACTGGCTTCCTATGAGCCAATGATTTTTCTGCATACTCATTATCAAGCACAAAACCATTTCTATTGAAAATAATGCCACAGTCTTCTGACATGCTCAGTGGTTTATTCTTCACAAGAACTGTTTTTGTTGAGATGAAAGTAGAACTATTCATCAATTAATTATGCTATAAAATTATCATCAAATCTTAAAGCTTTTGAAAACACATATATTAAGCAAATAATCTTGATGTAATAAAGTTACTAACCTTAAACACAAAAAATATTTATTTGCAGAACTTGACATGGGATTCAAGTATGTATCTCTTTCTGAATATTCACGACCAAGCTATTTTTAATGTTCCACAACACTGATTCTTTTTATGCTCTCTCTTTTTAAAGATGTACTTTACATTTAAAATATTACACAATTAATGAGATACTCTTTCACCAATAAAAATGTGCAAGGATGATAGTTATGGCCATTACTGATGTGTTATAGACAACTGGGCATGAGAATGGGTGACAATGTGTCAGCTTTATACATTTCACAAATATTGAGATTGCTCTGGATAGAACAAAACTTATCCTTACATGAAAAAACTGTACAAAAAAGAAATAGGAAACATAATCCTTTGATGTGTTTTTATTTTTGTACAACAAGAGAAGACACGCACAAAGAACACTAACCATACAAAAGAATCACAAAAAAATAGGTATTAGACATAAAAACATTGTTTGGAAATCAGGAAAGTCTCAGATATTACAGTTTATCACAAAACAATTTTATGATGTATGAAAAGATCCTGCTAAAGTAATTGACTAAATCTAACAATGTTTCCTTTATTCCACACTACCTGTAGTAGTGTGTCTTCTAACTGCAGTGAATGATACAAATATATTTATTCAATAACTGTAACAAACAATTCACTCACACTTTATTATCACAGTAAAGCAACACCAGCCTATCAAAAATTTTCAACAGCCCTTTGACGTTAACATATATATTTTAGCAAAGTGTTTTAAACTCTTGAAAGCTTCTGCAATTTACAGCATTAATAATTAACAATTTCACTACTGATATATAACCTAAGGTTATAATAGGCCCTTATTTTAAATTTCTATAATTATTGTACCAATTGTCCTCTTTTTTGTTATAATTCGGCTCACTGGCTTTGGACTTAACAATTACATAACTCTCCTTACAGTATCCTTTTTAGAGTGTTGAAGTCTTCTCATTGTTGTAGAAATAGCAATAGCATAAATAAAAAAGGACATCTTTTAACAGATATTATGTGATTATTCCATCAAAATATATACATACTTGTAAATTATAAAAACAGAAATATGAAAAAACTACTCATTTTTATCTTAATATTCGTGCTGGACTAGAACGTATCATTAATAATCACTGATAGAAACTGGTCAATTTTTTTCAGAATATCTCTATGAATTTTAACCATACTCTTTTCACACAAGAAATATTTGTTCATTACAAATTTTACAAAAAATTACAATTTTTTGAGAAAATAATAAAATCTTTATATTTTCTTTTCCAAAAACAGAGAGTACTTCCACAATATCCAATCACACACATGAAAAGTATGAAAAGATGATAACTTACATTTCTTATTATACACACAAGTACAGAAATATATAAAATTATTACTCATGTGAATCTACCATAAAAAAGGAAAATTTACTTTTCTAAATTAAAATATCTCTAACACCTTTTCACATACATTCTCACCACTGACAATGTTGTATCAGAAATGAGACACTTACAGTAATATATAGAGAAATAAACATCTTTTGGAAAACCAGATTACCTTAATATGGTATGTAACAATCATAAAACAAAAGTATCAGAAACATTACAGCAAAAAGGTAGAAGTAAGATTAAACTTATATTTTTGATGAAATCAATGTCCTCCAAGAAAACAAAATTATCCTGAATAGTGAGTAGGTGTTTGTAGAGAATCTAATAAGTAAGCATATCTACAAACTCTGTTTCTATTACACAAGTATAAATGATTATCAAAAAGTCAACTGCATTCATCCCTTTAGTTATTAAGTAGTTTTATTGTGTTTTTCAACTTATACTATCATGTTCATTCACCATTAGACTCAATACTCTCACTTACTTCTGCACACTAACATGCAAATAATAATGCAGCAAACCTCCAACAACAGGAGAGCATCACTATTCAAATTGTAACTTGTCCTTTTCTAATTTTGCAGCTGTTAACCACACAACTCACACAAGTGGATAGAACAGTTGAGAAATGTGAGCAGAGTAAGTATCAGGAATATGTTTAGTTTTAAAAAATGTTAACTTCTGAGATATACATTATATATTCTCATAAAAAACTAGATTCCCACATTGAACATGAGAAGGGCTGGTGAGAAGATGATCTTCCTTAAGAAAAACCATGGGGAGTTAGAAGGAACTACAAACAACACAACCATGGGAGTCTGTACCACTTTTTTAGCCAGTTATATTCTTCACTTGTTAGGAATATGTTGCTAAAACTTTGTAAACAAAATTTTACAGTAAGAATGAGACCACTGGTGTTGAGTGTTTATGGTGCAACAGACTGTAAAGGGGAGATCAACCTCAACGAACACCAAGTAGCATCTGAAATTGTATATCAAATACACCACCAAAAGAGACTCCTCTACCTTTCAACTCAAGAATTGAAACTGGTATGGAAAAGGAACTTCCATACCAAGAACTTACCAACACCAGATCCACCAGCAACTGACATCTTGCAGATGATGGGAAATTGGAGGACTCAGGTAAGTGTTCATCCCAGTGCAAAACCTGATGGCACTAAAGAAGTTTTGTCTGGTCCATAGTATAATAAGAGTCATCAACCTAATACCTACAGTAATTTGTGTTTTGTCCAGCTATAAACAACACAAGATCTACCAGGAATTGATATCCAGTGAATGGTAGGAAGAGAAACAGCTATGTGGGGTGCATCTCCTATCCAAAACTTATAAGTGTTTTGAATTTATCACCCAACTTGAAGTAGAAGGAGAGTAATTATTCAAACATACATGATAACTTTTGTGGCTGGTCAAACTCCAACCCACACCCAAATTCTAGGAATTGACATCTGGTGAATGGAAGGAGGGAACATACCTCAGCTGGAGGGTCAAATTGCAATATGTGGTACAGCTCTACATCCAACACCTAAAGGCATCTGAAATTATGCAACATGTCTGCAGCAGGAAGGACATCGGGATACCTACTCTGACAAAATGCCACCTCCCTGCTTTCAATCAAGTGTTGTTGAGCGTACTCAGGAGAATAGTCTCTGATGGTCCACTATCACATTGGCTAAGAACTGGTAAATATTAAGGGCTCCAAAGCTTCCATTAGAAAATGAACAGAAATAACAAATGGGTAAGTCTGGAGGATTGCAGCACCTAAAACAGTGCAACAGGTGACCATAAAACCATATTTTGAAAAGTAAAGGGACAGTATTGATGGAGAAAGTCATCCAACACCTGGTGGCATCTGGAATTGTACATCAGGTCCATGGTAGGATGAGTGTCAAATACTATGGATCATCAGAGGTGAGCAGTTATCCCAGTCTTCTTTACATACGTTAGTCCATGAACTTGTGATCTGGGAAAAACATATTTATGAAGCAAAAGACTGCATGGTATATGTATGAGTAGTTATATAGAACACCCCTTCTCAATAGTGGGCATAATACGACCTAGTTAAGTATTATGTCTTTTTAAAGTATGGAGAACAAGTGGATTGAATCAATCAACCAACATCTGGTATCATCAGGAATTACACATCAAGAAAGAGATAAGGGCTTCAATATCACAGTCATCTAACATCATATACAAACACAGGTTATACAATATGGATTTAGGAGTAAGTACAACTGATCAAGCAACATTTGCCACAGAGAGGGATTCAAACATGCAATAAAGGCTCTTGCAAACAATGAAAAGAATAAACAGAGTACTTACCACAAAAAGTGAGAAATGGAAGGAAGGCAAAAGGGGTGTAAAGGTAGAACTTACCTTTCAAGAAGCAGAAATTTTGGGCATAAAGAAACAATCAGGAAAGAACATAGGAACTATGACAAAAAGTGTGGCAAACAGTAATTGCAAACACATCAGAATGGCAATATTCACATGCCAACAACAGCAGAAATGGGAACTTCAAGGAAAGATGACATAAAGAACACAAAGACAAAAGTTTGAATGGATGATAGAGGAAAACATTGGTAAATGGCAGTGGAAAAAGAACAAACAGGAAACAAAACAAAGAAAGTTGCACAAGAAAATCCAGCCCTTCATGCAACAGATCGGACAAAACGACATGTATAAACAAAGTGGTGGTACAGACAGATGACACACACAGAGTGGAGTTGATGGAGAAGAAGCAAGCACTCATTTTAAATTGTTGAAGTAGAAATATTGTATACCACATTACAGTCTATTACTGTTATTCTAGTAAAATAAGTAAATAAAACATATGCATGTATCCAAAATAACAACATAAACTCTTTATATGCATGACCTTTATTAAAGCTCACTGGGAACCAAATTTTAATATATTTAAACAAATCCTTTTTTTTCAGTTCATATAATAGTAGCACAAAGAGTAAACTCTCAAAGTTTTACAACACAAATAGGTAGAATTTAATCTATTGCTTTCTCTTTTGCTATGATTACTAAAAGTCTTCCACTGTCTCAATAATTACTCTAAACACATTGTACACACATAGATGAGTTTTTTGATGCTTTTGTTCAATCAGTGTCAGGAAACGTTTATGACATGAGCAATAAACACCCAAAATATTACTGCAGTATTAACTATAAGCTTATAATTTTCTAAAAACAATGAACAATACATACCAGTTTCAGATGAACCAAAAATGTTGAGTTTGCAACCATCAAAACACAGATATTGATTCTTAAAAATAACTTTCATTTCATTATTCATCCGACAAATTCACGTTTACTAAAAATAACAGTGAAAAGCTATTAGAATGCTTTCAATCAATGTGTGTATGCACCATTTTTAATAAATAACTTTGTAGTGAAAGTTAGCAAACACAGTATATGTGTATACTGTTAACACTAGAGTCAAATAACAGTTTTCCAGTATCATCCCTTTTTCTTTTCCATAACTCACAATTTTTTCCATAAAATGTAGATTAGTGTTTGTAATTTGATACACTAATTTGCTTTCAACTGTAACTACATACAAGTCGTACTGATTCATTTTTGAAGAAAAAAAAATCTCAGTAAATGTTTTGCTCCTATTTTTTTCTCACTGGTTTAAAAATAAAGCAAAGCTTCTTTCAATTTGAATAAATGAAACTCTGACGTGTAGTCTAATTAACTATGACATAATCAACTAGCTAAAATATTTTGTACCAATGAATTATAAACAAGATCACTACAGAATGTTTTGAGCTGCAAAAATAAAGACTTGAAAACTATAAACAAAGGCCACACACACATATATTATATTTACTTATGTTTCGAAAAAAAATATACAGAAACAAAAAGGTGTTTGTTAATTACTTTTATATCTAAAAATGGTGAGGAATTTTACAACTCTATATGATTGAAAAATAAAGTGCAAATGTGTGGGAAGCTTTTTAAAGTTCATTAAACAATGTAAAAATGAAATTAGCAGGGAAGAATGTTTCCATATTCATGATGGAAAGATAGGTGTAGACAGTGGTTTGCATTGCAAAGGGAAAAGTATTTTGTGAATCGATCTATCATCCATCTGGGTTGCATCTCAGACAGCAGTTTTTTAAGATAAGATTTTGTACGTGAATTTATGCATTTGTTACACACACTTAAGAATACTGGTGTTGCTACCCTGTTGAGATTTTACACTTGCCCCTATATTAAGTCCTTTATGATCAGACAATTTGTTCCAAAGTGTCATTTGTACTAAAAGTGTTTGGTGGGTAACATTTGTTATGAAATAGGTTTAACCTTGCACTTTCTAAAATGCCCTGTATTGTAATCAGATTCATTCATAACCCAACAAACTACGAATTGCATGTACATAATCTAGGCAGGTCACTTAACTGTTTTAAATAAACAGCAATTTCTTGATATTTTATAAACTTTGTGCATTCAAATACAAAATGCTACAGCTAAAAGTGGTCTCACTTGCAAAGCACAAGTTTTCCTTCAAGTCTTTATTAAAACAGAAGTATTTTGAAATGTATAAGAAAATGCACTTACACATAACAATACTATAAGCTCAATGTAAATTTTAAATCTAACTTGCCTGATTAAGATATTATCACGTCCTATTTAAAACTTTCACTGAAAATAATTTGGAACATCTATCTACATCATAGATTCTTCTCTTTGTTGAAAATTTCCAGAAAATACAAAATATTATTTTGTTTGCCATCTTTTCCTTACTACTGCTCATTTAAATATTATTTGGATGTAAACATGTCATGTGAAAAAAAATTATAGAATTTAATATAAAATTAAATTTTACCTGTGCTGTTTCAGTATTTTCTACTGCAACATCAAATGTTGAAAAACTTTTCTTGACTTCTATCTGACAGGTCCCTCTTCCCAAGCTTCAGTAAAGTAATTTTTGCTTGTTTCTGAAAACCACCATTTACATTTTCCCCAGTCTACAAAATATCTAAATAACTGCATTGAGACGAACAACATTTCAGTTTACATTCATCCTGGTAACAAACAAAATAAAATAATGTTACATCAACCTGTACTGTTTTAAAAATATTTCAATATAGCTTCTAAACTTTAATATTGGCATTATTATTCAAGTGATTTTAAACAAAATACATCAGACACAAGTAATTAATAAAAAAACTATTACTGCTTTTTGTTCAAAGTTATGAGCACAAACCTAGTGGTTACATGTAAATTTAAATAATCTAAAGCTTGTAACAGTTTAATGTAGTACAGTTTATGTAGAATAAACTTAACCATTTCTACGTAAAAATATATCAAAAAGGATATGAAATATTTCAAGTTTGTGTTTTATGGAAATATAATAAGTGGTAAACCATCTTAAACAAAATACGGGCAAATTTACAGTAAAGAATTGTTTGATCTCTTACCTTACACAATATATATGTGTGTATCCAAGGTGACTAAATTCTTTCTTGAACTTTTTCCCTGACCCTCCAGGCAAAATTCCAGATATTTGAAAACAAGCAAGAATAAGACAGATCTACCCATACTTTAACTTTTCCTTACCATTCTACAGAATTGATGGTAATATTAATACTTCATATCAGGAAAAGATATTCAAACAAGGTCATTATAATATGATGGTACAAAATAAAATGTTTCATTTTTATTTTCAAAGTAATATTTATCTATCATTAACTATTAATTAAATAAAATCACTTCCAGATAAAATAGTGATAAAGATTACATTAAAATACAGCATCTTACTGACACAAGTTTGAAACATTTTTTTTGCATCCATGTGTAAATTCAGAGAGAGAGAGAGAGAAAAAACAAAATTTCAATTTTCTCTACCTTTTCTAAGTTTTGGGTTAATTTGTCTTTCTCTGTTTTTTAAAGTTTGTGACTCTTCCAGATTTGTCACTTCCCTGTTATCTCAATACGTTTATGATAATTAGTTTTACATGTAGTATTGTCACTAAATGAAAATTGTTCTTATATTCATTGTCACTGGGTTTATTTTATTTACCTGTGTATCTATTCCAAATGGTTTTATACCATAATATAGTAATCATACAATACTGCTTTAAAAACTACATATATTTATTGTAGTTAGATAAGTTACTTCTCATGTGAGAAATGATACATTCTATATCAGGGATTCAAACCAAAATGATAAAAAATCAACATTACATCCTGGAATTAACAATAATATACAAGACTTTTCTTAATGGTTAATAACATTTGTCTTCATTCACTTTCAGTGTTATCTCCATCTTTTCTATTTCGAATATACAGTAATTAAAGAAAAGCACTCTTCATGGACTTAAACTCAAAACCTAATCAAACAACTTTTATCATCAACACACATAAATAAACTTGACATCAAAACATAATTTATAATATGGTTTTAATTTAAAAAGGAAATATTTACATAAATTCTCAATTTTAATTTCTCTATGTCATATTGCATATCTCTGCCTTGAGTGTTCTTTTTAGATTATCTTTCTTTACTCACATGGGTTTTAGAAAGTCCGTCAATTAAAATCATCAACTATAGATACTGAAAGGCTAGAATTTAAAATAAGGACCCTTCATTATTTTCTTAGATATCAGTAAATTTGTTACACTCACCATAGAAACTCCTTCCATGTCATGTTTTCAAATTAAACATTTTTATTACCATCAGAAACAGTGTTCTGTAAAGTACATCTTTATTTTTTATCATTGAAATGTCCCATTTTCTAGCAGACTTCATGACCTAGTTGTTTACAGTACTAAGAAAGCTAGATAAATTATAGTAATTTTGGAGCACTCTGGTTTAGCATTTGTGTTTTAGAATACATATCTGAAAGCTACATGAATCAATAATCATTCTTTGTACAAACACATGCTTACAAAATACAAAAGTTATGAAAGAAAATAGCAAACCACTTAAGTACAAAATAGCTTCAGTGCCTAAAGTAAGTGCTAAGTATTTTGTTTGTATACAATTTTTAACGAAACAAACTAAAATGCAAAAGTTATTAGACTATATAAGTGAAACTGAATAAAAAACAAACTTAAATAAAATTTCTCTGCGAGATACACATGCATACTGATCAGGGGGTTATGAAAGCTTAATATATTGTTTATCATAACTGGAGCTATGTTGTTGTAGACTTGTTCAGTATTTGAGACTCACACATTAATTACACTATGCAATACAAATTTTGCTCCTGGATAGTATGTACTATTTCTTAACTGCTTATGTTGTAAAGGTACAGAAAATGGCCATTATTCCCTTCAAACTTTGTTTTTGTGACTGGCCTAATGAAATTTAGAAATTACCTATTTTCTATGTAAAAAATGGGCAAATTTGCACATTTTCATTTACACAATATCTGAATAAAACAACATATGAATCAAGATTTACATGTATTTATACTAAAGTTATACAAAAATGTTCAGAAGTGAGTGGTTTCTCGAGATTTGCAACTGTAGTGTAAATCTCCCATCATGTTTTCATTATATGCTCCCAGGTCACAAAAGCAAAGTTTGAAGAGAAAAATAGGTCTTTTCCATTTACTTCAGGCATAAGCAATTGGGAAATAACACTTTCTGCACAGGAACAAGAAAAAGTCTTGTTTTGTTTGTTTAGGAATTTTGCACAAAGCTACTCAAGGGCTATTTGTGCTAGCTGTCCCTAATTTAGCAGTGTAAGACTAGAGGGAAGGCAGCTAGTCATCACCACCCACCGCCAACTCTTTTATCAACGAAAAGTGGGACTGACCGTCACATTATAATGCCCCCACGGCTGGGAGGACGAGCATGTTTGGCGCGACTCGGGCAACAAGAAAAAGTAAAAATTTTGTTACATAGTGTTATAAGACAATAAAGAGTGGCCTGTCTTGAGTTACTTTTAATTCAACCTGAATCTCATACTTGTGTATAACAATACAAATTACTCCTTTTTCATTTTTATTGTTGTATCCAAAACAAATGTGTCAGAAAGTTGCAAGTGTGAATACATCTGTTGCATGTCTGACAGTAATGATAAATAATTTTTGGAATAATTGATTACTTGCAGGAAACCTTTTCTGCATTACGTTTTCAGCGAAAATGTTAGGAAGTTTCACTTTTCTAAAACTATAAACAAGAACATGGAGAAAGAAACCACAATAAAGAAATTTAAAAAATTAGAGTGCTATAAATTTAGTTAAAAGGTGCAATATAAGTACTGCTGTTTCAATAGACAGGAAGTCTGTGTATTTATTGATGCAGATGGACACAAACTGTTTTGTTCTTGGAGTAGAATTTTTTAGAGTTTACTGTATTTCACACTTTTTGTGCAATGTTATTCAGGAAAATAGAGAGAAAAACCAATGCAGAACCATTTGGTTATGAAAACTTAACCAGTATTCTATTTAATTAAAACTAGAAAGCAATAACAACAACAACAACAAAACAAACCAAAAAAAAAATATTCAAAACTTTTGGAATTGAAACCAAACCAGAACAGAAATATATATGAATCACCATTTTACACACATTTAATAACAATATGCTAAAGATAACAGATTTTGTTAGAAATTTAGCAAATTGCCTTTGAAACATGGCCTCATTTTCAATTAACAAAAATAAAATCAGAAAAAAATATTTAAAAATGCCATCATAATTTTGTACCAAAAACCTTGTATTTATTAATACCAATGTATCTTACTAGTTTAAAAAAACAACAACACAATTTTAACATGATAATAGCAATAAATAATTGTCTTATTTTTGTTGCTGATTAGGTGTTAGTAATTTAGTTCTAAACACTGGAATAATACTTTATTCTTAAAAGTTTTTCATATTTAATAATGTAATATTATATGAAAATTTCACAACAGAACGTTGTTCCTAATTTGTAAAAATGTAATTTTTGATTCCCAACTAAACCTCTGCATACAAGTAAATGCTGTTTTTAAAAAAATAAATCGGTGTAATCAATATTTTGTATGGTTCAACTACTTACACTTTTTTAAAGATACTCAATGTGACTTCAACTACTTACACTTTTTTAAAGATACTCAATGTGAACTACAGCCAGTTAGTTTTTCTTTCATAACCTAACAATCTTTCAAAAATACAGACTACAAAGGTATTTTTAATCTTTCAAACTGTGTGAATGACCTGATATTTTTTTTCCAGATTTAAAATTCATTTTTTGTAGTATTAAAAGTAATTTGTCAAGTCTTAACTATGCTTTCAGTAAGTGCTTAACAACTGCAAATTCCTTTGTTTTTATTAATATTACTATAAAATGCTTTATTTTAAGGGACAATTTTTTTAAAAAGTTTCCTATTTCTTAAAATTCTTCATAAATATTGAAGGAAGATGTTTGTTTAGTAAAAAATTAATAAAATTTTTAAAATAATTATTAATTATGATATATTTATACCTTTGGACTCAACCTACTGGAAGAAGTTATAAAAGTAACTTGTGTTATATCAATAACCTTCTTCTAGGAAAGGACACGTGCATTTTATTTTTTGATTATTCATTCAATATGCTGACAATCAAAATCTTCCCCAACCAAACAATTCTCCTTAAAACGATTATATTAAAACACCTTGTAAGTTTACACAACCCATTTTACAAAAACTGTACAATTGTAGTATTTCATTTGTTGATTGTTATCTACAAATAGGAATCCTTTCAGGTCATCAATACCAACCTCACCTCCATACACAACACAACTATGGATCAATAATTGCTTGCTCAAACCTACATCCTTTATGATAGTTCGACTTCAACCTTCACAAAATAAGTCTTCTAAGTGACTTAAAAAATCTTTCAAACTAACCACTTTCAACACCAATTTATCACAAAAAATGGTGTTTTTTATGGATCAAATGGTGTCTTCTTAAGTTTCCGGCTTGTGTAAATGTTCTTCCACACACTTGACAACTATAGGGTCTCATTCCTGTGTGAATCACATGATGGTCTTTTAAGTGGCTGCTCACTCTAAATTTTTTACCACATATATTACAACAATAAGGTCTTTCTCCTGTGTGAATTAAGTGATGGGTTCGTAAGCTTCCAGCATGGGCAAAACTCCTATCACATAGTTCACAAGTGAAGGTTTTCTCTTTTAATTTAATATGTTTCTCCCCTCTTAAGGAGAATCCAGCTTTTAGTTTGCTAACTTTCCATGAATTATCATCTTCTTCCTCACCTTCATTGTCAAACTCAATGTCACTTCCAGATAAAACAGAAATGATGTCATGCCCTTCTGACATGCTGAATGATTCATTCTTCACAACATTTCGTACCTGGAAAAAAAGAAGACAGAAGTATTAATAGATTCACTATTTCAGAAAATCTAGAAAACTATTAGAGCTTGTGTGTAATTTCTTATAGCAAAGCCACATTAGACTATCTACTGGACCCAACAAGAGAAATCAAACCTCTGATTTTAGCATTGTAAATCCAAATATTTAAAGCTGTCCTAGCAGGTGACATTAAAGCTTGTAACACCATAAATTCTAAATGAAAAAAACTGAGGATAACTTAATAATCATAAAACAAAAAAATTATTTACTCATAAAATGGGTTTTGAATAGATATGTATAACAGAGATGAGGAAATGCCAGACTGTAAAATCTAAATACTGATGGCAAGTGTATTTTGATTTAATATTTAAATACTGATATTGTTTTTAAAATGTGTGCCTCTTCTATATTTGTGCACCATTAACATTAAACAAATATTTCACAACATAATTTTAAATTTTTTAAAGAATGTTATTATTTCAGTCTGATGTGTTTTTGTTTTCTGTATTCAAAATTATTTTAATATTGGAAATACTATAAAACTCTTAATCCATATAAAACACATACTATAATCATCTGTCAAAAATGAATCTTAACCCATTTAAAGCACTATCAACAAACATATTCTTAACCCACATAAAGCACCTCTAATCATATGTCAATAAACATATTCTTAACACAAGTAAAGCATCTCTAATCATATGTTAACAAAAGAGATTATTTAGAAATATTTTCATATGCAGCTTCATATCTAGGAGTAACATGGAAAGAAATGCCTCAAAAGGACAAAAATATTTTGGTTTAGTGAAAAATTAACGTATCAACTATTGCAAAAATTGTAGGCTTAACTACCAAACATACATTAATTTATGACTGCTGAATCTTCATCTGTTCAAAAGTATATTAGATGCAGAAAACATTAATACTGATCCACAATAATAACGTTGGTGATTTTCTTGTCTCAATTCACATGATAAACAACTGCACTTAATTTAATACAATGTTGAAAGACCTCTAAATGATTGCACTCTATCAATAGCATGTATTTGTAAGAGAAAAAAAAGAATAAACAGCATTACGATTTTCATACCTTTAATACGATTACATTTAAGAAAGATTCTTTGTGTAATAAAATTATTTTTTTCTTAAACATGAAGACAGAATAGTGCCACACACTTGAATTCCATAGTAAGGCTACTTTATTTGCCTATTTACATCAAATTATTTGTATGTAAATATAATCAATTAGGACTTAAATACACTTTTCATACATACAAAAAAGGACTTGCATTATCTTATCCTTCTCTCTATTAAACTTTACAAAAAAAATAATGCATTTAAATTTTATCTAGATTTATGGTTTTACCATGCTGCTTATGTTTGTATAACAGTATTATTTTCTCACACACCTACATCAAGAAAAAAAAATTCAACTTTGTAATACAACACAGATTTTTACCTCTACTCTTTCAGCATTTGCTCCATCAGCTTCAAGTGTTGAAAAGTCATCTTTTCTGGCATTTGTTTCATGTATACTTCTCTTCAAGTCCCTCTGAGAATACAGCAATTTCTCTTTCAAAATTGTGTCTAAACAAGTATCATTAAAGAAGCTTTTTGTATAATCTATAAGAAAAAAAAACAAACATTTAAAATATATTAGCATCTTATTCCTGTTCAGAGATAAGCTAACAATTAATGAGCGATAGAATTAGACACGTGTTCTAATGAAATAAAACTAAATGTTACACATCCAATGATGAGTGTAGGATGATGGTTGTTATAAGTAAAACAAATTTAAATATTGGTGCAAACATGGATACTGTATATAAATCCCTTCTCAATAAAATTTCTCTTAACATTAAAAACCTTTATCTAAACTATGACATTTAGTAAAACTTATTGCAAGAATATATGGAAAAAAGTTTTATTTCTATAAAAAACATATGATGATGATTTGCAAATGATAAAAGAATAACCACTATTTCAAATGTTGATATTTGTACATTATTATTTTCTCACACAAATACACCAAGAAGAAAAACATCCAACTCTGAAATACAACACAAAATATCACTATCTTTTACCACTTGTTCTCTCAACTTCAAGTATTGAAAAGTCATCTTTTTTGGCATTTGTTTTGTGTGTTCTTCTTTGTGTGTACTAATAAAATTTTATGATTTTAAAAAATACATATGCTGACACTGCCATTCTGATCACTGGAATAAACCACCTGCTTGGAATAAAAAAATTGAAATACCTGGTTTCCAGATATGGAATTTTAGTAACTGAATATTTCTTTCAGTTTATTAAACAGCAATTTTGTAAACAATAGCTACTTTCTCGGGTTATTTGTAGTACTTATAATAGAACTGTAAATTTTTTTTTTCCCAAAAATGTTAACAAATTTTGATAGAGAGTAAGTAATAAGTTTCTTTTTTAAAATTTCATGCTGAATCAAAGATAGCCTTTTTCTAATCTTAACAGTTATTATTCCCCATAACTAAGAAATTGTTTTACAAATAAAAGACTGATGTAATTTTACATTTTGTAATCAAATGCTATTCCATAGATATTACAAGATAATGTATTTTAAATGCTCTCTTACAGACATTACAGGGGCATGTGTTTTAAGAGCATTCCCACAGACATTACAGGGGCATGTTTTTTTAATGTTCTCTTGCACACACTAAGGGGCATGTTTTTTCTGTTAATGGAGTAACAGATAATACTTTACAAATGATTTTTTTTCTTAACTGTCACAGAAGAATGAACACTTCTGTATGAATCAGATTGTGAATTATAAACTTTTGAAGTGTTTGTAATTTACAAACATGTGATTTCTACACTTCATTTCTTCATCAAACTTTAATATAAAACTGAAACAATATCATGCTTTCCTGATAACCTTCAGATTTATCTTCGAGTGATACTTTTCTGTAAAATAAGTATAGCAGAAAACTTTAAAAAATTGGCACATGTAAAAAAGCTAGTACTTCCAACTGAAAATTCAGGACAATGTGAAAAACTATCAGAGAATAGCACTTGTTCTGAGTATTGCAAGTGGCTTCATGAAGTTCACTAAATGATATTCAGATCTACATTTTTCCAACTGGTATTATAACATTCAAGATTGTCCAATGTAAATTGTACTATAATATTCATACGAATCCTAAGTGACTTATACTATAATGGTTCTACTGTTAATCCTCAAACATGAAAGCTTTCAGCAATCACATGTTTAATGCATTTAAACATGATTTTATTACACATACTTTCATAAATATTCATATGATTTTTCTCAAAGATTGCATAATCTAATATTTTATTTAATGACTGTAATTCATAGTGAATAATCTTACATGATCACTCTGTGAATTTTTACCACACACAAAAAAAACAACAGAGAGAGAAATAACACATTTTTTGTATCATTTGAATGATGTTTAAAGTATATAATAACTTCACAACATGAAAAACAATATTTCTTGTGGATCAAATGGTGTCTTTTCAAGTTTTGCACCCAAGTAAATATTTTCCCACAAATATGACAACTGTAAGGCCTGTTTCCAGTGTGAACCAGCTTATGGCCTTTCTCTGGTGTGAATTAAATAACGAGTTCTCAAACTTCTGTCACAGAGATCACAAATAAAAGTTCTCTCTTTTATAGTAATAAATTTGTTTCTTTCTTCAGAGACTCCAATTTTTGTTTCATAGTTTTCCATCATCAAGGCTTCATCCTTGAAGTGATCCTTGGTTGAAATCTCGTACTCTTCTGACAAGACAGATGCTTCAATTTTCACAAGGAGATCCTTTGCCTAACCAGAAAAAGAAATATTCATTGATTAATTGCCTACCTTCAAGTCAAAAAAATGTACTGCTTCTAGAAAGTAATATCTTTCTGAAAACATCTATAAACAAGCTGAACTTATTATATAGAAGAGCAAAATTCAAATAAAGACATATCTCTGGGCTAACAAGATTAAACTTACAAGTATACATTTGCTCATTAAGCTTCTAGTTGTCTGTTCGGTTCATCTTATACTTTAATTGATATATCAATTGTTAAAAAAAAATATTTTAAAAAGTAATGAAGCACCATTTCAAGATTAGGCACTGTGTAAGCTACAGTAGATTCTAAACTAGATTGCAGTTTCATACTACTGACTCATAGATATATAAAAGGCAGAAATATGCAAATCAAAATCTGTTCCTTATACGTACATTTCAAGTATATTAAGTTCCCTCAAGATGAAAAAAATAGCTACAAATCTCAAATGAAAAAAAAAAGAAGGTTAATGCCTTTCCTTAATAATTGGACCTCATGGGCACATAAAAATGAAATGGTAAACATTTCCATTCACAGCTTTTAGTTTTTCAGAAAAATTAGCATTTTCCTACACTGAAAATGTATTTTTAATGGGTACTTCCCTCATCTCACAGTAACAGGGAGAGGGGTTACAATGTGCTGGGGAGTCCTGAGGTATATAAACACTGTATAACAGTTCAAATGGTGACCACATAAACCCTCTTTCAGAAAATATGCTAGTCCCAGGTTATTCAGCCAGGACTGGATGGACAGACAATGATCCTAACACTACTTTACTTATTATAGTCTCTAAATTTTTATAAACCCTATTTGTAAAGCAAGATATCATGAAGCAATCTCTAATGGTCTTGTGGAATACCCCATCTTTTCAGTGAATGTGATTGACCTGTGTGGCCATATGGTGTAGATTTAAAGTACATCTGAAAAAACACCACAAAAAGTGAATCTGGTAAAAAAAAAAGGGGGGGTTACTGAAAATAAGAGACAATGAAAGTATAACTTACCAATTCAGATTGTATATGGGGTATGGAGACTAGTGATGGCCAACAAGTGATAGCCAGATAAAGAAGAGAGCCAAGTGATGCAAGCATGTGAGGTGTGGCCCACATGCCAGCCTGCATGATCTCATTTAATGGATGTGACATGCAAGAAAATGGACTTGCATAGATTAGACCTGGAAAAGTAGATCTAGTGTTGGAAAAAAAGTGAATGAGATCATGTGCCTTCTTGATAATAGATATAAGAGACAGTGATCAAATTCTCAAAATGAATCATGCCCATGTGATAAAAGAAAGAAATGATCCAATGCCTAAGAGCCTGATATGTTGGTTATATTTGACTTCTGACCAATTACTGGACATCTCTTGAAAATCAAAATATGTTCTCCCTATTCTGTAAGAGAAACATCTGTAAAGAGATGAAGACTGGGATGAGGAAGAGGAATATTAGCCAAGGTGTATTCTTTGTTGAGTCACCAAATGAAGTCAACTTGGAAGATGAAAGGAAAAAAAATGGAAAATTCCAAGAGATCTCAAACAAGGTTCTATTAACTAGCCATCACCCAACAAAAGCAATGTATATGTGCATGATCCCAAAGGACAAGGGATTTCATGGAAAATGCAAGTCCTCAAACATGGAGGAAATAGGTCGGTTCTGTTCAGGAAAGTATTTAAAATACACCCAGATGAATAAGATACTGGATGGACATGAGATGGGACTCTTGCAGGTTGACAAGCCACCTTCTGAAGGAAGAAATTGGTATTGGGTTGTAAAAGACTTGCCAAGAAAGAGCCACAAAGAACCAGTCATTCCTGTGATGGTGAAACTGCAGTCCTAGTTGTGAATATGATGAGCAAAGGCTCTAACTACATGATACAATACATATGGAGCTGATGCCAGACTGAACTGTAGCAATGTGTGGAATTGAAATACTTTACCCCCATGAACACACTTTAGGTAACATTAGGATGCAAGAGAAACACCAATACTAATATGAAGGTAAGCATCCAAAACATCAACCAATGTTATTTAAAGATCCAAAGTGAATGACCATCTGAGTGCAAGAAAAGAGTCCATGGTGAAACATGAAGTAGTTGATATCAAAAACAAGATGCCAATTCTCATTTTCTTGGGGACAACAAACAAATGGAAATAAAATCCTGAGAAGGGTGAAACATTCTTCTATAACATCCTTTTCCATGAAATCTCAAACAGTTTCAGAGTGATAGTGGCAAGAAAGTGGATCCAAAGGAAGAGGGAACTGGAAATAATGAATGAGATGTGGAAAAATGAAGGAATAGTTCTTTTCTAGCACTTAAAAAAACCTAATATCCTGTAGCAAAAGGATGTCACAGCTGATATAAACTGGCCAACACACCTCTATGATATCAGAACCCAAGAAAAATCATAGTGACTGATGAAAGCGGAATCTGGAAGGGCAATGATGGGAATTCTGACAGTTCACAACTGATACACTGGAAAGGAAAGATGTTGGGAGGCAAGACACAGAAACAGGAGACTCTAAGGTATCTGTGATAACTTCAAAAACTGATACAACCAAGATTCCAGGTGAAGGTTATGTGGATAAAAAGTATGCAGATGCATGTGTAACAAAAGGCTATCCCTGCCAATGAGATTCCAACAACAAAGTAACTATATACAGAGGAACAAAGCTAAAGACAATAAATGCATCAATGTATAAAAAGGAAGCTATGCTTATCTACTGTGAACCTCTCAGAGAAGCCGTAGATGGGTTCATAAAGGAAGTAAATAGATGACAGATATGAGGATAGCAATGAGTGTAAGACAAAGATGAGAGAACCGTATAGGGGGAAAATAAATGGTAGTAGTAGGATCAGAGCCACATACCTGAATCAGTAATTCCAAAATCTGAAAATCAAGAAACAAACTCCAATTTATGCTATACTAAAGCATACATGTCTGTCAAACATAAAGTCTAGGCATGCTGGTAACTGAATGCAGTTTTGTAACAAATTACTCACCATGGACATGAATATCTAGTTAAGGGAAAAAAACAATAAATAGTTATATATCAGACCAGAATGAAGGATGGGGGGAAGAATCATGTGAAATGGGGAAAAAGAGACAAAAATAACAAAACTAAAAGATTCTGGACAGAAAGGCTGAGAAAGGATGGGTGAGATTAAGAAGATTACATCTGGAAGAAGTTGCAAAAAGGTTGTTCAAGTCTTTATCTTCAAGGAATAGGAAATCTGACAGCAGTTAAGGAGGAATTGCAGCCTGCAGGAAAGACTTTAATTCACAATGCACAAAGGCTAAGACCTCCTCTGCCAAAGCCCAAAGCCACAGTAGTATTAAGTGTGTCTGAATCATTTGTGTAGAGATCCATAGCAGAAGCCATAGCTGTTACATGAAACACACAGTTCATCTTATAGAAAATAAAATGAAAAAATTTCCACAAGAAAAAATAAATATAAATGATAACAAACAAAGAGTTGTCAAAAATGTACGAAAAAGTTCAAGTGAGCACACAAATGTAAAGTACTAAGCAAAAATTCAGATGGGTGCACTTGTCAATTCCAAATTAAGAAGTGATAATAGCACTCTACACTACAGAAGTCAGCTCCACCAGGAGGTTGTCAAATGCTCAACTGCATGTTATAGGAAAACTATACAGTGTGTAACAAGTGAGGGTAGGTAAGAGCATCAGCACTTTTAGCAGGTGATAATTCTGCATATAGAGGGCAGCACAAATCAGAGAAAGCTGTTACATGAACTGAGGTATCATATCAGAATTCCATCATACATCTTCAACCTATCTTCATTACAATAGTTGAAATTCTATTCTATGGTGTAAATAAGTAAATCTTTTATCATTACTTTTCTTTTTCAAATTGTTGTATTTTTTTTAAATATGTTCACTACAATCCATTTATTATTATTCATGATTCCTCAAGTTTTGTTTAAATTTGTTTTGAAAATACTCCATTTTTTATAGGCCATTATTTTAATCTGTATGCTTCTCTTCTAAATCTTAATCTCATAGGCACTCTTTTCAATTTTAAAATGTATGCATATTCATTTACCCAACAGACAAACATTCATAATTTATATGGTTTATGCTAGACATTCCTCAAAATATTTTTCCAACACTGAAAAAGCATATGCTAGCCTAGGCAACACCTATGTAGCTAAAAGTTATAAATAAAAACATCTTTCATTTTTACAAAACCCTTTTGCACTTGTTACAACTTCTACAGTTCATAATGATACATCTTTGTATGTCTGAAAGTGAATCACTCCAGTATTAATACGTAAACTAGGGTACTTCAATATTTTTTAAAACTTTTACCATGATACAATCAGTACTTTTGCTTCAGTTTTCTTGCTATATTACTTCTTTCGGAATAATTATCTGAACTAAGTTATTTTTATCATAATTTTCTTCCATGTTACCTAACACTTGTTTGTCCTTTTACTGAACATTCAACAGCAGAAACAGAAGTGTATTAGCTTTTCTTTGATACTAGGTGCATCAGTTGCAGTAAATTTCACATTTTAGTAAATTATTCAATAACAAAACAGACAACATACTAATCCTTGTTTTATTTTCCAACAAAATTCAAAATTTGCAATTAATTGGTTCTCATTAACAGCAATGAATTTGAAAAATTGTGCTTAAACACATGAAAAATAAATTTATTACATTCTGAGCAAACTGTACTAAAACACCCAAGATTCACAAAAATTGTAAACATCATGCATAAAAATAATATTAAGGTCAACAGAGAAACAAATCAGACATAACAAACAGCAGAGAAAGGAACAAGATGCAAAAACAGTGCATCTGGAAAATACAAAATAACAATAATCAAATGAATAGGGATATACACACAAGTGGCCAAACAAAACTGTGTGATAATTACCAGCACTTCAAAGACTGTTTAAGATTTCTATTCTCACAAACTTCACTTTTCATTTAGATTTTTTTAAACTTCTAAATATGGCTTAAGACACTGGTATTTTATTGATATTATTATATCAAAAACTTTCAAAAATATCTGATGATATTAACTTGTGTCTTTCTATAAATAAATTGGTCCTTTTTGCCATTTCTAATTCAAATTAAATGAATTACTTAGTTATGAACTGACACATTTGTGCATCTATCAACTTTGTTTTCAAGTTTATTTAGAGTATTATGTATTAAAGGAACTAACTATACTACTACACACACCTCCTTCAGATATAAACTAAATATTTTTTTAGTTCCTTTGATGCATAATCTAAATAATAGTACTTGATTTACTCTTGTATCATGCAACAGCATGAAACATTAAATTTTCACAGAAAGTGATAACAATAAATGACAGCAGGAAACATTTTGATACATCTAGGTTTTTCCTGTCCACTAAAACTGAAATAAACTATTAAAAAATGAATAAAAACCCTCAAAACCAACCCTTATTATTGAAATATTTATCAAAAGCTTCTTTGTTTAAATTTCCAAAGGGAGGTAAACATATATACACTTGGTTTGTTTTGTTTTGAATTTCATGCAAAACTACTTGAGGGCTATTTGCATTAGCCATCCCTAATTTAGCAGCATAATACTAGAGGGAAAGTAGCTAGTCATCACCACCCACTGTCAACTCTTGGGCTACAATTTTACCAATGAATAGTGGAGTTGATCAATACATTATATTGCCCCCACAGCTGAAAAAATGAGCATGTTTGGTGTAACATTGATTCAAACCATCAACCCTTGTATTAGTAGTTGAGTGACTTAACCACCTGACCATGCCAGGCCATATATGCATTTATAAAAATGACTGTTTATTGCTTTTATCACACACTTCTGGTCTACATATTCGTTTAGCCTAAAAATGTTACATAGCAAAAATCCTAACTTAAAAATAGAACATAATGTGTTACCTGAGACACTTCAGTACAACTTCTTGTAGCAGCTTGAAATGGTGAAAATCATCCTTATCTGTTTTGCATGTACTTCTCTTCAAGTCTAACTCAGAATACAATACTTCTCCTTCTGAAATAGCTACTGCACATGTTTGATTTAAGACATTTTTGTTAAAATCTGTCAAAAAAACATTCAACTGTTCTTTAGACCACTTAACATAAATATTTGAATTAAATATAAAAGGTAATACACACAATTTTTTTTAACAATTGTTTTTAGGCTTAATTTAAGTGATTTTGTTTAATATTAAAAAGTATTAAGATTTTTTTAAAATATACAAACTGTGCAGTCTATTGATTCACATGCATTCTGTTAAAATGTTGAATTAAAAATATTGATAAAGCAACATTATAGAAGCATGTTTTAGTAATGCAACTCATACGAAATGTAACTGCTTCCAGTAACCCCTCAAAAATCACACAAGTACTAAAAATTAAGTATATCAGAGCTGACATTACTACCTTTTATTCATGGCTATAAGTATTAATACAGATATACACTTTAAATTCATATGAGCATTATATATTATGTATTTTATATATAACAGTGAAACAAATCTGACAATTTATACATAATTTCTCTCTTAATATACAAAAACGGGCATACAAGAAAAGAAATAAATGTGATATTAACAAAGATCAGGTAAAAATCTGCATTAAAAAGTCATAACGATCATTTGCTTGCTTGTTTTGAATTTTCGCACAAAGCTACTCGAGGGCTATCTGTGCTAGCCGTCCCTAATTTAGCAGTGTAAGACTAGAGAGAAGGCAGCTAGTCATCACCACCCACCGCCAACTCTTGGGCTACTCTTTTACCAACGAATAGTGGGATTGACTGTCACATTATAACGCCCTCACGGCTGGGAGGGCGAGCATGTTTAGCGCGACTCGGATGTGAACCCGCAACCCTCAGATTATGAAGCGCACGCCTTAACGCGCTAGGCCATGCCGGGCCTAACAATCATTTAAAGAGAAAAAAAACAACTGAAGTCTTTATTACTGACTGCCTCATACTTTTATTTATTATACTGAGTGAACCAGCAGTTACTGTACTTCCTTTTGTCATTTTTAAATGGATGATATGATAGACTTAAAAAAAAACTACAGTTGTTTTTTCTTATGAGAAGACAATAATCCATTTTATACATACTACAGATATAGCATGGTAAGCATGAGGGAGAGTCAACAAAACTTATCAAAAAAATTGGATAAGTGTTAACTAGTTTGGTTTACATTAAGTGAGGTAAACAGCAAATAATTAAAACATTAGGTATAGTTAACAAGGAAGAAAGTTTTATTTTTACTATTTAGTGTACATAATACTACATTTTTCTTTTGAAATGAGCAGTTAAAATGAGATTGTAAATATTTATTGTTGTACTATTTTAGGTACATATAACATCAAGATTTACAAACAAAATTACTGATAACATTTTATAAATTCAGACACATTGCAAAAATCTAATTCTGGACATACAAATTATGAAGAAATGATCAACTGATAATTATTTCTCTCAAGCAATTAACTTAAAATAACAATATCCCTGTCCTCGGACAATTATATCTAAAGAAGTAATAGCTTTTAATATTTTTCTTTTCTCATCCTAGGTAATAAATGTAAATGTGCTCTGCAAGTTAGTAAATACCTTAATGCCACTACAAACTGCTATTTACATGCTAAGCCTATTCAATGTAATTTTGTATATAATTAATGTAGTAATAATATTACAGTGAAGCAAAACATAATACTATTGTTATATTAAGTATATTTTAGATTAAATAATTAATATTTTGTGATATACAAAATGAGATCAAATTAATTTTTTCATGTATGAATGGTTTAGTAAGATTTTCAATTATGTTAAAAGCCGCAGAAATTTTATCATCTTATAATAAAGTATAGGTAGCACAACAGTATGATGTGAAATCTTAGGACATAAATACATATATATATCAAAAATTGTGTTTTATAAGAAATACTATACAAAAAATTCTTATAATGAGACTTGTGCGATACAAAATACACAGAAATGACAAATTTAAATGTTAAGATTTTATTACCTTTTAATATGTTATACTTAAAACACAGGCTTGTATGAAACAAAAACTAGTAATTGAATTTTTGTGTCAAGTTGGGAATGCATCATTTTCAAGGAAGAAATATTTAATTGTTTTTCCACACGTGTCGAACTGTGATATTTGTAAAAGATTAAAATAAATCTTTCTTTTCAATCCTTCACACAGCGTACATGCTTTGATTACTCTCCTTTCTGCTTTAATTACTACTTTTATAAACTTATAATGAATTCTATGGAAAACCTAATGATTTTGTTTCAATTAACTAACTGCCATAAATTTTTAATTCATAGATAATACAAAAGAATGGTCTCTTTCATGGATTAAGTGATGCCTTTTTAAACTCCCAGCTCTTGTGAAAGTTCTCCCACAGACATTACATAAATATGGTTTTTCTCCAGTGTGGATTAAAAGATGATCCTTTAAGTGACTGCCTACTCTAAACTTCTTTCCACACCTGTCACAAGAAAATGGCTTCTCTCCTGTGTGAATCAAGTGATGAATTTTTAAACTTCCAGCATGTGTAAACCGTCTGTCACAAATCTTACAAACATGAGATTTCCACAGATGTCTTTCTAAAGGAATTCCACCCTTCAACTCTCTATTGTTTTTCATCAAATGATCATTCTCTTCACCCCCTTTATCATTTTCAACTTCACTTTCAACAAAAACTGAAACAATGCTACATTCTTTTGATAAGGTGGGGGATTCGTCTTTCACAGCAAAATTTTCCTGGAAAAACACAAGCCTCGTGTCATAAAGAATGAATACCACAAAGTAATATTTCAAAATATTGGTAAAAGCTTCTTAAAAACATAAATATTACACACATACATTTAGAAACTAGTATCAATCTCACTTGCTATATTGTATGGAACTGAATCAGTTAACTTTAGTTCAAGCGGTGTATTCAAACAATGCTGCTGAAGATATCCTACATTCCTAAATAACACATTACTTAAAACCCTAGGTTAAAAAAAACACACTCATTTAGACATGTCAAATTTTGAAATATTATGTACCAGAAAGTGCTGTCTAGTAGAAATAAACTAGTTGACTCTACTATTCAGAATCTTATTTTCAGATTTGAAATGCATGTAGTGTGATAAGCTGCAGCTGTATATAGCAGTAATGGTATTAGAGGTTTCAGCATTTCCATTTTCTCTATAATCAATATCATACACTTTGCTTTCTTCTACTGTAATGCAATTTTAACTACTTTTAGCATCATTTCTTCACTTCAAATTAATACTGTTTCCTTTATTCAAGTTTGAATCCAAATTTAAGAAGCAGTTATAAATGTCACAGAGTTCACTTATGAGTATATTTTTCAATCAAAAGAAGCAGCTTTTTAAGATTATATCACTGGATGAGAGTTACATAATCTGGAGTCTCCAATCAGTTTTTTTCCCTAAAATTTAGGTCAGTTTTTACAACTGGGGCTCTTAAAAAGGACAAGTTTTATCAGTGTTGACGTATTACTCATAACACCTAAATACTGTTCTACATTATTATTAGAAAGTAAAAAATCACCAAATGTACATTAGAGAATAATACTGAAACAAAACTAAAATCTAAATTCCAGTCACAAGAACAAATATGACTCTTCCTAAACAAAAAAAATGAACAAAAAAGAGCTCTTACTGGGGATATCTCACAAAGTGCTATAGAATTTTGATATTTTTTTCTTGATTCAAAGTCAAATTCACAAGCAACAGATCTTCCTTCTAACTCAATTTCTGGATTTGTTTCACCAAATAAGTTTTGTTTCAAATCTAAAAAAATTGTAAAAAAACACAATATTATAACTTCATAAAGCACATGCTTACAATATTTAAAAAAAAACAACAATGTACAGGTACATAACTTAATCACTTGAATGATGGTGTAAAACAGGTATTACCCATTCACTAAAAACAAAAACTGTTTGTTTCTTATTAAAATTTTGCATATCACGTTTCAAAAGCTATATGTACCAGTCATTCCTAATTTAGAAATAACAGACTAGAGGGAAGGCAAATCATCAATGCCAACTCTTAAGCAACACTTTTCTGTGGTATTCACAGTAACATGATTGTTCCCCCTCCCAACTGAAAGGGCATGTTCTGTGATGGGTTTTGATCCCACAGTCTGAAAATTGCAAATCAAGCATCCTAACCATCAGGTTTTGCCAAGCCACTGGCAACAATGGAATAATCGTTCTATTCCACTTTAATGAAGTTTATGAAATAAGCTGTTACTCCATTATCTGATATCAAAGCTGGAAATAAAAAAATTGTATGCCCATTGAAATATTAATTGTGATGTTAATATTTTGCTATACATGGATGTAGTTTAAATCAAATATCTATAACTTAACCTAAAATAATGAGATCTTACAGCCAAGTACAAACTGCATAATTAATAAATGCCATTAATTTAAAAGAATCAATAGTTTTGTTTTGACATGGTAATAAACACATCTATAAAATATTAAGTGATGAGACCCACCTATCACACAGGAAAACATTTAAGCTCAGAATCAACACAACATCCTAAGCCATGAGAGCCCTTTCTTCATAAAATTTTAATGAAGAATATCTGTGTTTCAGTGATGACAAGAAAACCCACTTGTAGAGAAAAATATATATGTAAAAATGGCTGGTTTGGGTTGAGGAGCAAACTCCTCCACATAAAAAAAAATTCTCAACCCAAAATAGCAGTTTTTACACAAATATTTTTGTTTATTATTGCTACACAATGGTTTATCTGCACTATCTCCAGTGCAAGGACCACATGCCAAATTTTATATTTTTATAAAATAATATCAAAGAACAACTTTTTCTTGATTTAATAGATAACAGAAATAACAGATCTGACCTTAGTTTTCAAGACACTAGCAAACAGATGCTAATTATTTTTTTTCCAGAAGTTGGGTAAATCACTATCACCTGAGCCAACAAAATCGATGGCATCAACTTATATTAAAACAAATATTTTATCATGAAAAGCTGAAAACTGACAAAGCTTCAGAATAAGCCTATTATTTGTATTAGTCATGAGCTAATTAACAGAAATATAAGAAAATGTACAGTTTACCTAATTTTTATTTTCTTATCTTCAAAGAGCAACTACTTGGGGATAGAATTTCTAACTACAGGACCACCAAACTTGCATTACAACAACTGAATGGGCTTGAGTCTAGCTGGATGGCCCAAGTATTAATTGCCTTGGCAACTATTCAAAGTAGTTAAAACTGTAGTCTTGCTATCAGTATTTCCTCATACTTAGCCTGGGTACACCATGCAACTCAAATGGGGACTGGAAAACCAGCTTAGTACCAGCAAGAGAAACAATCTTGTTAATAACAGATACGGTAGCCTTCAGTACTCAGAATATTGCAATATAAGTGGCTGAAATACATGCATCAAGAACGTATGAATACCTTGAACAAATTGGAACCTGTAAATCTTACTTCTGAAATGTGCACTAGCTACAGTTGTAATAGCTAAATAGAAACACAATCATCCAATTATCTAGTTTACTATCATAAAGTTCAAGCCATGAATAAACCAGAAATAAAAGTACAATATTAACAACAGTAAAGATACAGTTAAGAACATATATATATGCATAAGATGGAGTAAGCAAGTATGCTAACTAAAACTAGCTATTTTACCAAAAACATGCAGTTTCATAATTTTGCAATTTTATCAGTGAGAAAGATACAGAATTATCAAAAGTACATTAATAACTTTGGCACACTTCTACGTACTGCAACTACATCTCGGCTAAAATAAAAATATTCAAACACATTTATTTAATCACTGCCACGTCATACTCTCTCATGATAGCTTTAAAGAGTGAAACTCTTTTCTAATTACAGTTCTTTTTCCTAAATGTGAATTTACATCTATCAGTCTTTTATTTAACTGTGGTTACATGTCTCATGGTCCTTTTTTTAAAAAAAAAATACATGTAAACCTTGTCTTTAAACAGTCAAAATAAGGTATGCCACTGACTGTAGCTTGAATTATGTGCTCTAAGATTCTCACCAAGTTAAACATTTTCATTAAATTCATTACATCCACACACTATTAATCTTTCATATCAGCATATTTTGAGACTGATAATTTGAGTTTTATTTCTACAAATATTACAAAATAATATTTTTACTGCCTTCTACATCAGACAAGTGGTACTGCCTTTTACTGGAAATATTACCATCAAATGGCTTCTCTCCAGAAAATTGTACTTATACTGTATGAATCAAATTATTTTCTTAAGTTTCTAATGTGTATAACAGCATGTTCACAGGTACGTCACAAATTTCATATCCATTTCCACTGATTTCTGTGCTGATTATATGATTTTTTTGTATTTTAACAGAATTCACGGTGATGTAAATGTATTAAACTTGGCAACACAAGTAGGTCTTGAAACTATAAAAATTATAAGAAAAAACATACAGTTAAAGGATTATAATAAACATCTCTACTTAAAGAAACTTAAAAATACTAACAAAAAACAAAGTAAAAAATTAATAATCTACAAAAACCTTTCATTTACCCTAAGAAATTGTTTGAACTTACAATATTTAATATTTTATAATTTTATTAAAGGCTTAATCAAAACTATTTATCCAAAAATATAAATAACGTATAACACGGTTTTCAAAGATTAATATTATATACTACAAAATTAGCTATAGAGAAATGGTAAATGATTTCTAACACACAATTTCTGTTCATGCATTTTTTTAAATTAAGAAATCATGGAACAAAAACTAATCTGTTATAAGGTAAAATAATCAACCTGTGCTTTATAAACTCATGCTTACACTCAAGTATTTTGTTTTCATACTAATTCCAATGTTTTCTGTTTTGGTTATTAATCAAATGGCCACTAGAATATTTCATTGAATATAGCAGATATGGTAAATTGACGTATTCCATATTCTTTTTTGTTCTCATTCTTATGTGTTGAGAATTGTAGCAAATCATTCTGCATGTCTGTTCTTAACACTGTCTACACAGTTCTCTTCAAGAGGCTGTAAATCCATAACAAAATACATCATAGGTAAAAATAAATTCTACAAAGATCAATTATGTAAATCTTCAAAAAAGAGAGTCCATTGTTTATTATTTACCAGCAGTTAACGTCAGGAATTTACCTGGCTTTGTTAGGTGAAATAATAAGGCTGAATATTACTCTCAATTCTTACCTTGGTTAATGTCAGGGGTTTACCTGGCTTTGTTGGGTAAAATAATAAGGTTAAATTATCTTTCTTTACTCACATGAGTTTTAGAAGGTCCGTCAATTAAAATAATCAACTATAGATACTGAAAGGCTAGAATTTAAAATAAGGACTCTCCATTATTTTCATAGATATCAGTAAATTTGTTACACTCACCATAGAAACTCCTTCCATGTCATGTTTTTAAATTACACATTTTTATTACCATCAGAAAGAGTATTCTGTGAAGTACATTTTATATTTTTACCTATTTGTGTAATTTTATGTTTTTATTACTGCCACTGTAAGTAAAAATACTGTTAACTGTCAAGCTAAAACAAGGTAATAAAAATGTACTACTGGAAACTCCATAGAAACGTTTATTGTCACATGGAATTGAAACAAGTTCTTTTTCTCAATAGTATTCCAAACTAATAATAACATATAATTTTTCTACAAGAAGCACTGTAATGCAAAATTATTATATATTTTTATATCACACATGTTTATGACCAAAAAAATGAAAAAAACAATACCAAAATAAAAAGACCTGGAAAGATAGATGCAACATTTAACAATTGACATTATAAAGGCAAACTTAATACTTTTTAATGTATCACTTTATCTCTTCAAATGTTTATAAGTTGCTTCAAGAATATTTCTCAAAAATTCTTAGCAGTGTGACATCTGTCATAATTCTATAAAAAGCTAGAAGTAATAAGTTATTATTCTTGAAAATGTTAATTTGTTACATTTTTATTAGATAACAGAAAAATATGTAAAACTATGTTTTTTAGAATGCACTTGACAAGATCTGTTCAAATATGATCTCAAATCCTATCACCAGCTTTTGTAAATACATGAACTTTTCATGATTTTAGTTACATTTTCTCATAAAGTGTTATACACCTGCTGTTGTTTCTTCGATCTTTTATTTTAGTTAGCCTACAAAATGAACAGATCTCATCAAGTGCATTTTAAAAACATACTTTTACATAATTTTCTGTAAGCTAGTAAAAAATATAATTAACATTTTTTAGTAGGGCCATGTTTTTTGCCCACCCCAGTATATATGCACATTCATAATCACTTTTCATAACACACATCTTTTATGTACACAGAAAGCTATGCTGGCATCCATAAAATAACATTAGAATTTGAGCTAAAGTCTAGACTGAAACATAGTTAACACTAATATATTTTCATAACTTACTTTAATATAATTGAAATACGTGAAATAAAAAGCATTGTTACTATTAACACTTGATACAATTAATGAATTTCTAACAATGAATTCATCAGTAGTTAATGATATCAGTGTAATAAAAATCAGAAAGATAAATGAAAATGTTTTGGTTCCCTAAAATTTGATTTCATAGCTCACACTCATATTTTAGTTGTAGATGTTAAGATGTTCGAATACCCTTATTAACCTAAACATGCAAAACAAATTTTAAAAAATATTTCCAATCAGTAATTTATCCTAGCCTTTGACAATTCAGAAAAAATTAGTTTAACATTTCAACGATACAGTAAAATTAAGCAAATATATATATATATTCACAACTCATAAAATGTATAACTCTCATAAATAAATACCTATTAATTCTAGCAGATTAGTATTATCTGTATAATAAGGATATCAAACTGATGAAGGTGACACTTACATTGTAAAATATTAACAAGGTGAAACTCCTAAAATCTACTCACAGAAGCATGCTCTCACAATCAGGCATTCGACAATCATGCTCTCACAATCAGTTTTTATTTTTTATTCATAAGATGTTCATTCTTTCCCATTTCTCTTAATAAGGAAAACAAAGTACCCTATCACTCTGAACATTGGATAGTGTTTCAAACAGAGCCCAAGAAATCTTAAAAAGTAACACTAGTCTTCACATTATTTTAAAAGTTGCCAATTTCTCCCATGCTCCACAGAAATACTTTTATCAAGATAGATTACTAATAAAAAATTCAAATCCATTTTCATTAAAATGCAGCATTTATAAACACAAAAATTTACTCTTTAAAAAGATGAGTCCTGCAATGAAAAAGAGTCACTCAAGTCAGGATCCTAAATCTATATTGCTCAGATGGTCCCGAGCAGCTAGGAGGTACAAAGGATAACTAGAATACTTTTAAAAAGTAACCTAATCTGCCAAACAGCTTTATTCATAATTTAAACACATGCCTTTCTCTAAAACTACAATTAGATGTTTTTGTCTTGTTTTTGTCTACTATTATAAAAATCCCTGACCTGATTTTAACTATTATGGGAAATCCCAATTATATTTGAAATGAAGAGATTCTCAAACACGTTAATGACATGACTGAAATGAAGAAAGAGGGACAAATACCTTACATTTGGTCACTACAAAGCTGGTAATCTCAACTAGTCATATTATTTTTACGTGTATTAATACAAAGATTACTACATTTCAAAAGTGATCAGATCAAAAACTATTGTTTTCAGTCAGTTTTATATACTATTACAGATATTTGCACATACATATTCGCAGTTGTGTCTTTCTTTAAAAAATTCACATCAACAAAGGAAAAAGGGAATTAACGTACATAGTAATGTACACGTTCTTTTTGAGGACCAGTTAAACCTTATATTTTATAAACATTATTTAAAATCCTTAATAACACCAATTATAAATTTTGTGTAGGACCAGTCAGAAATTTTGCAATTTTTTAGACATTAATTCAAGTTCGACTAATATGCAATGCCACTACCTTTGCAAATAATATTAAGTTACTGTTAGTTGTTAGCGTGTTATTATTTGCTATAATAATCTAGAACTATTTGTTCTTGTTAGTACTAGTTTCTACGTTTAGTTATTCAATATCCTTTAAAATGTTGAAACACTTCTGCTTTCAAAATAATTTAAATGATAATGAAAATACCAAATCCTACAATAAAACGTTTTTCAAATTACTATGTTTATCTTAAACAAGTTATCCATGTTATATCGACTGCACTGCCCTCTAGGCTCCAAAATGATTTTTTAGTTTAAATAGATGTTCATACAATCCCAGCAGATTTGTTTTAAATATCCACACATTGATACACAAGAGTTAGTTGCAACAGCCGTCATTAACTTTGAACTGATATATTAAAGGAAAGGGACCAATTAACAACAAAGACTACCAGTTTTTGATTTGCTCTAATCGAATAGTAAGATCTGAAAGTTATTTTTGCCCCTCTCCCTCCTTCCAGTGACTCACTGGAAAGTCTACGGTTGTTGTTGTTTCAAATTAAGCACAAAGCTACTCAATGGGCTATCTGTGCTCTGCCCACCACGGGTATCGAAACCCGGATTTTAGCGTGTAACTCCGCAGACATACCGCTGAGCCACTGAGGGGCCGAAAGTCTACGGACTGATAACACTAGAAACAGGTTTTCGATACCTGTGGTGGGCAGATCACAGATTGTCTTTTGTTTAGTTTTGTGCGAACTACAACCAACCAAACACACAGTTATTCTTGCAATGTTCACCATAAATTGCGTAGCGTGATTATGAAAAGTGAACACGAATAAATGCCCCTCAAATTCATTTTAGGTTGCACTAATTGCTAACACACAATCAACCTGAATACCTCGAGAAAAATTAAGTAGCTTCATTAATTATCTTAAATATCTGTATTGGGTATTTTCAACTTGAACAGTACCATTTGTGATACAGTAACAAATTAAGAGATCCATGAATACATACGTGTGTGTGTGTGTTTTCTTATAGCAAAACCACATCGGTATATCTGCTGAGCCCACCAAAGGGAATCGAGCTCCTGATTTTAGCTTTGTAAATTCATAGACTTGCCGCTGTATCAACGGGGGACTGTTTAGTTTCACAGATTGCATAAAATTATTTCCTTACAAATATTATAATCTTAAAATAATAGTCAAGAAAATGGCAAATATTCCTTTCCGTCTAGTTTCTTATTAAGCTGCGTCATTTACCTACGGTATCACATATTTATTCTCGTTAAAAATGTTGCTTAAACGTAAGTTATATCACCTAAATATAGACAGAAATCTCAGTTGTGTTGGGTCAAGTGATATCTTGAGCTTAAACTTCAATTATTTTTCAATGCTATGTTTTATGCATGTGGAACATATTCTCACAGTCTCCAGTAATGGAGTTATCCTTTATTTGTACTCGTAGATTTAATTGTTTTCACATTAATACATTGCATTTAGTATATTTATTTTCACAACTCAATCAACATTGGCCCATCATTACCAGGTGGTTAGGGCTCTCGACTCGTAATCTGAGGGTCACATATACAAACACATACACACCCGACTGTAAGAAAGTTACAGCTAATATAAAACTCCTGATTTTAGCTGAAAGGATATCCGACTTAGATACAGTTTTCAAAAATAAAGCATAATTAATTTTGAACATTTTGTCACCGTTGGAAAATTTATAAATTAAAAACAAAACAAAGGGAATATATTATTAGGATGGCCCAGCATGGCCAGGAAAATAAAGCTCTTGTCTTGTAATGCTGGGGTCTCGGGTTCTGATCCCCATCACATCAAATGTGCTCGCCATTTCAGTCATGGAGGCGTTATAATGTGACGATCAATCCCAATCCCAACTATTCGTTGCTAAAAGAGTAGCTCAAGAGCTGGCGGTGGGTGGTAATGACTAGCTGCCTTCTCTTTAATCTTACGCTTTTAAATTAGGGACGGCTAGCGCAGATAGTCCTCGTGTAACTTTGCGCGAAATTAAATATTAAACAAACAGTAAAAACTTGATAACACAATTTAACCAAGCATGAAATGTAACTCCGAACTTTCTGTTATCAGTAGAACTAATTACTTCTAAGAGAAAACTATGCACCTGAGAATGCCACAGAGAAATTAATTTACAATGAGAAAAAAATATAATATTGAAGTAATTGACAACAAATTATTATTATCGTGGTCTTCGAGAAATTAGTAAACTATAGTTAAATACATTCTGCAAGAATGTCTATACAGGTTTCATAGTATCATATATTGCCACAAAGAATTTTGAAAGGGAAGGTCATATTTTATAAACCTGAATAGAAAATTGGCACTATGGTAAAGTTTTGGATTCTGAAGCTAGAAAGACACATTTGAAGACGCAAAACATTGTTTGTGTTTTAAGATGGAAGTGTGCTATAAGAGTAGCAGTTAATCCCCTAGTATGGTTGATCGGCTACTTCTGAATGAATATCTTTTTGTTAATCAGTAATTCAAAATCAGGGATGGCGACGGATAGACTTAACAGTTTTACCACAAATACAAATTTGCTAACCTGTTTTGCTAATGCTACATTTACTCTAAATATACTTAATGCAGTAAATGTATCCTACTTGGAGTACCAGAAGGCTCGTTGGAATAAACAATGATGTAGTTAAATGAAGAGATGTCAGGTCATAGAAACAATCTTTTATCCTTTTTGAACAAAACTGATTTCGTTTTTTTAATATCGCTGATATGCTGTTTTTGTTTTTATAGTGAATAACTTTTGCACAATAAAATTTCCACTCCTGTAAAATTGATTTCAATAAAAAGTTTAAAATGCAAGTTTTAAAGTGTCATGCTTTTAATTGTCAAAAAATATAATAAAATAAACTTTGGTACTAACCTCAGGGACCTGGCATGGTCTAGCGCGTTAAGGCGTGCGCTTCGTAATCTGAGGGTCGCGGGTTCTCGCCCGAGTCGCGACAAATATGCTTGCCCTCCCAGCCGTGGGGGTGTATAATGTGACGGTCAATCCCACTTTTCGTTGGTAAAAGAGTAGCCCAAAAGTTGGCGGTGGGTGGTGATGACTAGCTGCCTTCCCTCTAGTCTTACACTGCCAAATTAGGGACGGCTAACACAGATAGCCCTTGAGTAACTTTGTGCGAAATTCCAAAACAAACAAACTAACTCCATAGTAAATTTATTGAACGCAAGCTTTTGGGTTCGTTTATGAGCTTTTGTGTTAAACAAGAAACAAGTTAAATGTGAAACTCAGCAAAAGACTTGGTATTTTTATATTACTTTCATTTTCTCTGCTGTTTATTAATTGCAGAAAAATATTTGTATTCAATAATAATATATACTGTTATTTCATACACAATACTGAAACTATAATTCGCCAGTGATTATAAAGATATTCCTTGCTTTGTTTTCTTATGAAGCAGTATATTCGATTGGTGATGTAAGTGAAAAATTCCATTGAATATTTAGCTGATAAACTTATATACCCTCCAACTGCTTCAATTTCCATGTTAATCGGTTTAATAAAATTTACGCTCTCGAGCTGTCACACAACTGATTTTAACCCATTTGATAAACTTATATCCCTCATTCATTTATAGAAATTCTAATGTTAACTTGGTCTAATAAAGTTATTCCCTCCATATGCTGCAATACTGCATCCAAGTTCAGGTCCAGAATGCAAATAGGAACTTGATGACTTTGTGAAACCAAAGAATTGCATATATCATACTTTCGCCTATCTAACTGAAAGTAGTCTCTTATGCCAACTATAATTTCAATAATAATGTCATGTTTTAGACTCAGTTTTTAAATTACGTTGTGATTGAGTGGGAGTATAATAAAGCCAAAGATACTGTTGTATGATTTCTATGAAGAATACATGAAAGCTAATACCAGTTTTAATAAATGTCTTTGTCCGTACAATTCTGAGTGAGAAAGCAGTGTAGATATAAAATCTTATATCTGTTACTTGATGTCATAGAAACTTTTGATTTAACTAAGCCTTATCCTCTGGTATCATGTTAAAAACAAAAACAAAAATTCCTTGATGCTATTGAATGTATTACTCACTAGATGTCAAAGCTGGCTAAACATGTACAATAAACTAAAGTTGATCCCTATGGTTATAGCTACTTTCACCTCAAAATGAAATTATTCATGCTAGTGCTGAGACTGTCCGTGAAGCTTTCGTAAGTGACGTTAAAAATTTAAAGCAATATTCCATTTAAATAAACACAACCCTTAACTGAAACAAACAAGACTATCTTTTGTTTTTAGATTGGTCAATGAAAATGAATGCGTAACTGAATCCTTACTGGATGTAATAATGTGCTGTGATACCAAGGCAGCAAGAATGTTCAGTCAAGTATACAATGTTGAAGTCATGCTCTTTTATTTGGAAATCTTTTTAGCCAAGGATATAGTTGTTGTTCTACTACGTCTAGCAATTACATCAGACACATGTGAAAGATTTAGCTTCAAAAATGTGTACTGCTTTTAAACCACTTTAGTAGTAGTGGATACATGTAAGAAAGACCAAATTGTAAATTTCTTTGGAGTAGTCAAAAATCATTTTCATTTAATGAAGTCAGTACAAAGTGACATGGCCTCTTCAAGGGATTAAACAATAAATTCAGCCTAAAGAAACTGGCACACTGCATTAATTGATCAGAACAAATTGGTTAAAATCAGCAGAAAATTTTTCATTATGTTTCTCAGCACATTTACTGCTGTGAGGCCTATATTAGAATCAAATTTGCACAATGGTAACTGTTTGTGAAACTGCTGGTGAAGCTTGAATCCTCTTGGAAGCTTTATGCTTTAAATTATTTAATGTGTGATGTAACTTCTAAATATCTGCAATATAATATAAGCATTACAACAACATCATCTCCGAACCAAATGCCCCCCGCTAGTACAGCGGTATGTCTCCGGACTTACAACGTTAAAATCAAGGGTTCGATTCCACTTGGTGGACTGAGCAGATAGCCCTTTGTGGCTTTGCTATACGAAACACACACACACCGAATCAAATATTGGTTTCATAACTTGAAAGAAAGATAAATGAAGAATTATTTCACCAGCATATTTCAACAGCTAAAAGAATAACAGAGTGTTAACATTACTTGTTACGAACCTCGCACCAGAAAATTTTTCTGTAGGTTGCACTTGAGATTTACTGTTAAACATCAAGTTAAATCAACCGGCAAAAATTGTTACCAAACTATATTATTTTTTGGAATATCAGATTTGTTGATTATAATATGTTACTACTCTGGATGCTTTTTACTGTTTAGAGTCTTCAAATGCAAAGCAAATATTTATATTTGAAACCTTAGTCACTTCCCAAGTAAGTTACATCAATTTTGAACTTTTGGTTTCTGTAAACAAGCTGTTTGTTTAATCAGTTGCAGAAGAAAGCTTACAGAAATGTATCTATAACTGGGGTCTCTTTATTCCTTACTTCTTAACTCCCAATCATGTCTTCTTCTTGTGAATAGAAAGCTACACAGCATCATGGCAGAGTACTGACTTCATGGTGCTGTTAATTTAATCAGAACAAGTAAAGTATCCAAAATAACAGTAATTTGCAATTGTTTCTGAAATCTCTTTAATATTTATAACCAAAGAATAATTTTGTGTTGTTTTGAATTAAGCACAAAGCTAAACAATGGGCTATCTGTGCTCTGCCCACCACGGGTATCGAAACCCGGATTTTAGCGTGTAAGTCCTCAAACACACCGCTGAGCCACTGGGTGGCCCAAAGAATAAAGCAGTTCACTTGTCTATGACATCGTTTCACTGCCTAAATTGTATGCACATAGTACATACATTATTGTTTTGTGTATTGTACGTATACAGAATGCAATTTTGGACTAAACTGTAATGTTTGCTTTTGTTGTTTTCCTATGATCTGTTACTTTGTACAGAAATATGTTACTGTGCACATAGATGTATCAAAGAGTATTAAGTTACATTAAAACGGTGTTCATTGGTGAGCATATTAGAAGGAAAAGGTCTACAATGATTTCTCTTCCTCAGAGTTTCAGTGTGAAAACAAAGTCAACTTGTAGCCCATAACACCCATAAAAGTTACAGAGCTTCTGTTAGCCAATATTAAACAGGCTTTATCTGGTTAGATCTTGTTTTTTATTTATAATCCACTGTTTATATTTAATGAGAACAGCTCGTCACAAGGTTATTTTTTTTTCTTCGTAGAGAATACTTTAAATCTAATCCTATCCTTTTGATGTCACTATTCGATAATTTTTATGTACGAGATTCACATCAGCCCTTTCCTGGGAATTTATTTTAAGAATGCATCCAATGGTATATTTGTGGACTTGGTACTTAACTTCAAATAATTAAAACGATTTTGGAACTTCACCAAGCTCACTTGATGAATGAGCATCTTGTTAATAGTGATGCAAACTAATTTGAAAAAAAGCAAAACAAAACAGTCCATGGATATTTAAGAACTTTACATGTTATTGGTTTTATTCGGTTTTTATAACGAAGTTTTTCATCCAGAAATATCGGACCGATCAAATCGCGGTGATTATCTACCTTTCCTCTAGTCTTACACAGCTAAATTCTGGACGGCTAGCGCAGACACTTCTAGAGTAGCTTTGACCGAAATTCACAAAACAAAACAAACAATCGGTTTTTATTGGTCGCATGTACTATATTTCTTTTCTTTAAAGTTACCTCTATAAAATATTAGTAATGCTCAGCATTTTCTTTTCACGCACCACGTGCTTGTCCATGCAAAACGATAAACGTTGTATTGCACTTAAACGTGTCAACAGTGTTATTAATAAACACAATCATTTGGTGATTTATGAAATACTGTAACTTAAGTTTCCTTGGTCTTAAAATTACTAGTTTGTTTGTTTGTTTGTTTTGGAATTTCGCACAAAGCTACTCAAGGGCTATCTGTGCTAGCCGTCCCTAATTTAGCAGTGTAAGACTAGAGGGAAGGCAGCTAGTCATCACCACACACCGCCAACTCTTGGGCTACTCTTTTATCACCGAATAGTGGGATTGACCGTCACATTATACACCCCCACGGCTGGGAGGGCGAGCATGTTTAGCGCGACGCGGACGCGAACCCGCGACCCTCGGATTACGAGCGCACGCCTTAACGCGCTCGGCCATGCCAGGCCTAAAATTACTAGGATGCGAGATAAAAAGTTATAGTATAAGGTATATACAACAATAATTAGGCGATAATTTGGGTATCTGAAATTATCAAATAAGAAAACTTTTCATGTATCGATTGTTGTTGTTGTTCCAATCCATCCCTTCATGACTTCCCTCAAGTCATCCTATGTCTCTTTATCAAGTTTTGTGTTGACTGATCAAGAAATGTTAAAACGTGTAGGGAACAGATACGTTGTTGTTGTTGTTTTAAATTAAGCACGAAGCTACACAATGGGCTATCTGTGCTCTACCCACCACGGGTATCGAAACCCGGATTTTAGCGTGTAAGTCCGCAGACATACCGCTGAGCCACTGGGGGGCTTCATGTATCGAATAACAGTGAAACAATTATCGAAAATGTTCATTTGTGAGTGAGCTGATATAATGCGACCTTACACACAACGTGATCGCATTTCGTGGACCCCAACAATTAATGACATTACAATAGGGTTCCACTGCAGCAAAATATAATTTGATTGTTTCAAGCTTGAAGCCAAGTCCCACATATGAAAAGAAAAATCTAAGTACTTTCCGTCATAAACTGTTGATAGAAAATACGTTACTTATTGTTTAAAAAGCTTTGAAAATACAAGTATGATAATGACTTTAAAGTCAAAATATCACTGTTCAACAATTTACATTTTAAAAGACAGATAGCTGCAGGAATTATTTTACTGATTTTTTACTAAAGGGCAACTACAGACATAAATAATATCAAACTTTCACCTGAATATATTTTCTATTATTTTTCAATAATAATTATTTCTTAATAATACTTACTAGTAAAGCAAACGTATTAAACTTCAAACATGCAAGTCTAATTTTTAACCAAACGTATTCACACATTTTTATTTCATTTCATCAATCATACTCGTTAATTGAAATTCATTTGAGGTGAATTCCATAGATTTGTTACATTCCTTGGCTAGTATCAAAGGAGGGAATTTGATGTTTGATCTCTGAACGACTTGAAACTTATTAAGATATCATTTTGTGATCCATTTGTACTTTGTGATCCTCAGAAAAATATCGGGGTTATACTTATTACGAAGAGTGATGGCTGTCACGTGATAATAAATAAAATTAAAACTGTATCAGATGAGTACTGTCGGTTTATTTCAATCTTCTTCTGTTTTATAGTGTAACATTTTTCTTTGAAAACTAGCCGTGCTGCTGAGTTTCTAACTTATAATTTTAGGCTTAAGTAAACAAAAACTGAGAATTTTCAAAGGCTTATTTTGAATTTTTGCTCAAAGCTACAAGAGGGCTATCTTCGCTAGCTGCCCCTAGTTTAGCAGTCTAGACTAGAGGGAAGACAGCTAGTCATCACCATTTACAAACAACTATTGAGCTACTTTTTTACCAACGAATAGTGGGATTGACCGTCAATTATAACGCCTCCATGGCTGAAACAGCAATTTTCAATGGACTTTGTGTACTTTACTTCTTACACCTGCATAATGGTTTCACACTAATGAATCTGAAATTCAGAGTCATCATGTTGTATAATGCCTTATACTGGTGAAGCATAACCTATTGAGTGGTAGTTTGTATGACATTACAATAATACTACGAATAAATTTTTAGAAATCTTTCTTTAATGGCCCAATACTACAAGTTTTCAATAAGGAGGAACAATAATATCTATAACAGAACTTATAAGGCAGGCTTGGAAAGCAACATGCAGAGTGGTTAAAAACATAACTATCAGTCCTTTTATAATGAATGTCACACAAACGTCTAATAGTGTTATTTTTTGAAGTTATAGTTGCCCGGCAAGCTGTGCTAAAAGGCAACATAATTATGGCCTCAAAATATTTATAGACTTCACCTCTTTTTATTTTCATTTTATGAACAAACTGATAGTGATATTTCAAGTGACTGTATGAGTTCTATAAATACAGATATATAGTCACATCATAATTTACCTTAAAGATGAGGCTGAAGAGAGACAATCTGTCAAACCTAGAAAGAGCATGTATCCAGTGCTAATGTAGCAGGAATACTATTATCATATGGCATTTAATTGACTACTGGCTGCTCAAAGACATCTTTCATCAGAATCAAGAATAACATTCAAGAAAAAAAAGTTTGCCACAGAAAAATCTTTGGCTTCCAAATGACTGATCAAAAGCTAATAGAATTACACAGGATTTTAAAGAGTAATGGGTGTCAATTTTCACTATGGACTGATTCATCCAATAGTTATGATTGAGCACCTTCAAGGTTGAAGGTGCTCAGATTGCAAAACATGGATAAAAATGACAGAAAGTATGTGACATCGTCTGATGAATCATACTTTACCCTTTCTGTACTGACAGTAAAGAGAATATGGAAAAAATCATCAGGTACTTGACCCTAGTTGTGATGTTTTTACAATGCTATCTATTACAGGTGGTATGATGATGTAAACAACACTTTTAATGTATAAACACTGTTGCCATTAATGTTCATCCTATACTGCTGCATCTCCACCTTAAAATACAAGTTGACATTGCAGAAATCAGTTATTCTCATAAAGATTGAAATTGGTTTGAAAAGAATTCCAATGATTTCACTTATCTTCCTTAACTGGCATAAAATCAAATCTCAAAGAGATGTAAAATTTTAAAAATTAAAATTGAACATTACGTTTGTTACTGTAATACTCATCTATTTTCTATGAAGCAAGTACAGTACAGAGAGAATATTATTACTGAATGTATTTCATACTGGTCAAGGATATCAATATAGTGAAAGCTGGTCTAACAAGACATTATGTGTGGGGCCCCTAATGAAGTGCTCTGTCAGTGCCAGAAAAACCATCAACTGTGAATAATATAAGCTTGTATATATAATTTAATTTGTGCTTCAAATTTAAAAATATATCAATAAACCTTTAAAGAGTTAAAAAAATGTTAGTTGGTAGAAATACCATTTTAAATATAACAAAGAAAAAACAGTTAGGTAGGTCTGTTTGGTTATGATGTTGGAATTAATATGCAATGTATTACTAGCATATTTAGCATTAGTCAGGTCTTTTGTGTAAGATGTGCAATACACACACAATTTCTTATCATGAGGACATGTGGATTAAGGCAAGATACTTCTAGGATCATTGTGCTAAACAACGGTGGAATTCTGCTCAAACATCTTATAAAAATAATAAAGCTGTTCGTGTTTTTAAATAAAATGAGAATATTGTGATCTATGTTCTGGTAAACACAAGTGAAAAAGTTTCATCTACTTGTAGGTCAATGAACATTTGTTTCTACACAATCTGCTAGCTCAACAAAAACTTTTAATTTTTGGATCAGTCTGTCATAGAAGGAGTGGTTAATCTAGCTGATATTACAACTTTAAATTAATGGTTTATTTTGTTTCAAAATAAAAAAAATATATAATTTGTAAAGTTGTCATACGACCTTGATAAACCAAAGATATTTGGAAGGCTGCATAATCAGTGTATTTTAAAAATCACTCTCCATATTACAAATTTAAATCACATACTTATAAAATAACCATCCACAATAATTCATACTTGATTCAACTGAATATAAAATGTTATCCATGTTACTTATCTCTTTTATTCAATAAAACATTTTTCAAGTGCATGGTTTTAGAAAAGGCACTAATAGAAACACAGATTACTGCTCACTTACACTATGATAATTTAATCAAAAAAGAAAACAATATATATAACTTAAAAACTGGCTACTAATGGCAAACAACAAAACACAGTCAGTAACTTTTTAAATAAAAAATTAACCAATATAAAATGAAAACAGAAACAACAATATGAAATAAGATTAAAATATATTAAAATTCCACAAACATACAAACACACACACATTGCAAACTTTTTACTTTCTACATTGAATTTTTGAAATCTTTTGTTGGGTATTATATAATATTTTATTTATTATTAGTTGTCATATATTAGCAATACTTTATTTAATAAACTACCACTTAAGTACTTCTTAAAATTTGTTACCTTTAATGACAGTTTTTTTGTTTAACTAAAATTAACCTCATTCACAATTCAAATGGACATTCGGCTACACTTGTATAATGCAAGCACCTTTTCTCACAGATCTTAGCTTTCTACATGTGGAAGACTAAATGCATGACAAACATTTCTTCTTCAACATGGCTTTCAAAAAGATTCATTAACCTTTAAGTATACACATTTATGATAATTTTTATAAATTTCAAAAGTTTTATGTCAGAGCCCATGCTGTAGTTTATCTGTCATGCCACATTTACAGCATCCAAACCTCCAGCTTAAAACGTGTTTTGAGGAAAATTAATATTATTACAATTCTTGTTCGAGTAAACTGATATTTTACAGCATTTTACTACAGTTCAATTTGAAATCAATTTTTAAGAAATCATTAACTTATGCAAAGTAACTGTTTAAATTGTGTTGTTAACCCTTTAGCAGCAGCTGCTATAAATACATGTAATTCTTGCAATCAATACACTGTATTCAGTACATTCACATTCAACTGACAAGGATTGAAAACACCCTATATCATCAATTAACAGCCAATGGGTTAAAAAAAGGAAAAATCGACATGTCCAAAATGGAGCTATTTCAAATCCAATTTCCTATTTTTGAACTATTAACATGACCTAAATTTAATTTTTGCATATTTATGTATAGAAGGCATTAGAATATCATAATAAAATTTTATACATATTAGTAAACACACTGCAAAAATTTGTATATCATGAAATACTTAGTTTAAAAATAATGATGAAAAATCTAAAACTGTGTGTCAGTAATATATAGGTTCATTAGTTAATGTATGTACACATTCTTGTAGAATAACAAACAATAAAACTATGTTTGCTAACTAGAAACCAGGTTCTATACCCATTTAACGTATTAGTAACCAGTGGAAATGTTTCTCTAACAGTTCCATCAGTTTCTGAAGAAACAATAAGTGATTTTTATACAGTGCTTTCTTTACTCACTGTACACTTGTAGTACAAGAGTACTGACTTTTTACAATCCATTTATTTTATTCACCTTCAAGTGAACTTTACATTTTACAAACTTTTTTTTTAGCACCAATTACTTTTTAATATTTACTATTGTCTTTTATATTGTATAGTATTATCTCAATGCTCTCTAAATTATTCAATATTCCTCTAATACTGCATTATGTAACATATTTGTAAATACAAAACTAAGTTCTTACGTGAGCATTCAAGTGAATTGTTAAGTACAAGTACATATACAGTGGAAGAAAAAGAAACATAGCTATAAACAAAACAAAAGAAAAACAATATAAAACCATTTACTATTCTGTATTCTAGCACAGGTATAAATGGTCACCCATTAAAAAAAATCTATATAAACAGTATGTATTCAAGTTTTTATGTTTACATATATTTACAAATATACAACTATAACTTTTAGTAATCCTTTTTTGTATTTACATGTCTAGAAACTGGAACTATAATCAAGAAAACAACTTACAAAACACATTTTTATCAGATAAAAGCTTATTTTGACTGTTTTCTAATGCAGTAATTTGGCCCAGATTGATTAATCCTATAAAAATAAATAAGTAATGCAACAAAACAAAACAAACAGGAGGCAGTCTAAGTAGAATTCTCCATCTTGGTACTTCTGAATGGATCAAGACACCTACCACACCAGTTAATCCTAAGTAACTAAATACAAACAAAATTACGTTTACCTAAAACTGAGCTCAGTGGATAAAAATTTACTTGTTTAAGAAAATCAAACTTTCCTCTCTGAATTAACATTTGATACCCAGGTTGTGCAACTCGCAAAATATATTTCCTGTTGCTGCACTGTTATTTTATATAAACCATGAGATACCTACATGCTATGTGAATGTGTATCGATTTCTGCTCCAAAAATCTACCATAAGAACAAACTTTGTGAAGATTAAATCCTATGTTAATAACTTTGATTTACACTGTGCACATTTACATAGTATAACAGGCAGTGATCTCTTTAATTGTATATATATATATACATATACATTTTTACTTTTATTAAACAATCAAGGCATAAGCCCCTACTCCTTATAAAGCTGATTCAGTGGACATAAATAGGGGTAGGTGGTGTTGGTTACGATATGCATGGTTAAAACAGTAGAAGCAATACACTTTAGGTTACATTTTATATACAATGTACATTAAATACAATTTCAGTGCAAAGTAATTTCAGAAAGGCAGCCATCAGTTATCTGTTTCACAACCTTATTGTAATGTTTTATCAGGTATAACTTCCAAATCATCCCTACATCGTGGAATAAACATGGTGCAGCATGTGTGTTCCCAAATGTCTTGAGGATAATGCTGGTCAACAGTCCACAGTTCAGTTTCCAAATTAAAACACTCAACAACACCACTAGCTCGATCAAAGGTGGTGTCACTATGGAAACCTCCCACAATGTACAACCACTGGCCAATAACAACAATACCTGCATGGTAACGAGGGGTTGGGACACGAGAGACAACAATCCAACGATCCTTGTGGATGTCATAACAGTCAATGCTGTCCACCAATACTCGAGTTCCAGTTGTATCATCTTCATACCAGCCCCCACAGACATACAACTTCTCCCAGTAACAAACCATGGAATGATCAGCTCGAGGTGTCAACATCGGTGCCTTAGTTTCCCACTGGTCAGTTTCTGTATTGTACCTCACTAGAGAGTTGAGAACTAAGTCTTGGTCAAGGCCACCAGATATATACAGATATGACTTCCAGGATGCTCCAGCATGTTGAGTCCTCCCACCTGGAAGAACAGATATTGGATTCCAGGTGTCTGCTATAGGATCATACTTTTCACATGGGGCACTTTCATCAAACAGATCACTATCACCTGTTTCTCCAGCTCCTCCTACAGCATACAAGTGTCCTCTGACAACACTCAAGGAAAACCTACACCGTTCTCTCTGCATTGGTGCCATGGTTGCCCATTGATTTGTTAATGGATTGTAGCGAAAGCCAAAAGGGTGCACATTTTCTTGAAGGCTCTGATTGAAACATCCACCAACAACAAAAAGTTCATTATTTAAGACAGCTGTTCCAAAATTACATTGTTCTACATGAGGGATAGAAGTAAGATATCGCCACTTCCCTATACTTGGTAAAAAATATGTTATCTCATTTGTCACACCAGACATTCCAAAGCCACCAACTTTAACTAGTGCCAACTCCATTCCTCTAGAGTTAATAAGAGAAGCTCCATTCATATCTTCCCTAGGTCGAGTCAAACTGATAGAGAATTGCAATACTCGACCCAACAGTGGATTTCCTGATACAAGACACTGCATAACAGGTGACTCTGCAACTTCAATTAGGTCAGCAGAAGGAATTTCTGTAAAATGTATGTTTCTCAAAAGTTGAAAAGCATGTTTTATTCTTTCCTGGGGATAGTACTCTATCCACCTGATCACTGTTCTCAAAACTTCACTCTCTGTACAGTCTACTGGGAAGTCACACTCTAGAAGGTGCTGTAACTGACTTGGTGATAACTGTTGGAACTCAGGTGTTTGACAGAAATGGAGCAAGTTGCCACACATAAACCTGTACACTCTCTTTTTCAGCTGACGTAAAGAGTAGGTTTCTGCAATAGTGGCAACATCTACGCAATTTTCGATATCTAACTGTTTCTGAAGATAAGAGGAACAAGCTTCAACAACTGCTAGGAGTTGTAGATGGCTAGCTGCAGAAAGAACGTCCTGAATGTTGGCAAGACTGAGTGCCAACCGAGAAGTATACACATAGTCTAAAACATACTTCATACCTTCAGCTGAAACTCCATTTAGACTGATTTCACTGAGCTTACTTTCCTTCATAGCATCTGTAAACATAGCACGAAAATAATCACTGCAAGATGCCAGAACAACACGATGAGCTTTAAAAGACTGTCCATCAGCAATCAGTGTAATATCTAGAAGTAACCCTTTGCTCCTAAGAGAATTAAGTCCTCCTAAAAGTGTCCCTACATGTGAAGCTGATTCAAAATGAACTGTGTTTGCATATGGATCAATGACTTTCGAGTTCTTATTTATTTCTCTCATGACTGGCTGTTGTGCATTTAGTACAGATTCAAAGGATTGTCATCAGTACTACTCCAGGGTTTGCTGCAATATAAAACAGTTATATTAATCACAATGTTTTAAATAAAACTGTTTTCATAATAAAAAATAATAAGCTTAAGAAATATCTATTATAATAATAATAATCAGTTTTTGTGTGTCCTGAAAATACAAACACAACTTAATATCTAAATGCACACAAATGCAAACTTCATATCAAAAGATGTAAACAAAAGGTGGATGTAAGTGTAAGTAAACATTTAGTATGAGAACTATTAACAACTTTAAGTTTTTAAAATAAACTAATGTTGGGTTATAGAATAAAATCATAAGTTTATTTACTGAAGTTTAGCCCTAACTAAAGCAAAAGACATCAGTTACACTATTAATTTATCAAATTAATCCAAACCTAGTTGAAAAAGGTTCAACCAATGTTTGACTTGAAACAAATGGACTTGGAGATTTCAGTGCCTACATCTGTTGGTTCATTCATAATGCACACCCACCTTACTTTAATGATCACTGTACATAAATTATAACTTATAAATTCAAGTGTTCCTCCACAGTTTTCATATGAATGTTCTTGAGCTCTAAATGATGGATAACAATGAAATACTTCATAATACCAAATACGACATCAAACTAAGTCATGATATAAATAATATTTTGTCTTGAGTTTGTACACAAGCAATAAAATCATTGCTACATTTAAAGTTCAAGATTCATTCACACTAACTCTTATGTTCTGAAATTAATATCTTGATCGCTGTGTGTGTCACATCATCGCCAGCTTGATGAAACCAGGTACAGAGTGAAATACTTCAATACTGGATATGGCAAGTGCTGTGTGTTTGACATATCACACATTCTTCATGGTTTTTACTCAGAAGTACTAATGTAGTTTTAAATCATTGATGTGTAATTGTTTAACACATTGTAGGAACAGGAAGACCATCTTGCTAGTATGTTAGTCAATGATAGCAAAGTTACATTTACCTTTTTACTGCTCAGATGAGGTGGAATATCCCCCCCCACATGCATATAAAAATGTAACTTTTTTTTACATCACAAAATCATTGAATTGCATGCAAAAGTAATAGATAAACACCAAGACCTGTGTAGGCCTGCTTGTGTGCCAAATTAGGATGAAGCTAGGAGTCACTTAGGCCCAGTGCATCCCTCATTAATCACAAGATAAAGATATCAGAGCTAGCAAAATTTGTTTTTCTAGATGTAGTTTCACACTCTTACCTCATACACTTAGCACATTAAATTACTAAAACTACTGTATAAATGCCTAATACCTACACACATATATTTTTCCTCACTACATATAGGCATCCAAAGTGACAGCTAGGATTTCAAAGAGAGGTAGGAAAATTAAGTCATCATACCATGTATGGAGCAGTTAACAAGGGAAACCCCATATGATTTACATACTAGCAAAAACAAAATTAATAATAATAAAATTTCAGTGTTAACAACTAAATAAATAAATAATATTGCCTTAGTAATCTCTACCTTGGAAAGCACCTTGCATAAGATATTAAGATCAGCAAATGCAGTTTAACCACGATAAACTGAGGGGTAAGTACCTTGGATATATAGCATAAGTGGAATATATATACGTGGACAAAATCATTCATGGGAAATGCCTTGCATAAACATACATAAATATTATGATCAACAAGTACAGTCAGCCTGGGCAAAACATCTGAGGAATCACCTCGAATCCAGAACAGTATGTTATTGTCTATTCAGCAATTATAATGACAGCAATCCTCTTCTTACTAAGTGGATGCTTTTAAGTTTTCCTTCAATGTGCAATTCCACTTAAAAGGAGACCTCTCTTGTCCACCAATATGGAGAAGATAAAATGGTGGGGATACATGTTGGAAGGTCTGGAGGAATGATATACTGAAGAATGTGCAATGGGTGTCTGTGACTTTGTATTCTGACAAGCAGAAAGACCTAAATTGTATAGGCAGAAGTCTCCACCTGCTTTACTCATGACGTTTGAGTGTTGGTCTTTGATACAGATATACACACATACCACCAGAAAAGTAGCCTGTGGTCTTACAGAAACACAACATCTGTACAGTGAGCACTTACAAATATAAATATTAAGTGAAAAGATCTAATATTCAGCACAACTGACCAAGTAAAATGTCATCTTATGGGATTTTGAAATATGATCTACATCAACTGGAAAAACAACAACAACAACAAAAACAGGGTCAACTTATCGTATTCAAAGGCAATGGTGAAGTGTGGAAACCTTTGGTGCAGAGCCAAAGGCCCTGATAATGAACAAGGTTCAGCAACTTCAAGGCTGAGGTCTGGGCAGAGCTACAGACCAGAAACCCATAGTCTAGTTTTCATTGAACAAGAGCACATCTTTAGCACAGAACATTCATCTGTTCCTCAAGTGGTGAGAGAGAGAACGTGGAGGATACTCAGTGCTCTTGTACATTTGACTTGTAGTTGCTTGATGTGTGGTATAGAGGTCAGCTTATGGTTAAAGATAAGTCCCAAGAACTTTGTCTCAGGGACCACAGGCAAGTCCCTGTGGGACTTTATTCAACATAAAGAATAATGGGCATTATTCTTCACCGATAAAGAGTTCAGGATCAGGGTGAATGCCCCGTTGGCAGCAAAAGTGCATGCAAATTGCTTTAAAGAGAGAGAAGTTAAAGCCATTTCCTGTGATTCACTTCAGTAAATGATTGAGGGCAGTCTGTAGCTACCGCTCAATATACCTCATGTTCGACGACTGATGAGATGTGAAAGTCATCAACATAGAGCCCATTTGGAACAGTAAAAGGAAGTTGTTCAGTGATGGCATTAATCTTTATACTGAAAATACAGCCATGAGGTACTCCAAGTTCTAGTAGGAAAGAATGGGAAAGTGTCAAACCCACATGAACTTGAAATTGCTTGCCCATTAAAAAATTAATAAAATTGAGCATATGGCCACATAAAACATATAAGTGAAGGTCTTGCAAAATGTCATATCTGCATGTAGTATCATAAGCCTTCTCAAGATCAAAGAGCATTGATACAAGATGTTGTCTTTTGAAAAAGGCTTCTCTGATTTACATTTCAAGTCGAATCAGGTGGTCCATGGTGGAGTATTGTTGTTGAAATCTACACTGGGTGAGCAAGAGGACGTTGTTTGATTTGAGGAACCAAACAAGACAAGCATGAACGATCCTCTCTAAGGTCTTACAGAAATAGCTAGTCAGAGCAACTGAATGGTAGTTTGAAGGAATCTTGGTATCCTTCTCAGGCTAAGAGAAAGGTTAGGCAATAACCTGGTGCCATCCATCAGGAGAAACATTCTCCTATCTGATCTAGCTGAAAACAATCAGAAGAATAGCAAAAGAAACAGGAGATAGATGGTGCAGCATCTCACAGTGCATATCATCATGCCTGACCAATGTACTGCCATATTGATGAAAGGCCAGTTTGACTTCAATCATTGCAAATAGGCAATTACAGCCCCAAAGGAAAGAGGTGATTGCTCTGCCAGAGTCTTGATGGCTAAGAAGGTGTAGGATAAAGCAGAAGTGCTAGGTACCCAGCAAAAGCTTTCTCCAAGAGTATCGGTGATTGTATGGGTATCACCAACTTGCTGGCCATCAGAGAGCAAAACTGAAAGGGGCACAGAATTATACTGCCCACTGACCTTTTGAATTTTTGTCCCTATGACTCTGGAACTGGTGATAGAAGATATGCTGGTTGTGAATTTAATCCAAGATTCCTTCTGGCTTTGATGTCTTACCTGCCAAGCACATGCAAGGGCCAATTGGAAAATGATGTAGTTCAAGAGTGTGGAAAACCTATCAAAGGCATTCTAGGCGTGTTTCTGAGCCTTTTGTGCCATGTGGCAGGCAAGATTCCACCAAAGTTTAGGATATCATGGTTTTAGAATATAATATTCTATCAACAGACCTACCATAATCTTCAAGCATCAAACTGGGACAGTTTTCAATTTTCGTTACAGGTACCAGCACTGGTATAATAAAGTATTTTCATAACCTTACTCCCAATAAGCTTTAATGCTGCCACAAAAAAAGGAATACTGGTAGTTTATATTTCTAACATTTATTTAAATTCTGTAATTTTTCACTTGAATGAATTTTCTTTAAAAACTCTTTACTAGTTTTTATTTTTCAAAGAACTCACTGCAACTCAAGTCCATATCGAGTACAGAATATAACAGTCCTTTTAGTGTTAATTTATTCATTAGACCTCTTTCTCGAAACCAAATGCTATTCATCACTGAAAATACTCTTTCAACCGGGGCAGAAGTGCCTGTTAAACAAAAAATGTGCTCCATAACTTGCCTGAGATTAGGTACAAAAATACTTTGATCTTTGAAGTGTTTAAAAAGTTATACCCATTTTTTTTCACAAAATATTTCTTTTGCTTTCCACTAGTCACATTCTGATAACCAAAAGTATTTAACTAGAACAATTTCATCAAACAGATCATCAACATTGGTTGCATTTCCAAGCATTTTATTAATTTTTTCAGTAGGTGCTTCTATGTCAGGCCATACAAAAACACTGTTTATCTAAACAAAGTATTCCCCATCACCAAAACTGTTTTCCCATAGCTCAATATAAGACATGCAGCAATCATAAAGACTGGTAAATTTCTTCCTAATGAAGTCTATCTGGCATCCTCCCTGTTCCTCTAGCACATCATTTTTTTGCACCATGGAGAATTAAAGTTATTATCTTGTCTTTATTTCAGGCTGGTTTTCAACTTAAGTTCTGCAACAATATCACTTGCAGTTGCTTTTGTTTTCTCCATGGCTAAAATCACTTTGTTGAACAAGCCTAGTTGTGCATGAAGAAACCACAGATACATTTCTCCACATTTACTCTCAAGAACTCTTTTTATCAACAATGGGCACTGTTCTTGTGAACAAAAATATTACTTCAGTCCTAAATAAATCTGGAGAATTTTCTCAACAGCTGGTAACAAAGACACAAATCATGTATTTCCATATTGGATAACCTTCTTGTACTCAATTGCTACAAACAAAATTATTTTAGGTGTAACACACACAGTGTAAATATAAAAATACTCATAAATTTTGACCACCAAGCTTTCCACTTCAATAGTAAGGATATTAACTGCAGTTTGGAGACAGTTATGTACAATATGAGCACCACAACCAACACCCACAATATCTGTGCCAAAGTTCCTTTTCAATCGACTACATACATTGTTTTTTCCCTTTCTCTTTACACTTCCAAATTTTGTATTGTGGTTATCATCACAATAAAGAACAATTTTTTTTGATAAATAATGTTTTCTTAAAGTGGACACCAAGCAATTCGTCAAAATTGCCGACGTCACTCCAGGAACTGACTGAAAGCCTAAAAGTTTTACTTTCACTCCTTCCTGTGAAAAAAAATATCACACCATGAGAGGCATAATTTTGGCATCTTTTTTATTTGAAGCATCTGCTGTAAGTGAAATGAACTGGACCTCCATTAAGCTTCTCTTCAATTCCTCTGCTGTTAAAGGAACAATTGCATTCAAAATATTAGCCTCATTCTTCCTTCTGGCCAAACTGAATTTTGGTTCAAAAAAACTTTGCTATCAGTTTGGAAGAGCAATCAGGTGTTTTAAAGCTTATGTTATAGACAGCACTGTGATATGCAAGATCGCTTCTTTGGCAGCTATTAACAAGTCACTCAGCAGCTACTGAAAGACTAGCTACACATTTAGCACTTTTATGTCTGTGCAGCCACCATGTAAAACAGAGAACTTAGATAAACACTGCAAAAATTTTACTTTCTCCTCTCTTGCCATAATTTTTTTTCAAAAACAGATATTCTTTTTGTAATTCACTGTTAAATGTGCACTTTCTTTTACCAGCTTTGAACATTATGACTGAGATTAATTTCCAAAATAAAAGAACAAAAATAATTCAGCACATACTGTATGACTAATATAATAAATACTGCACTAAATAAAATAATCACAAAGCACAAACACTTGCTTAAAGAAAGCTTTGCATATGCTGCTGTTCACTGCTTGTGCAGCTGCCTTTAGGTGCTCACCCTTCACTATCAGCCCACTGATGAGTCACTATACTTGTACTGGTACCATACCAGCTGTCTGAAAATTTCCTCTGAGGCAATACCTTTGAAAATTTGCATGCTGCAAAACTATGGCTTCCTCTATCCATCAACTGATAAAATGAAAACTTAAAAATTATTTTTTGTCAAGACCAAGTCAGGACTCTAAGCAGGTTTTAACATTTTCTATTTATTCTTCTTTGAAGTTTATGCCTTTTCATCAAAAACTGAGACATTCCAAGACAATTTCAATATCAACCAGAAAAAATTAGTAAACTGGACAGGACACTGGAACAGACCTCTCAAATTGGGACACATAGTAAGCCTAACTATCAATGGCTTAGTGACTATGGCAGAATCAACTTCAATGAGAGCAGTGAAAGAGAGTCAGTTGGCTTGATCCACCTTCCACTGGAGCAGGCAGATCAGGTGGCATCTACTATGGACAGTCTATCTCAAAATGACAAGAAAATAACCACTGCCTTGTGGGTTACTGTCAAGCCTCCATGAAAAGTGGGAGAATAGTGAAGGGGCTAGTTGGTTGTTTGTTTGGTGTTTCATGGCACAAAGCAACTGGGCTATCTGTGCCAAACATTTAGTAAAAAGGTAAAAATTAAAATAAATTTAGTAAAATTCATAAAAGGAAATTAAGGGAAAAAAGAACAAAGTTTAATTTTTGAACAGAAAAACACAAATAGCATTAAAACCAATTTTTACATCTGGTCAACAGCAGAAAGAGAAAACTACAAAAATAAAAGTTGTAAAGGACTTTCTGTAGCATAACTGTAATTATCTTAACTGGCCAGAAAGACTAACAGGTAAGTTCAAAATTCACCATTAGTAACTTGAAGTTGGCCTTTCCAGTCCTGGTTTTGAGTTATTTGACATTATGGCCATTTTCAGAAAGTAAAGTAATAAAAGTTTTAAAAGACTTGTAACAAAATTTTAATTATAGTTCATCAGGATTACTAAAGAATAGTTCAAACAGCACCATTAGTCACCTAAAGTTGGCTTTTCCAGTCCTGATTTTGAGTTAATTGATGTTATGGCCATTTTCTAATTTCAAATCAAACTAGAAGTACTTTAATTCTTAAAAAGGAATCACATCAAAAAGGATCTAATGTATAAATTGAAAAACATAAATAGCATTAATGGCCTTTAAAAAACTAAAAGTATTTCCAAGATGGACAGTGTCTCCATTGTTAATAACCCTGTCTAACATTACAGATAAACTTGGGACAAAACACATTTAAAATGGTGCCATCATTGAGAGTCATAATGACAGCAAGACAGTAAAATGTGGCTTATTGTGACCTGACTGTTATAAAGACAACACATTGGTGCATCAGTCTCGGATAAAAGAAAATTATGAGTTAAAAAACTGTGACCAGTGTGTAGCTCTTTCCGATCCTTACAGAAGCACGATGGCCAAAGTCCAATTGAGGGTTTTATTTTGAAAAGCTTGTTTTCAAGTTGCTCACTCCAATTTGACTGCCAACTATCACGAGCATAGTCTATGCATGGTACACGCACAGCAGTGACAGTCCCAGAGCAAATAAATTTAGTTGCAGTGTTGGTGAGCTTGTTCCTGCAAATACCAATGCAGCCTGGTATCCAAAAACACTGGATAGAAATATATGTTAAAGAGAAATGGGCCAGTTCATTTTAAATATCAGTAAGAACTAATGTGAAACAATTTCAGGTGCCAGTAGAAAACTAAGCGAGTCAGTATAAATAGTGCAATTTGAGTATTGCTCAGCTTGTATGTGGATCCAGTACAAGAGAAATAGTGTACAGTTCAGCAATGAACACAGAAACTGTAGAGGAGAATCTGCATGGAACAACTGCACCACAATAAACCTTGGTACAGCCCACACAGTCATCTGATTTCGAACCATCTGTATAAATAAGATTGGAAGGATGATTTCAAAGATGTTCAGCAAATAACAGACAGTATTTCCGATTGGGAATGTTTACTTTTCTTAGATGAATTAAAGGCAAATTACATTTGAGGGCTGCAATAGGCCATGGTGGGATGGGCTAACCAGTGGATACTGCAATGTTATTCAAGGACAGACCCAATTCACCCAACTGCACCTGAATACAAAGACCAAAAGGAGCAATAGCAGATCATCTACTCTGAAAAAATATGGCCCACTAAGGAAGGAAAACACAACCCCAGATGGGATGCTTTGGTAAAAAATGAAGTTTCAAACATAGTAAAGACAGTTGCAAACAGCGGAGGTGCAAAGAAGGTTCATGAGACTCAATGTATAAACTCTGAACTGGAGAAGTGCAGAAAGCCCCAGTGCAGAACCAAAGTCCTTATAATGAATGGGGTGCAGCATCTTCAAGGCCAAGCATCTCACAGGGCCATAGACCTGTGATTCATAGCCGAATTTTGAAGAAATAGGAACATGATATATCTTTAGTATAGAACATCAATCTACTCTACAAGTGGTGGAAGAAAGAAAACGAAGAAAGTTCAGTGCTTTTGTACATTTGACCCAAAGTTGCTTGATGTGTGGTATAAAGGTCAGCTTTTGATCAAACATAAGCCCCAAAAACTTTGTCTCAGAGACCACAGGCAGCACAACTTTACCACTAAGGAGTTCAGGATCAGGGTGAAAACCCTGTTGGCAGCAAAAGTGCATGCAAATGATTTTAGAGAGAGAAAAATTAAAACTATTTGCTGTGGTACATTTCAGTAAATGATTGAGACCTGTCTGAAGTTGCAGCTCAATATACTTCATGCTCAACAACTGACATGAGATGTGAAAGTCATTGACACAGAGCCCATTTGCAACAGTAAGAATTGTTCAGTTATGGCATTAATCTTTATACTGAAAAGTGTGACACTCAAAACACAACTCTGAGGGGCTCCAAGTGCATGAAGAAAAGAATAGGAAAGGAAAACACAAGATGACTGAACAAGGAAAGGAAAGTGAGGAAGATAGGGTCAGGGACCTAAACTGAATGCAAAGACCCTCGGACAGAACTTCCAGAACCCATAGATTTGCCATGAAATGTGCCAAATAGTGGAGAAATGTTACAACTTGGTCCCTATTTGCCCTGGAAAACACATCTTATCACCTATACCACTGATCCCTGAAGGAGAATTTAATAAGGACAGGAATTCCTGGAATAAAACAAGGGATGCAGATGACAGAGGATAAAAGGACACAGGGAACTTAAACTAGTAAAACTTGGGTGGAAACAGCCAGATGAGACAAACAAGATGTCAGGGAGAAATGTAGCCTTGCCACAAGACAGACTTTAAAGACTTAGGATGACCAGCAAAAACCACTTCATATAGAAACAAGTCAGATAAAGGTTCCTGAGAAAAAAAAAGACAGTGAGATGCATCTCCTAGTAATTCATCTCTCTAGACTACCAACTGCACTCATATTCTTTTCAAAGCCAACACTGATCTGGAACTGTTGACTAAAGAAATCATCAACGTCAAACAACCTTCATCATCACTAAAAACTGTGCAGTTGTCTGTTAATTTGCACATTCTTAAATACATAAATCTTGTTAATCTTAGGATGTTTCTCTTTATTTTTTCATGAAATAGAAAATAAAAAAACACTGAAGAGAGAAAATTAAATTTTATATATATCTTCATTTCACAAACTACACAGCCAAAATTTTTCAGTGATCCATTTTCAGGTTTTCTTTTCTTTCACTATTTTATTATGAAAAACAATGACAATAATTAGGAAATATATATTTTATCTCCTTTAAGAATGAACTAATTCTATATTCCTATTCAGCATTTAGTAAATCTGCTGGTGTCAGAAGTAGTAAAGTATATCAGCTTTATAACTTATCATTAGTATATCAGAACTATGACCAATTATTCTAGAAAGTGAGCAAAACGTCTGGGCACCTTTATATTGAAAGCTCATACGAACAATTGTGTTTTGGCATTTAACTTTTAGCAAACATTGTGACAAAGGAACGATATGAAGCAAATGACGCTTTAAAATAAAAGTGTTGAAAAATTTCTTTAGAACACCCCTGATACTAACATGCTAAAGAGGATGTCATATCATACATGAAAATGAAAGCCAACAGATATTTTGGATTATTTACTGAACCTTTTGCTAGTCTGTGTCAATATAAGCAATTATATTCAATTTTTCTTTCATATACACTTATCTATATTTGAGAAAGGTAGTGCCCACTCTCCCGATTTTACAATTTTAGGCTTAACAATAACTTAGTTATCAGCAATATTACTAGTCTATGACGCCTCCTACAGGTTACACGACTACCAGTTATACAAATAATAACAGTATTACTTTTTACTGCTAAATTATAATACACTAAGCAGATTTTCGAAACACAAGTATGCAAATTTGAATTAAATGGATTGGCAAGCTGTAATTATAAAGTAATTCTGTTATTAATTGTAATTTTTACGCCTGCATTAACTTTTTTCTATATTTTTTGTAGCTGGCTTAATATATGAAATCATATTTATAAGAATATTTTAATTTTATATAAGCTTACCTATTTGTAAATTCTTAATATTATTGCATTCCTTGCCATTTTGCTCTTTTATTGGAGTATAATTCCATCCGTAATTTAAATTCAGCCAAAATAGGTTTAGGCATCAAAAGAACTAACATTATTGAAGGAGGGAATGACCTTAAAGTTTATAATAAAGAGGGCGTATAAATCGCAGAAAGATACTAATATTTGATAAAATATTTAACTTATTTTCGGTGATATTTCCTCAAATTAGCAAAATTACACACAATAGTAATTTAAATTGTTGTTTTGAATTAAGCACAAAGCTACACAATGGGCTATCTGTGCTCTGCCCACCACGGGTATCGAAACCCGGATTTTAGCGTGTAAGTCCGCAGACATGCCGCTGAGCCACTGGGGGACAGTAATTTAAAGCAAATAACAATAGACTTCATGAATATTTTGTTTTTACCATTTGTGCTTCCTATAAAGTTACTAGTTGTAGTACTCATTATTAACTTTTTATTTTACATAAAACATACGAATACAGTTGGGCATTTGAAATATTGTTTTCAACAACTCTTGTTACACTTTACACAAAAATAAAATATAATATGGTTCAAACAGGTAATTTGTTATGTTGGCAACTTATATATGCAAAAAACGGCTCTTTTGGGCTCAGAAAACACTTCAAATAGAAGAGCGAACAACGTTTCGACCTTCTTCGGTCATCGTCAGGTTCACAAAGAAAGAGGTAACTGGCCGGAAGCTGACCACATGTTTGGAAGGGGTTGTATAACGGAGTGTCGCAATGTAGAGGGCGCGGTTTGAAGTGTTTTCTGAGCCCAAAAGAGCCGTTTTTTGCATATAAAATTCTCAACAAGTGGGTTTCTCGACATCACTGATTGGCAACTTATAAATTCATTTATGCTAAATGCCTTAGTAACTATGAAAGAAAACTCAACACTTTCTCAACCTAAGAAGTTTGAAACTTTGTTCTGTACTTTATTTTAACAAAAGTGCTAATACCCGTAACAGTCGTCATGAGAATACATTTTTACTTCAAGTGTATTTCTTGTCATCAGGAAAGCTCAATATATTGAGTCGTAGCAAACTCGTGTATGATAGTGCAAAATAAGACAGTCTTTTTCTCTAACAAAAAGCTCATATACCCACATTTTAAGCAAAATTATAAAATGGACACTTGTGTCTATAACAGTTTTTTCTAATCAAGGTACAAATGTGGCATGCTGGTATTTAATACAGACTCTTAAAAAAAAACGCAAAAGGTAAAATTTGAGACAAATTGTCAACAAGTTTATTCCGGGTAGTTCTGTATGACCTGTGTGAAACTTTGCACATTCACTGCTGAACATCTAAAGTCTGCAAAGGCGAAGTCCACGCTCACTAGTTGAAGTTTAACGTCACTCAACGTCAATAACGAGTATACCCCCCGTGAACATCAATAACTGCTTGGCATCTCCAGCCCATGGAAGCGATGAGATGACGAATTACATGCTGTGGAATGGCTGTCCACTCAGCCTGCAAAGCTGCAGCAAGCTAAGGTAGAGTCTGCGGTTGAGGTTATCGCCGTCGCAAACGTCGGTCCAACTCGTCCCAAAGATATTCGATGGGGTTTACATCTGGTGATCTGGAGGGCCAGGGAAGAACGTTGATGTTGTGGTGTCTCAAGAAGACAGTGATGAGTCGGGCTGTGTGAGGACGGGCGTTTTCATGTTGAAAAACGTCGTTGACGTTCACCATGATGGGTTGCACATGGGACCTAAGAATCTCGTCGACGGTTGCGTACGGTCTGATCGGAAATCCTACGCAGCCCTGGTATGGTTGAGGCAGAATACGTCGCAGTGGTGGTCCTATCCCGAATGTAACGTAACTGAATGTAGCGATCTTGTGCGGGCGTGGTCACACGAGGTCTGCCAGATCGTGGACGGTCACGAGTTGATACATTTGTTGGTGACGATTCCATAGCCTTGTGATGGTGCTTGGGTGAACATTTACAGCTCTGGCAACATCTGATTGAGATTCACCTGCTTCCAAACGACCAATGGCGTTGTTGCATTGTGCTTTAGTCAGTCATGACGTAACTGTATTGCATATCGGTGGCTTAACACTGAGTTTTGGAAACCGAAAACCCGTCACTTTATAGGGATTTTGCACATGTTGCACTTGCAGAACATGCAGACCTCTCAAACAAATTTATTGGACACGAATGCGTTTTGTCGAAAAATCCGTTGTTTTCCTCCGTTTTCAAAGTGCACAACTTTTATTGTTATTATGGTCTGACAATCAGTGCCTTATCACGTGTAACACCACATACTCTGAACTTGTAACATTATTACATATATTTTTCTTTAAAATAAAAAAATATCCCTTTTGCGTGTTTTTTTTTCAAGAGTATATTTTATATCTGTTTCAGTGCACAGATTTCATAGGGTGGCTTTTTCAGATATCAAAACACAAAATGATAGCTTTGTACAAAAATATCAATTGTTGACAATTCATGGGGCGGTTTCTTCAGATAACAAAACATAAAAAAATAGCTTTGCTACAAAAATATCATTTGTTGAGATTTTATAGAATTGAATATTCGACTTTTGGGTACTGTGTAAGAGTTTGATTTGACTTCGACATTTTTTATGTATATTTAGAAAACTAGAAAAATTTCATTTGCCCTTTGTGCAACAGTCTGTTGTCAGCGTGAAAGAACATCAGAATAAGACAACTGACCATTTTTATCAAATTATCCTTTACTAGTCCTTCACAGACTCTGAGTAAAAAAATGTTTATTTCAGTCGTACGTTTTACTTGTTGTATGCCACTGCAATTCGTGACGGCCCGGCATGGCCAAAGGAGTTAAGGCGTGCGACTCGTAAACTGAGGGTCGCAGGTTCGCATCCCCATCACGCCAAACATGCTCACCTTTTCAGGTGTGGGGCGTTATAATGTGACGGTCAATCCCACTATTCATTGGTAGAAGAGTAGCCCAAGAGTTGGCGGTGGGTGGTGATGACTTGCAGCCTGCCCTCTAGTCTTACACTGCTAATTTAGGGACGGCTAGCACAGATAGCCCTCGAGTAGCTTTGTGCGAAATTCCAAAAAAGCAAACAAATAAAAATAAGCAACTCGTGACCAGAATTCGTCAACAGAAGCATGCAACACGAGAAGATGACATATACATTTCGTGGACAGCAGCAAGCAACGCGTAGAGCGTTAAATTGATATATACATCTGTATTTTATACACTATGACGCCAGGTCCTGCACTTCTTTACCCTCTATTAGGCCAGGTGTTGTACTTCTTTACACACTACGACGCCAGGTCCTGCACTTCTTTACCCTCTATTAGGCCAGGTGTTGTACTTCTTTACACACTACGACGCCAGATACCTGTACGTCTTTACACACTTCAGTGTCAGGTCCTGTACTTCTTTACCCTCTATTAGGCCAGGTGTTGTACGTCTTTACACACTACAGTGCCAGGTCCTGCACTTCTTTACATTGTACAAAGCCACATCCTGTACTTCTTTACAAACTATGACGCCAGGTCCTGTGCTTCTCTATACACTACAAGCACCAAATCCAAGTCAAAATGTAATTCAATTTCAGGCTATTTGAAATCATTATACGTAACATAATAAATCAAAGGCTCGCCCGAGATATATTACAACACGTAAAAATACTAGGAGTACATATGATATTAGGAATAATAAAACCATTATTTCACATTATTCATCAGATAGACACATGTCTAGCTTCTAAGGCTACACACGCAATTGAAGCACGTGAATATTTTAACGCAACTTTCAGGCGCAACCTAAACTATTCTTAATCGCATAAAACTGAACAGTCTTCTTCTAGTACAGTGGTAAGTCTACAGATTTACAACGTTAAAATCAGGGGTGCGACTCCCATAGATGGACTCAACAGATAGCCCAATGTGGCTTTGTTATAAAACAAAAACACACATACAAAATGAGCCTACCTCTAAACATTTGTAGTTCCCTCCCCAGATGTACGGCGATATGACTGCGGATTTACAACTCCGAAAACCGGGTTTCAATACCTCTGATGGCTAAAGCACTGATAACCTTTCCTGTAGCTTTGTGCTTGACTGCAAACAAACTTTCATATATGCATTTGTATTAATAACTTTATTATACCGACAATCATATGCACGACAGAGTTGGAACCAAGACCTGGCCAACGATATCAGTTCAGGTCTGGGTCCAGCATGGCCACGTGGTTAAGGCGCTCGACTCGTAATATGAGGATCGCGGGTTCGAATCCCCGTCACACCAAATGTCCTCGTTCTTTCAGATATGAGTGCGTTATAATATCACGATCAATCCCAATATTCGTTTGTAAAAGAGTATCTCAAGAGTTGGCGGCGGGTGGTGATAATTCGCTGCTTTCCCTCTAGTCTCACACTGCAAAATTAAGGACGGCTAGCGCAGATAGTCCTCGTATAGCTTTGAGCGAAATTGAAAACAAACAAACAAAGTAAACAGTTTAGGTCTACTTTATAATTTTAACACTTTATTTTTTCTTTTGTTCCAGCTAAATTCTTTTTCACTGGGGGGAGCATGAGATTTTTTCAATCCGAATTCCCTCTTCATCTACTACCTCATTTTTCAATTTCTCTCTTAGTAAGGTTATGTGAGTTTAATAATTTCAAAAAATTTTGTCACATTAAGGACTTTATCATTGTTTCTCCAAATCTTATTGTTAGTTTACTGTTTATGTATCTCAAATAATTACTCTTAGCTAATACTTCTTCACTATCCAGATAAGTCTCGTCATTTTCACAAGAAATATTGAATCATGAAGAATTTTGTTTATACACCTCTTCTTTGAGGGTGAATTAATAAAGAAAAAATAAAACAAAATTAACTCTAAAGTTAGTTAAAAAATGATTTGAGATTATACATTATCCTTTCGTATTTTCTCATACTCTCGACATATCCGAGTTAATAATTTGTAATAAGTTCTGGTTACATAGTTTTTCCAGTGTTTATATTGTTTTTATTATATTAAAATATATGTCGAACTTCAAATCGTAGTTTTTTCTCTTTACGACTCTTGTTTTTTTATTTGTTTCTATTCTTATGCTTCACCGATTTGTGTTTCAGGTAGAGACATGATTATCATTGGCGTATTTGTATTTTGAACAGTACAGATTTTTTAAAAAGACAGAACTATAAACGTTTTAAGAAAATGTTTCAGATTCGAAATACATTTATAAACCATTTAGAGCATAAGTGAATGTACACTTGTGTTACGTGTTAAAATTTATTTCTGACGAACCTCAGATTTATTATGTTAACATGGGGCGATTTCAAATAGCCAGAAATTTGAAAATAAAATTTAAAAGCTAATTGAATATCAGTGTGTATCAAATTTATGATAACTTCCAACAAGCTTGATACACACAATTTTTTTCTTTACACATATACATTTTAATATGCAAACAATACAATTTATCGACTATTACAAATAATTGTTTATATACAAAAGTTTTACAAGCTAATAAATTATAATAAGTGTTATATTTAGTTCAGAGTTGAATATTTTATCGACGGTTAAGGTCTACTACGAGCGAATTAATTCTATGTTGATATTTTTACATTTCGCTTAAGCAAGCTAACCATCTATTTTTGGCTAGTCTCACATTGTTTACAAGTTGATTTCTTAACCGGTGAAGATATTAAATATCCTCTCAGAAATACTGATGTCTAAAGTTAATTCATTATAGTTGAACGTTTTAATGCTCTAATTATATAAATTTTCCTGGTCAAATTCTGTAGGTTTCCGATTACTAAGCGACTAATAATTATAGCTTCTGAAGCTTGTAGTATACTGACTGTAGCAAACTAAGACTATTAAACTGTCTCTCTGTGTCTTGTTATGGCTAGCTTATTAGGAGAGATTCTCGAAAATTCACCTGGCAACAATATTCGAAGATAGCTATATTGTTGATTCTTTCTCTTGAGAATCTTCTATAAATTTAGAGAACAGGCGAGACTTGCGCAACACACATTTAACAGTGTATTAAATAACATACATTAAAGTTAAACAAAATATATTAAATCAAATGTATAACAGTAAATCTGTTACACTTGTAATTCAAAAAAGGACGATTTTTTGATAAATAAAATTATATTTCAGGACGAAGAAAGAAAATCAGTTGAGTGTTACAGACTAGTGTAAGTTCTACTTATTTTTCAAGATTGATTTTTACTTTGAGATTTTATAGTAGGCCTACTTTAATTATTTTGTATAATTGATACATAAAATGTTCCATACATGAGTACCTATTCGTTTTTTCAGAAACACGTATTCTTTTACTGACGACTTTCAATTTTTGACACCCCCCAGTGGCTCAGCGGTATGTCTGTGGACTTACACGCTAAAATCCGGGTTTCGATACCCGTGGTGGGCAGAGCACAGATAGCCCATTGTGTAGCTTTGTGCTTAATTCAAAACAACAACAAAAAAAATCAATTTTTGAAACTTAGCCCTTTCGTCTAGCGCAGATAAATTGTGTAGCTTTACGTGAATATTTTTAAAAAATTCAACTTATTTCTGTGTCTTTTTGTTGCTGGTTTAATGTTTATTCGACTAAAGTGTGGATTTATTCAAGAAACGTGTCTCGATTTAATCGGAATGTCTAGCATATAATAAATGATATTAATTTCTAAAACCCTCAAACTGAACCGCTTCTTTTATATCTTTATATCAGCTGGAGTACCCTTCTGTCAGGCGAGTGAACTAAAATTCGTTTATGACAAACGAGAGGAAATTGTTCTCCCCCCTTAACATAGTATAAATTAAAAGAACAATAAAAATACATAAAGGTACCCATGCTGAAAAGAAAGACATAGTGTTTGCAAGAACTCTTGCAATACGAAAGTAGATTGGGTTCATTCCTCCTCATGTAAGGTTGTATTGATTTGGGATTTTGCTTTCCGAAAATAAACATGAAATTAGATGGGGATCTGACCCCTTCAAATTAGATGGGCCCCCCTCATGACTTTTCACATGCCATACTGTATCACTGTGTGAAGTTTGGTACTCATTAATTAAATAATGTGGAAACGTATAAGAAACAGACGCACACACATACTGATGTTTATTTAAATAAAAGATTAGGTTCCAAACCATCCCTTCATGACTTCCCTCAAGTCATCCTATGTCTCTTTATCAAGTTTTGTGTTGACTGATCAAGAAATGTTAAAACGTGTAGGAAACAGATATGTTGTTGTTGTTGTTTTAAATTAAGCACGAAGCTACACAATGGGCTATCTGTGCTCTGCCCACCACGGGTATCGAAACCCAGATTTTAGCGTGTAAGTCCGCAGACATACCGCTGAGCCACTGGGGGACGGAACAGACATGAAATGATAGTTATTGTTTCGCTTGACAATAATACTTATAGATGGTTAAGTATTTTTGGCTCTTCTCATTAACTGATAAAACAGGTTTTTAAACAATGTATTATGTTAAACTACTGGTAAAAATAAATATAATTTAATGTTTAAATACAGTTATATCACAAGTTAATGAGCGACAACTAATAAAATAACAGAATATTGGTCAATAAGAGCTCAGGTAAAGTAAGTAAACAAGAAACAGTTGCTATAACTTGATAGTTATCCGTGTTTCCTTACGAAACAGAAACCATAAGTTTGATTATTTCTGGAATCAAACACACAGTTCCAGTCGAAATGATCTTCAGATGTAAAGTCGACAGTTCTATTTCTCTCGTCAGTAATATTGATATCTTCCACAAGAGACACAGAAATATAAGTTTAAATAAAGGGATAGCACCATATTCCCTTTTATCATCCATTATCTGTAGACTAAACATCTTATTCTGCTAGCAGCGATCATAGCATTAGTACATTCTTAAAATGGATGAATTTCTATGAAATTTACCACGCGGAGATTCTTCGTTCGTCATTTTTTTTTTGCCATACGTAAAAAAAAAACAGAAACAAACTGTTCATTCTTCCTCAAGAGCAAAAAAGTGTGATGATGATGTCGTCGGCTGTATTGACAAAAATATTTTAATTTTTGTTTTGTGTTTCTCATAGAAACCCCACATTGGCTGTGTTCACCGATAGAAACTGAACCCCTGATTTTAGCGTTGTGTATTCGTGGGTTTACTGCTCTTCCAGTGGAGGAAATATATTTTAATACACAAACAGTAACACAAGTTATTTTAACGGTTATTACAAATAATGATTTATATGCAAAAAATTTTCGAACTTACAAACAATATTTAGTTTTCTATACAATCTGGAACTTCACAGGTTCACAAAGAAAGACATAGTGTTTGCAAGAAGGTCGAAACGTTGTTCGCTCTTCTATTTAAAATATTTTCTGAACCCAAAAGAGCCGTTTTTGCATATAAAATTCTCAACAAGTGGGTTTCTCGACATCACTAATCTGGAACTTCCTTGATATTTTATCGAGGATCTACAACGAGTGAATTGATTTCGTGTTGACATTTGTACAACGTTAACGGAGAGGTAACTAAATTTTCACTGATCACACGAGTATTTCTCCACTGAAGTTATGTAATGTTTTCGTAAAAATACCAACATTCCATGTTAATCCGTTGAAGTTAAAACTTTTATAACGTTCGAAATTTACAAACGTTTCTGGTGAAGTTCACAATTACTAACAGAAAACGACAGTTATAGCTTTCAAGGCCTTTTTTGTTTTGTTTGGTCTGGCGTGACCAAGCGCGTAAGGCGTGCGACTCGTGATCCGAGGGTCGCAGGTTTGCGCCCGCGTCGCGCTAAACATGCTCGCCCTCACAGCCGTGAGGGTGTATAATGTGACGGTCAATCCCACTTTTCGTTGGTAAAAGAGTAGCCCAAGAGTTGGCGGTGGGTGGTGATGACTATCTGCCTTCCCTCTAGTCTTACACTGCTAAATTAGGGACGGCTAGCACAGATAGCCCTCGAGTAAGTAGCTTTGCGCGAAATTCCAAAACAAACAAACAAACAAAAAGTTTTTGTTTATAGTGTACCAACTGAAGCATACCAACAATATATACTGTCTCTTGGCGCATGGTGTTAATTAATTTTATAAGCTTGAGAGGAGAGTTTATAGCAATTTCAATTAACCCAACAATAATGGCGATACGCCAGTGCTTTCGTGCAACATAAAATTGATTCTTACACTCGAGTATCTTCAACAAATTCGGTGAATAGGCGGGGATTTTACAATTCGCATTTAACAGTATAAGTTACATATTTTTTTGAATGTATATTTAACTGAAACAAACATCAATGTTAAAATCAATATATATCAGTAAATTCATCACAGTAGGAAAAAAATGGCAAATTGAAACGTTGATCAGGTACAAAAACTGTAATCACAAAATGATCCAAGTAGTTCTAAGCTCTCGAAATTATAGCTCACTTAATTGTTTTGGAATTTCGCACAAAGCTACTCGAGGGCTATCTGTGCTAGCCGTCCCTAATTTAGCAGTGTAAGACTAGAGGGAAGGCAGCTAGTCATCACCACCCACCGCCAACTCTTGGGCTACTCTTTTACCAACGAATAGTGGGATTGACCGTCATTATATACACCCCGACGGCTGGGAGGGCGAGCATATTTAGCGCGACGTGGGCGCGAACCCGCGACCCTCGGATTACGAGTGCACGCCTTAACGCGCTCGGCCATGCCAGGCCTCAGCTCACTTAATAAAAAAGATACGCCATCAGTGGTGGATTTTCAAACCTCCAATGTTAACATTTTTGTTTTCTGATGAAGAATTCACCCTTCAAAAGCATTCAAGGGCATTTTGGATATATATATATTTTACACTCACTTACAACATCGTTTACAAACAAATACAAACTGCATTATTTCTAAATTACCTGAGATAAAAACAATAACATTTGAAGTCTACTCAGATTCTTGCTTTATTTATATGTTCTTTATATTTCATTGCGTCATAAAAGTATGACTATTATTGATTTGTTGTTTTTTTTAATTTCGAGCAAAGCTACACAAGGGCTATCTGTGCTAGCCGTCCCTAATTTAGCAGTGAAAGACTAGAGGGAAGGCAACTAGTCATCACCACCAACCGCCAGCTCTTGGGCTACTTTTTTACTAATGAATAGTGGGACTGACCATAACATTATAACGCCCTCACGGCTGAAAGGGCAAGCATATTTGGTATGAAGGATATTCAAACCCGTGACTCTCAGGTTAAGAGTCGAACGCCTTAACCCCCCTGACCATGCAAGGCCGGACTTGATTTACACTCCTTGCATTTTCTTCGAAACTCAGAACAATTTTCAACTATTATTTTTGAAATTTAGGTTTACTAATTTAATATTCATTTTCAAATGTTACATAAATATTTAGTAGTTTTTATCAAGCATCGATGTGACGATTTGAAATGGAAAGGCTCCGCATGGTCAAGTGGTTAAGGAATTCGGCTCGCAATCTGACGATCGCGGGTTCGAATCCTTGTCACATCAAACAAGCATGTGTGGGCGTTATAATGTTACAATCAATTCCACTATGCGTTGGATATAAAACGTAGCCCAAGAGTTGGCGGTGAATGTTGATGTATAGCTGCCTTTCTTCTAGTCTTTCACTGATAAATTATGAACAGCTAGCGCAGATAGCCATTGTGTAGCTTTGCGCGAAATTAAAAAAAAACAATTAAAATGGAGATTAATTTGTAAAACAATAATTAATTTATTACGTGACAATATATAATTACAAAAAGTAGATTAAGGTTTGTCTGGTTATAATTATACAAAAAGTCGCATAATTGATTAACCGTACTCTACCCATTACGGGTATCGAAACTAGATTTCAAGCGTTACGAGTCCGCAGACATGCCGCTGTGGTGCTAAGATCAAGAAGTTACAAATATAATTTATAGATAATGACAGATTAGAACGGTTGTAATATAATAAGCTACGACAGTTTAAAAATTTTATACAGTATTCTATATAATTAAAAGAGTATTGTGCATGCGCAGTGAGCTTTATTTATGTACGCAACAATAAAATTACGCACAGGGACGTGCAGACGTCATCGCCACATTTGTCAGAGAGAGATGGGCAAAGATAGTGCTATAAATTGCAAATACTTTTGTATGAATTTCTTCGTTTACAGATAATTTGAGTAACGTCATCCTGTTGTGTAGAGATGGAGTGTAATATCACTAAGTTTTATGGAGAGGGAGTGTAATATCACTAAGTTTTATGGAGAGGGAGTGTAATATCACTAAGTTTTATGGAGAGGGAGTGTAATATCACTAAGTTTTATGGAGAGGGAGGGTAATATCACTAAGTTTTATAGAGATGGAGTGTAATATCACTAAGTTTTATAGAGATGGAGTGTAATATCACTAAGTTTTATAGAGATGGAGTGTAATATCACTAAGTTTTATAGAGATGGAGTGTGATATCACTAAATTTTATAGAGATGGAGTGTAATATCACTAAGTTTTATGGAGATGGAGTGTAATATCACTAAGTTTTATAGAGATGGAGTGTAATATCACTAAGTTTTATAGAGATGGAGTGTAATATCACTAAGTTTTATAGAGATGGAGTGTAATATCACTAAGTTTTGATACTTGCCGCCACCTTCAAGATTTTGAAAGCGTCGATAGATCTTCTATTTTTCAGCTCAAAGGGTTTTTGGTACTAGACATGTTTGGTGAGTATCACGTGCTGTGGAGTAAGTGTAACCTAGTTTGGTTTAACCTCGTATTTATTGAGACGCCCCCTGAGATCAGAATGATATGTACCTAGCCTCATACCTAAGTAGTCTAGGTACGTCACCTAAATGTTTCAATTACTTTATATATGCACCACTGTATTGACATTTTACGTTCCTTGAGCATTCAAATACAAAACGCCACAAATAAAAAACGTTTCATGTGCAAAGCACGAATTCTCCCCCTCCTAGAATTATTTTGAAATAATCTACAAACGTGTTATCTCTTCAGGTGTGCATTTAAAAATAAATATTTTCTTTAATAAAGCCCAAAATTCTGCCCCGTTCATTTTAAATTGTTTGTAGGGTGAAGAATATTTTTACGTTACAAACGCTGTAAACACATCTTTTAGGCCCGGCATGGCAAAGCGCGTAAGGCGCGCGACTCGTTATCTGAAGATCGCGGGTTCACGCCCGCGTCGCGCCAAACATGCTCGCCCTCCCAGCCGTGAGGGCGTTATAATGTAACGGTGAATCCCACTATTCGTTGGTAAAAGAGCAGCCCAAGAGTTGGCGGTGGGTGTTGATGACTATCTGCCTTCCCTTTAATCTTACACTGCTAAATTAGGGACGGCTAGCGCAGACAGCCCTCGAGTAGCTTTGCACGAAATTCACACCAAACTAGTGTATTTTATTAGCATGGTACCTGTAGTACTGCAGAAAAACAACGTTTTTCGAACCTAAATCGTTGGTTAGTAATTTTTCATGTACATTGCTCAAGGTTGTTATTTGGGAGACGTAAATGATGTAGCAGTTTTTTAAAACAATAATTACGCAATAAACTAACGTTAGGATTGAGCACTGATTTTTTTTAATTTTTTTCTAAAAGTGTGTGTGTTTTTTTCTTATAGCAAAGCCACATCGGGGTATCTGCTCAGCTCACAGAGGAAAATCGAACCGTTGGCTGTAGTGTTGTAAATCCGTAGACTTACCGCTGTACTAGCGGAAAGCTTTTCTAAAAGGCTGTTTTATCTACTTAATTATCTTGTATTATCAAATGCTGGTGTGTGTTAATATACATAACAAATTATATATAGCTCATAAGATCATTCACTGTGTATTAGTGGCTTATATATATATATATTTTTTTTTATTCCATAATTATATAGGTACCCCAAGTGTTGGCGGTGGGTGGTGATGACTAGCTGCCTTCCCTCTAGTCTTACACTGCTAAATTAGGGACGGCTAGCACAGATAGCCCTCGAGTAGCTTTGTGCGAAATTCCAAAAACAAACAATTATTTGTTGGGAAATAAGTCCTTCCATGAAGCCTTTCAAAAATATGACACAGAAAATAGTAATACAGTGAAGTTTGTTTGTTTGTTTTTTTAAAAGAAGGGGGCTGTGTTTAGTGAAACTATAAACAGTGTTTTTGTGTTGGTGTTTTGTGAACATTTACATATTACACAATATACCAGAGGTTTTTGCCTGTTTATACCTACTACCGTGGATTAGAAACGTTTTTATAGTGAAAAGCTTATTAACTCTTTGTTTAACCTGATCATCACTAAACAAAAATAATTGTACGTGACTGATGAACTCAGCACCAGAAAATGGTAATGAATTGACAAGTTCAATAAATGTTGAACACAAAAAATAGTGAATTATATGAATATAAAGAGTGCAAAAGCTGTAACTAAGAATTTGGTCGGATAATACAGTAGCATCAACCAAAGAGATCACAGATATGCTATTCCATCAGTATCAACAAATCACATGTAAATAATCAACAGTATATGTGTTGGGCACTTGTGCTTAAACCCAAAATGCTCCAAGCCCCTGTGCTATTCACTGTAGGCTTGATGGAACCTTGTATCTTGTCTACATTAAACTGTGATTATTATAAGTGCGATTCGGAAGACCGAGAATTTGAATTAGTGGAAGCAAAGGATCACTTTATCTGTAAATATTTTTATTAGCGTAGCCCTCATAATAAATCATACAATATGTGTATATAGTATGCTATTGTACTAATATTTAACTGTTCTATCATTACAGTCCCAACAACTTCCGCGAATTGACGTATTAGCGTACGTAGCGTGGTTGGTTACACAGTAAATGGAACAAACTGATAGAAATCTTGATGCTGTAGAAACTAGTATCTACATTTGTGTTCTCTTTGGTTTCACGTTGTCTTTTGGCGAGTACCAACTCGATCCCGGAAACAGGAGGCCAGGGTGTTAAGAATGACCTTAGGATGTATTAAGATTCGTTACGCTTTTTATTAAAAGCAACTTTTTACTATTTTTAATGTAGTTATACATTTTGTGTAGAATTATTGTTGGTTTCTAGTCGATTCATCACTGAGATTTTTCATATTGGAAAAAAAATGGTATTGTTTGCATATCTAATACATTTTTGTCAAACGCACATTGAGGTTATTTAAGGCCACTTGAAAATGGTACAAGCACATTTGAAGTTAATTATAATTAATACATATCAAGTTAATTACAATTAAAATGTATCAAGTTAATTATAATTAATACATATAAAGTTAATTATAGAATATGAGCGATTACTCAAAGTAAATTAGAATATGATGCATCTAACTTTTAAGGATATATTAAAATTAACTTAATATAATAACAATTATTTACTTGTAAAACCATAGCAAGTAATAATGAATTGGATATATGTGTGTGTGTGTTTAGGTATAACAAAGCCACATCGGGCTATCTGCTGAGTCCACCGAGGGGAATTGGGTATATTGAAAGCAATATAGTTATTGTACAATATTATGAAAGCATACCAAAACATTACAATAATTCGTTTTTTTCCTTACTCAGAATTCGGAATCAGAATTTCTAATTACGTTTTCATTATCTATTTGCTTCAGTGGCCAAGCGTGTTAAGGCGTGCGAATCGTAATTCGAGGGTCGCATGTTCGCATCCCAGTCACGCCAAACATGCTTGCCCTTTCAGCCGTGAGGGCGTTATGATGTTCGGTCAATCCCACTATTCGTTGGTAAAAGAGTAGCCCAAGAGTTGGCGGTGGGTGGTGATGACTAGCTGCCTTGCACTACTAAATTAGGGAGGGCTAGCACAGATAGCCTTCAAGTAGCTTTGTGCGAAATACCAAAAAACAATTGGCTTCAGCAATGGCTTTTCTATTGTGAGCAGGAAAAGGGCATTTAAGGGTTAATTTAACATCCAAGCAAGCAATTCATTTATTACTACAGCCGTTTTACAAAGGATCTCTTTTCATTGTATATTTTTAATGTCACGTCAGCATTAGGAAAAGTTTGTTTGTTTTGAAGTTAAGCACAAAGTTACACAATGGGCTATCTGTGTTCTGCCTATCAAGGGTATCAAAACAATGCCGATATGCCATTGGGTGCAATTTGGTAATGTATAATAAAGAAGATAAAAAGGCTTTAATGGTTTTCTGTTCCTTCCGTCCCCTTCTCCAAAGTTTTTGACGAGTCTGTATTTGAGCCCACTTTCTTTTCTGGGTATATATTGTAAGTCCTAGTTTTCTGCATTGATGCAGATGAGATATGTTTGTTTGTTTATTTATTTAATTTCGCGCAAAGCAACACAAGAGCTGTCTGCATTAGCTGTCCCTACTTTGGCAGTGTAAGAATAGAGGGAAGGCAGCTTGTCATTACAACCTACTGCCAACTATTGGACTACTTTTTTACCAACGAATAGTGGGATTGACTCTTAATATTATAACGCTTCCAGGGCTAAAAGGGCATACGTTTGGTGTGATAGAGATTCAAACCCGGGATCCTCAGATTACGAGTCGAGTGCCTAAACCACATGGCCCAGTTAATTTTACAAGATGTTTTGATGTTTATATGTTCATTCCGTTTATTTTTTGTCTGCTTTATCTGTTTAGAATTTTTGTATTTTGTTATAAATTATAAGATGTTACAGACTTTTCATTCTTTAAGTACCTGTGAAATAAGCACAATGAGTGTGTGTGTGTTTTAAATACCAAAGCCACATCGGGCTATTTGCCGAATCCACCGAGGCGAATCGAGCCCTTGATTTTAGCGTTGTAAGTCCGTAGACTTACTGGTGTACTTGATGTATTTGTTTTTGTTTTGAATTTCGCGCAAAGCTACTCATGGGCTATCTGCGCTAGCCTTCCCTAATTTAGCATTTTAAGACTAGAGGGAAGGGAGCTAGTCATCACCACCCACCGCCAACTCTAGGGCTACTCTATTACCAACGAATAGTCGGATTGACCGTTACTTTATAACGTCTCCAAAGCTGAAAAGACGAGCATGTTTGGTATGACGGGGATTCGAATCCGCGACTATCAGATTACGAGTCGAACGCCTTAACCCACGTGGGGCCATGCATAAGAAGCTAAATGCTTCATCATCTACAATGCTTACACATTCCAAACACGATAATTAATACACACACATATATACACACGTGTGTATGTGTATATGTATGTATGTATGTGTATATATATATATATAAACATGTAATTTATGTATGTATGTATGTGTATGTATATATATATATGATTTAGATAAGATATCCAGTTTAATAATAATCATTACTAATTTGATAAGAGATTTAGTATGTTGTTGTTGTCTTTTAGTTTTCTTTTAAAGTAGTACTTTGAGCTATCTACAAATGTCAAGAATTAATAACTTAATTAATGTAATATTTTTGGAGAGTCATTTACTATTTCAGTGTATCCTCCTTTGAAGAGAAGGGCACCATTTTGTGTTTTTAAGAAGCAAGCAATGTAGAGCATATATTTTTTAAAAACGTTTTGAACTGAGAAATATTCTGGGTTGTTACTACTTAACATCTTTCAAACACTTCAGTAACATCTTCTAATAACTTCTTCTAATTAACAAGATTTTAAACTATCAATTTACTGTAAATTAATTGTAATGCTCTATTAACCAGTACAGATCTCTGTAATGTATACTTGATATGTAACTATATGGTGCTATCAAAGATCAGAAGTTTTGTAGACTGTTTTGTTCCAGGTATACTCTTTTTCTGCATCTGGTGAGTGTTTTTCATTTTTAATGCAAAAAGCTGGTTGTTTTTTACAAGCTGCCAGATTTCCCAGATTATGTATTATTAGGCCAAAGAGAAAAATTACACCTGGTCTGAGAAAACAAATTTTAAATTAGCTGTATGATGATGATGTCTTGAGAAAAAAAGGTTAATAAGTACTTTGGAATATCCACAGAACGATAGTTAAGGATACTGTTATGCTAAATATAACCTGTTAGTAATTTTGTTTTATATATGCTGGTAAATGTTGCATAAACAGGTATCTGAAAGGAAGCTCTGATTAATCCACCAAACTAACTGAAATATCTGACAGGTATCTTGGAAGAATATATCAAATTATGTCATTAACACTAATACCAGCTCTCCTCATTTTAAAAGGATTTATGAGGTAGTGGATATGAATGTATCATTTTCCTTTTGATGTTTGTTATCCCTCCAGTTATTTTGTCAGTATTTTCTGTTAAGTTTTAGCGATATTTTATAATTGTGAAATATCATATATCACTGTGAATCTTTTCTAACCCATAAGTATGAGGTAATGTTTTAAAATAGTTTATACCTAGACAATTAATGATTTAAAACATTTTTTCAGCTCAAAATACTGTTTTTAAAGGCATGGGGCCTTTAAAGGTTAACAATATTTCATTTTTTATCATCATTATGTAGGATTTGTTGAAGCATGGCTTGACATTCTAACCTGAAAACAATGGAGTGTTCTAGGATAGCCAAACAAAGGAAAATTAATAAAGTATTTTAAACAGAACAATAACAAACTAATAAACTAATCAGGGAAACAATTCAGGTGTGGACATATAGTCTGATTTTTATGTTAATAACTGTAACATTATTAGTGAGGAAAACAACAATAAAAAACAAATTTAATTGTTATGAATATTAACTGGGTTTTAGTATTGATTTGTTTGTTCATTTTGGACTTCGTGCAAAGCTTCACAAGAACTATCTGTGGTAGCCATCCCTAATTTATAGCTGTCACCATCAACTTTTGGGCTATTCTTTTATCAACAAATAGTGGAATTTACCATTGCATTATAATGCCCCCCATGGTTGAAAGGGTGAGCATGTTTGGTGTGACAGGGATTCGAATACCCTCAACCCTGTAACTTTTCTAGATTAGTGTTTCATCAGTCAGGAAAATAATCAGTGAAAATTTGCTGTAATAAGTATTTGAAAGTGCTTCGTAGGGTTTATTTAAACTACTGTGTTTCGTATGCCCTATTAGAAAATGTGGTGCAATTTCTTATTTATGAGAGAATTAGTAGGATGATTATTTTCCATCAAATTTTGTTCTTTGTCAATACTCAAACCATCAGCATAATCTCATCTTAATTTAATATCAGACAATTCTTATTAGACTGTGTTTTGAAGTTTAAGGTAAACTATATAACTATAATAATACTGTCTACTGTATACCTGTGTGACCATATAGCTACAGTAATACTGTCTACTGTATACCTGTGTGACCATATAGCTACAGTAATACTGTTTATTGTATACCTATGTAACTATATAACTATAATAATACTGTCTACTGTATACTTGTGTAACTATATAACTACAGTAATACTGTCTACTGTATACCTGTGTGACCATATAGCTACAGTAATACTGTTTATTGTATACCTATGTAACTATATAACTATAATAATACTGTCTACTGTATACTTGTGTAACTATATAACTACAGTAATACTGTCTACTGTATACCTGTGTAACTATATAACTACAGTAATACTGTCTATTGTATGCCTATGTAGCTATATAAATATAACAATACTGTACACCTGTGTAACTACTTTGCAGAGTGTTGGTGGATATTCACTAAAATGCCTATGGAAATTCTTTAGATCCATGTATGAGTACTTACAGATTTTCAGTTTTTCATTTTGTTATGGTTTTTATAATCACTACTTCAATCCATGTTGATGGATATTCACCAAATTTTACAAGGTTTGTTGACTTTATGGGGAGATGCATTCAAACTCAGTTTCACATCTTGTGTTCTGTAGTTTTTACATAAGAGGAAAGCAACTTTTCATGTCCTAAAATAACCTCAGGTTAATCATAAATTTAAGTAACTTACGTCCACGTGGCGAGTGCTGTCACTAGTATAGAATATTGCTGGAATATGCTATGTATGTGTTAGGAGTGACTGTTGATGACCTGCTAGTAATTACCGACTGATTGTGTTGGAAGAACGAATATCAGCGTAGTAAGATATTAAGGCCTACCGTTTAGTCACTGGAACATGTTTGGATCTAAAAAGAAAAGGATAATAATATTTGAACGCACACTTAGTTGTATCTAAATAGGTTTCGTTTTCCTCTAATTCGAATTGGCACGGATCTAAAGCTCGAAAAAACAGATTCGGGCCTAAAACTCAAGTTCAATCCAGCCTCTATTTGACGTCCATAAAAACGGATATACATAATTCATCCTTTGCAGCATTTATATTTGAAGTTCGCCACAAAAAGTAGTACTTTATTGTGTTATCAAACCGAAATCAGCGGGACACCTGCATGATTTCGGTTTTTATGTATTTCTAGACCGCAAAACCTTGTACTTCTCATGTTTTATAGTTGTTATCAGATAATGTTTGTACACCCATCCAATGTAGTTCTTATTAAGTGAAACGTATAATTGTAGTTCAGCGTAGGTTAGCAGCTCTTGGTGTAGTCACAGATAATTGTTTATTTGTTTTTGTTTGTTTAGAATTTCGCGCAAAGCAACACGAGGTCTATCTGCACTAGCCATCCCTAATTTAGGAGTGTAAAACTAGAGAGAAGGAAGCTAGTTATAACCACCAACCACCAACTCATGAGCTACTTTTTTATTAACGAATAGTGGGACTGACCGTAACTTTTTAACGCCCTCACGGCTGAAAGGGCGAGCATATTTTGTGTGGAGATTCGAGCCCGCGACCCTCAGATTAAGAGTCGAACTACTTAACCCACCTGGCCATGCCGGGGCTTAGTTATAGTGAAATGCTACTAATTACTAATAAGAATTTCTGAGTGAAAGTAGAGAAAAATGTATAATAAATTGTGAATCACGCCATATCTGATATAACAGGTGACGACGAGACCAGTCACAAACACCAGCACTCACTTTGAATCCGCGACCATAAGATTACGAGTCGAGTGCCTTAAACACCTAGCCATTCTGGGCGTCACAAATAATTTTGGAATTGTAATGTTCAACCATGACCTATTTTTAATATGAAAGAAAACAGTTATCGTGTAATAAAGTTCAGAAAAAAAACTCATTCATAAAACTCAAAAACCGAAGTGAAACAAGTGTTTTAATGATGTGTAAAAGCCTTGTCTGTGTATCTTTAATTTTATGTTTCAATTTTAAACGATATCGTAACACTGCTTTTGCGCTTATATAGGGGGAACATTTTGTGCTGACACTTATAAATTAGCAAACAGTGATTTTTAATCATAACCACGTGTCACATGTTTTGATGATACCTATAAGTTTTAGACATTGTACATTTTACACATTAAATCCTTCAAATCGTTGTTTGTTAACTTACAAGTACTGGCAATGGTCGTGAAATTGTGCGCCCCAATAAGAATCAGTTTGTTACTTCGCATAAATCTTTCGGTTTACAGAGGTTCACTGCCTCATGGAATTTCTGTACTTCAACGTGCCCGTGAGATCACTAGGAAGGGTGTTTGTTTCTTCACGGAAGATTTAAAACTTCAAAAGTTATGCTATTGGCGGAAGTTCATACAAACGCAGCAGCAGCCCTAGCTGAAAAACCGGTTTGCCTAAGTACGTATGTAGCGAAGTGTGTCGCAGCTCTACTAACTTTAGGTGACACAAGCACCTCAGGAATCTGACGAAGAAGAAGCAGTCTACAAATCTACCAATAATCTTATTAATTTAAAAAACAACAACAAACAATAACAGTATTTGAAACTGAAAGCAAAATTTCAGCAGTATGGCAGAACTAAATGTTCAGTCCCAGATGCAACAGAAAGAACCCCACGACAATACACACACAGTTACAGCCACTGTGAAGCCCGAGCCAACAAGAGTAGGGCTAGGAGAGGGGATCAAACTAAACCCGTGGTATTTCAAATCTATCCCAGGAATCTTAAAACTTGTCCAAGTGGTAAGTAACTTACATCTGAATCTATCGTACCACGCAGTTCAGTTGAACTGCAATATATTTTGTACTTCCATTTAATAAAATGTTTTAAGTAGTCAGAGCATGAATTAAATAAGTTTTACAATTTTACTTTGCAATTTCAATTGAATAGTTTCATTTGTTTGCACATTCTAATCTTTAAACCTTCTAAGCACTTTGAGTCAACATTGTCGATGGTTGTTTTATCGCTGAACAGTGGGCTATGTATGTTCTGCCCACACTTTAGCTCTGAAGCGTACCGTAGAGCCGCACAATGCCAGTGATCTTTACGTTGCTGTTTTCCTAACGTTGTAGGTAAATGTAAAATTATGTATATTTATCAAATAATGCGATGTGATATTTATATTTATACTGAAGTTAACATTCAAAACTTCTACTTCCGTTTGTGTTATTCCTACTGTATTAATTATCATTTAGCAAATAACTACAAAACCTAAATGTATAAGAATTGTTACAACCTTTCTCAATTTAGATCAAATTTCAGCAATAATTAATTCATTTTACGCCGAAATGAATGTTGTCTTAAAGAATGAACAAAGTATATATGTCGTGAAAAACAGTATAACGTGTTAACTTATTTAATGATACGTCTAAATAGTAAAATACAATAACACCGAGGCAGACAATATACATATTTAACAACATAATTAAAAGGATGTTACCACGTATGTTTAATAGTTATTTTCACCATATTTCCTTCATGACAATTCCTTTAATGGCTATGATGTAATAAAATAATTGTCACTGGCTCCAGAGATGCCAACCATTAGGATTTGAGCGTAATCATTACAATTTTGGTGTATACATTACGATTATACGCTCATACAGACAAATATTACGACTTGTTGCAATATAGGCCTATACAATAAAGTGATAAATTGTTCCCCCAGGCCTTGAAAGGGACAAAAAGAAAATTTCTAGAATGTGTGTTTGTGTGTTTTTTCGTATAGCAAAGCCACAAAGGGCTATCTGCTCAGCACACCGAGGGGAATTGAACCCCTGATTTTGTCGTTGTAAATCCGGAGACATACCGCTGTACTAGCGGGGGGCAAATTTCTAATGAGATACAAATAAATTTTGATAATAAATAAAAGACATAGTTCAAATAGCTAATTGCGATAATCATGTTTGTGCTTGAAATAATAATAAAAAATATGTTTCTCCAACGTCTACCAATAGTTTGAGTGCGGAGCTTCTTCATACTAGGTACGTCGGGGAATCCATATTTACGTCATCAGTGCTTGTCAGCCAATTAGCGCTCGCGTAGATGGGTATTTTATGGGAATTAAAAATTTAGGAAAGAGTATAGTGCAAAACATCTGGTCATTGCATCAAAAGTCAGTGGCAGTCATGCGTTTTGTACAGTTTGTCACATCGATTTTTCTGTGGTTCTTGACGGGATAAACGCTCATTCCAGACATACAAAATCAGCATCTCACCAACAAAAGGGTGGGACGAAGACAAAAACGATGCAGATAACGACATTTATGAGTAAGAATTCAGAATATAAATCATAAATGCAGAAGTGATGTTCACGCAATTTGTCATTGCTCATAATTTACCCCTAGCTGTAGCCGATCATGCAGGACATCTGTTCAGAAAAATACTCCCAGTGTCTGATATAGCAAAAAAATATGGCTGTGCTAGAACCAAAACTACAGCCATTGTACAAATGTTGGGTTGTGAAGATGACAAAATGATTTCAAGCATACTTACTAACAGTTTAGCCACAGATGGATCCACAGACATGGATGACTCAAAACTGTATCCAGTGGTTGTACAATATCTTGACCCTTTGCTTGGAAAAATTGTTTGTTCTCTTTTGACAATAGTGGAATGGAAAGAAGTTTCAATGGGAGAGAATATTTTCAAGGTTTTGGACCACGAACTGACAAAGAGAAACATTCCATGGAAAAACTGTCTTAGTTTTTCTTCAGATAATGCCTCAGTTATGCCTGATATAGGTAAAGGTGTGATGGGACACATCTCAAGACGACAACCTAGCATTTACTTCATGGGCTGTGCCTGTCACCTCATGAATATTGCTGCCCAGAAAGCTTCCAGAGAACTTCCCTGCCCAGTTTCTGATATACTGATAGATATCTACTATTTTCTGGACAAAAGTGCTAGCAAAAAACAACATTTCAAAGATTTTCAAGGATTGTATGACAAAGAAACGAGAAAAAATTCTACAACTTGTTAACACAAGATGGCTATCACTTGGTGTGTGCCTCAACAGAATATTGAACATGTGGAAGCCATTGAAGAAGTTATTTCACTGTGAAAAGGAAAAAAAAACTAGATTCAAAAGGATCTAAACGTGCAGCTCAGTCAGGCAGCAAGACTTTAACAGTCAGGATATCCTCTCAGCTACACAGGGACACAAGACAACAGTCTTCAAAAGCAGACAAAGAAACATTTGATATAACTCAATGTATGTTTAGGCAGTCTGACCTTGAACTAAAGAAGAGACAATCAATGAAAAAAGAGAAGAAAACGAAAGCTTGCAAAGAAGTAACCAAGAAAAGTTATGCAGAGAGGAAGTTAGATAAGTTAACAGTTTTCTTGGACAACAAAATGAACTTATTATTTTGTCTTTTTCTTCAGTCTGCAATTCCTCTGTTTGAGCAAACCAATTTGATATTGCAAAGAGAATAATATTGCATACACATTATGCATAGAACCCTGATTACACAAGTTAAAAATATACTTGTCAGATACATCAAGCCAGAATATCTTGAAGACAACATCACTGAACTTGACTACAACAATGAATTCTTACAAAAATCTGACGAGGCAGTTTCTATTGGAAATGTTGCCATATTGTTAAATATGAAAACGACCTGGATCTGATCAGCTTCTACACCAATGTCAAGAAATACTATATTGCAGCTACAAATTACATGATGAAACATCAACAAATACTATATTGCAGCTACAAATTACATGATGAAACATCAACAAATACTATATTGCAGCTACAAATTACATGATGAAACATCAACAAATACTATATTGCAGCTACAAATTACATGATGAAACATCAACAAATACTATATTGCAGCTACAAATTACATGATGAAACATTTCTCTCTAAATGATGAACTTCTGATTCACGCAGAGGTTGCTGATCCAAAACTGAAAGTCAGCAAAGATTTCTCTTCTCTATGCTTCTTAGACAGGCATCCTGTTCTTGTCGATACACATGAGCACGACACTATTGACAAGTTGGAAGGGCAATGTTTGAACTATCAAATTGATACTTTCTCAGAAACTGTCCTTCAGTTCAATGTTGACAAATTTTGGGTTCAGCTGTCTACAGTTAAGGATGGAAATGGCAACCAGAAGTATGACATTCTCTGAAGGGTTATGCTTGAAATTCTTACAATCTTCCTTTCTAATGTTGACAGTGAAAAGATATTTAGTTTAGTGACTAAAAATAAAAGCAAGTTTAGATCAAACATGAGCACCTCAGTTTTGAGCAGTATTATAACACACAAGATGTGTATGCAGTCAAATGGACAATGTTGTTATAACTCCCAAGCATCCAGAGACATTCTCATGAAAGCAAAGGCTGAACAGCTGCAACACTATTAATAAGTTGTCATAAACATGATATAAACTGGTCCTTAAAGAGAGGCTTTTTCTGATTACTGTTTGTACATGTTTCAATGTTGTTTTACCAGTATGTTTGTTACTCTGAACTAAATAAAAGACATAATTTCAAAAGATTTTTTAAAAATATATTTATTAAATACACAAAACACAGTCATAAATGAGCAATCTACAGTAGTAATAAATAATAATAGTTATAATAATAAATAGGTTAGAGACATTGGTCAGGCCTAGTAGCCGCAAATGATAAAGAGCTCTGTCTACAATCATTACGTTCAATCATTTGAAATAGTTGGCATATTTGTGGCTAAAAATTAAACCAGTTACGATTATAGCTAGATAAATATTTCTTCTCTACTTGTAAAGATTTGAATGCATTTCACACATGCATCAGTTGGTACAGAAAGGTAACCGTCATCACTTTTTAACTGCATTTGTTGGGCAGTTTTTTATATTATTATTAGGTAAAAGAAAGAAAGGAAAATCAGTTGAATTAGTGATAACAAAAGCGTTCTGTTTTTGAGATTACAAGTTCTACAAATTTAACGTACTAACCTAACAAATGCTGAGCGATAGGCCCAACATCCAACGAAACTAAAGTGTCACTTCTGATATTTTCACATATCTGTAAAACTTTGCTGAAACACAGTACTCTCAAAACTAAAGTAACAGACAAACCGACTAACAAATTCTCTAACTCAGTAATTAACACAACAGTTACTCTTGTGTTAAATTTCATTTTATATCATGAAATGCTTTTCTAAGCTTTCAAGATTTAGATAATTAAGCTGTGTGGAACATTCCTCTACCAAACAACAACACATCTTTCTTTTAAACGTTTATATTAAAAACGTGGCATAAAATAGTGCTTCAGTGTAAGCTTCTTTAACTAACAAGAAAGTAACTTTTAACAACTAGCATTGTAATCATTAACTAAATTTCTGAAATAAAGTAATACAATAACAATTTTGATTAATAAAACAGTTCTTTCCTTACTCATTTATTGTCTCTAAACTATCAACTATGGCATCTTAAATTGGTCACATATCCAAATCCACCATTTCACGTATAGAATTTGGGCAAGATAGTTCAGTAAATCTTTTCATTTTAGCAAGTTCGGGTAAGATCTCGCTTCCTTCCTCCTCACTTTCCTACTGACGTTTCCTTTAAAAACTTCCTTTTGATATAACACTATAAACTTTATGATGCAGCCACCAGTGGTCAATAGTTGCTATAATTCTCTATTAAAAGGCTACTTAATGTAGTTAAATCTGACTATTTTCAATGTTCAGCTAAATGAATAGCTCGTTGTACGCTACTCCATCTCGTCGTCTTGGAAATGATTTTAGACTCTGTTTTTTATATTTCTCGTGGTTTCTTTCCGTCATAATATTTTGTCTTCTCGATTGGACAATGTTTAACTATCTTAATAAATACTGTACTTTGATAAAGTAGTGGTACAACTGGAGTGAGTCAGGAAGATCTTGGAGTCATAGGTGGTACAGCAGTAGTGTTTCTCCTATTCTATATTTCATATATAATGGTATCTGAGCTTAGATTTATTCAGCAGATCAAAGGGTAGTGTAACTGTGTGATGTTTGCATTTGCTAATGCCAGTCTGAATTTGATTTTGTTATTTCCGAAATAATCCCACTCTTGATGTAGGTGATAGTTTGGATTATCCAGTAAAAAAACAACAACAAAAAAACAAACAAATAAAGTAGTTTAGTCCACTTCATTTTATTTTTACGACTTCTATTATAAACAATTTTTCATACCTCTAGTGGATTCAGCAGATAGCCCGATGTGGCTTTGCTATAAGTAACACACATAAAAACACAATACCTCGAATACTTCGTTGAAACATTAACTTAATATTTACAAAAAGTGTAGTAAAAACTCATCAGATAATAAACTCACTAACTTCATAATGAACAATTGTTTAGTCTAGTATATTTCACGTTTTATGTTTTCAATAGTTTAAAAAAGATTTCACTTAAGCCCCACCTGTTACGTGACGTGGAATTCCCTATAAAAATAATACAAATGTTTAAATTAGAAAAATATAATCAGTAGTTTGGTTTCTTTTTAATTTCGCGAAAAGGTATTTGAAGGCTATTTGGTCTACTTGTTTTGAAACCAACGAATAATTGGATAGATTATCACTTTATGACGCCCTTTTAGCTAGACATTGTAGTTTCTCACACTTGTTTTACTTCATTATTTAGTAATGTATCTTAGACTCTAGCATACAACAAAACAACTTTAATTTGTGTTTGTTTCTAGTTAAACATAAAGTTACGCAGTGAGTTATCTGAGGTGGGCACACCACAGGTATCAAAAACCGGTTTTTAGCGTTATAAGTCCGCAGACGTACCGCTGTGACACTGGGCAAATTTAATTTATATTCAATTTTCTTTTCCTTCTTTTTGCTAATGTAATTCATATCTCAACGTCTGACAAATTATTTATCTGATCCACCATTTTTTTGCTGCTTGGTAATGTTTGTCGATCTGTTGAGAAAATATTTCTTCCTGTGTAACTCTAGCGCAAAGGGAAGTGGTTGAGATTTTGTGAGAAAATGCATCTTTCACAGTCTTACTCTGATTGGTACTGACAAACGTACTTCACATCTGAAAATAATCATATTTTATTAGTCAACGGTGTTAATGAAACAAAAACTCACTTTCGAAATGTGAAACAAAGCCTGTAAGAACAAAAATGTATGTTCAGGCACAGAAAAACAACACAAAACACACACACAGATATATATATATTTAGTACAATGAAAGTTAAAGACCCGGCATGGTCAGGTGGTTCAGGTACTCGACTTGTAATCTGATGGTCGTGGGTTGGAGTTCCCGTCACATCAAACATGCCCTTTCAGCCGTGGGGACGTTATATTGTGATGGTCAATCCCACTATTTGTTGTTAAAAATTAGCCCAAGAGTTGGTGGTGAGTGATGATGACTAGTTGCCTTCCCTTTCGTTTTACACTGCTATATTAGGTACGGATAATGCAGATAGCCCTCGTGTAGCTTTACGCAAAATTAAAAAAGAAACAAAATTTGGTTTCTGAAGGGCTTATTCGATTACAAAAGATTTTTTCAATAGCACGAAATTAAAACAAACACTAGGAACATACGACTTATATAATATTTATTCATTTTTTAAATTGACGCTCGACATTTCTCTTTGCAGCTGCTTACAAAGGCGTTGCACTAAAAGTTAAGGTTTGTGTTTTAATGGAACCCCTCTGAAGACGTTGTTAAGCGAAACACTGAGTGTCCAATTGAAGAATTGTAAAATGTTTTATAACTAGCATTAGAATTTGAGATTTTTGTATAAATCATGCAATCGAGTACGACAAACAATGAACGGGTGTTCATAAATTGCATTACGTAACACATATTCTATTCCTGGATAGTATATGTTATTTCTTAGTTGCTTATGTTGTGAAAGTACAGAAAATGGCTATTTTTCCCTTCAAACTTTGTTTTCATGACCTGGATAACGAAATTTAGAAATTAACTTATTTTCTATGTAAAAACGGACAAATTTGCACATTTTCATTTACATAAGGTCTGAATAAAACAACATATGGATCAAGATTTACATATATCTATACTAAAATTGTACAGAAATGCTTAGAAGTGAGAAGTTTTTCGAGATTTGCGACTCTAATGTGAATCACTTTCACGTATCAGCCCCCAAATATAGTCTCCCATCATGTTTTCGTTATACGCTCCCGGGTCACAAAAGCAAAGTTTGAAGAGAAAAATATGTCTTTTCCATTTACTTTAGGCATAAGTAATTGGGAAATAACACTCTCTGCCCAGGAACATGAAAAAGTATAAAAAAGTTGTTACATAGAGTTATGCGACCCATTTAAACAATTAATAACTTTAAGCATATTACAGATAGAATACTCCAGTTTTAGGTAACATGACCAAAAACTCTTAAAGCTTGTTCTCGTCTTATTATACCTCCGCTGTATCTCAACGCACTGCTTGTTGCTCGAAGAATACAGGCGATACTCGGCCTCTCTCCGGGCGTTGTCCAATATCTCAGGAGTTATTTTAATTATTGTATCGATTTTTCTGTGGCGAAGATCCATGATGTCACGCATGGGTGCCGAATACAACTGATCTGTTAACCTCCAACTCTCCCAAATAAATTCCAACAGGGTTATGTCAGGAAAAAGTGGGGGACATCATGTTGGTTCATCTCTACTAATCTATCTGTCTGGGGATGTGTTATGAAGGAACTCTTTTCTAGCAATGCTTCTAAAAAGGACTTGCAACAGAAAGGAGGGAAAAAAAAAACTTATGAGTTTTTCGTCAAGTAAAACCAGAGTGTTCTTTCCATAATATTTTTGAATTAATTTTTAAAACGGATGAGATAATTTATGAACACTATACAGTTTTTCAAGTCATCTCGTGCCAGTATACGATCAACAGTAGCCATTTTTTTTCTAGTAATAACATATCGGTGTTAAATCAACAATTAAAACAGGTGACGCTGCAACTTTCTCGTCTGCACATGTACATTGTAGAAACTGGAAATTTATATATTATGTTGCATGTCTGTATGAAGCTAAGCCCAAAGGACTATTCCGTGCTCTGCCCACCACGGGTATCGAGACCTGATTTCTAGCGCAGTAAGTATACAGACATACTTCTGTGGCACTGGAGGAGTCACACTTGTAAACTGATACCCAAATAATCTGTAGATCTGTTTGTTTCCTTTTGAGCAAATTCCTATTTAGTTATCAGCTTCGTCCACCGCGGGAAATAGAACCCTGAACCTTAGCGTTGTGAGCCCGTAAGATTACCATTCTCCTATCGAGGGACATTTGTTTGGTGTCTCTATGAAACTGAAATAATTTTATTTGTTTGTAATAAATAGCCCCCCAGTGGCTCAGCGGTATGTCTGTGGACTTACACGCTAAAATCCGGGTTTCGATACCCGTGGTGGGCAGAGCACAGATAGCCCATTGTGTAGCTTTGTGCTTAATTCAAAACAACAAAAACAACATGTAATAAATAAATAAATGAAAAAAAAACAATTTATTATTAATTTACAATAAAAATAGAAAATAGAAGGTTCAGTGCAACTGGAAGTACTGCGTATTTTTATTAAATCTCTCGTGTGTTTGATACTGGTAAACCAAAAGTCTGCGAGATTATAACACTAGAAATTGGATGAGGATATTAGCGGTAGGAATAACACTGATAGCCCATTTCGTGGCTTTGTGTATAATAAAAAACAAACAGTATATCTAGGTTTAAATTGTTCTACCTCACGCCTTGAACACGTGACATGATTTCGAGAAGGGTTCGAATTTCAAGACTCGTGATATCTGTTCGAAATTTTTGACTACAGCAGCAGAGTCCACTGAAATTTCTTTATGTTTTAATTTAAAGAGAATTTAAATTACTTCTCTAGAACACAATATATATATATGTACTGGAAAGATATGCAAAACAGCTGTGATGTTTGTTTTGAAAAAAGAACAACCTTACGGAGCATGAATTAAAATCTAAAGTCCAAACCCGACGTCTTTTGGTACTTCCGGTTTGCCATTCACCAATGAATCAGTTCAAATCAAGTGTTATAACATTGTTCTCCTCTCGTTGTGGTACTTTGAATTTTTAAAAAGCAGAAGCTATGAGGTACGGATTCGGTTCCTGAACATTAAAAAGACATTTCAGAACAAATGGCCTAGCTAGTGTCGTTCTCTAACCCTAAGATTAGGCCTATCTTTTGTACTACGAAATCCCCGCTGGTTGCTGTTCTATACTTCCTTGCATTAAACTATGATACTTATGGTACTAGAGTCTCTTTTAATGAAGCAGTGGTGCTTGTAGTATCTATCTATGCTGGAATGGTATTTATTAAAAATAATATTAGCTGTGGTAATAGAATAGTTTATAATGAAGTTGTCTTACTTGTGATGACAATAAAAAATGCGAGTGTGTGGTTCAAGTCATGCTTATGACGTTAAACCATAGTGTCTTGTAACAAAGCTATTTTAAATACGTGTACTTGGGTGGTGAGTAATTACTGTCACGTGGTGAAGTTGTGGTGCTTGTTATATCCATACTAGAGAGGTATTTAATCAAAGTTATATTACTTGTTATAATAGAGTACTTGTAGTAAAACTGTGGAACTTGTAACATCCATACTAGGGTGGAATGTAGTCAAAATTATGTTACTTGTAATACTAGACTATATGTAGAGGTATGGAAGTTGTGGTATTTGTAGTATCCATACCAGAGTAATATGTAATAAGATTTATGTTATTTGTGATACTAGGGTTCTTGTAGTGAAACTGTGGTACTTTTAATATCTATACTAGAGAGGTTTGTAATCAAAGTTATGTTACCCACGTTACAGTAGTGCAGTGACTACTGTACTAGAGTGGTGTGTCGATCTGTGAAACAGTAGGTTTCTGAATTACAACAGTTTAGAAATATCTCTCAGTTATAGGATGAACTTCACAACACCTGTATGTTCAATGCATAGCGCTCTAGTTCACGTACATAAATTTTATGGGTTTCATAGACGCCTGAAGGTCTTGCCTGAATTGTAAACCTGTGCACACGTTACTTCTTTCCCAACTCAGGTATATACCTGTTTAGGGAATTTGCTGGCCTGAAGTAAATCGTGAGGTGTGGAAGCCCACGAGTATGCACTAACATACATAAACCGTAGTTTATCTGGTTAACACACAAAAACTGCAGGTTGACCACGAGTATGCACTAACATACATAAACCGTAGATTATCTGGTTAACACACAAAAACTTCAGGTTGACCACAAGTATGCACTAGCAGGCCGCAGTTTATCTGGTTAACACACAAAAACTGCAGGTTGACCACAAGTATGCACTAGCAGACCGTACATTATTTGGTTAACGCTCAAAAACTGGGGGTTGTCTTCAAACATGGCACTAGCAGGCCATAGTTTATCTGGTTAACACACAAAAACTGCAGGTTGACCACAAGTATGCTCTAGCAGGCCGTAGTTTATCTGGTTAACACACAAAAACTGCGGGTTGTCTATAAGCATGCATTAGCAGGCTGTAGTTTATCTGGTTAACACACAAAAATGCGGGTTGACGGGATGCTTTGCTGGGATTGCATCAATATGGCGAATTCACAAAGGCTTCACTGATGTATGAATTGTAATTTTCATTTGTGCCTCACCGATAAACACTACGATCTACTTCCTTTCCCCCTAAACCACGCCCTTTTTGGAGTTTTTGTTAACCTCGACGCCACCTGAATAAATGATTTGATTCATAATTTTCGGAGCACGTGCGTTTTGAACCACATTCTCAGAAAATGTATTAAATTCCAAATCTATCAGTTACATGACTATGTTGTAATTAGTTTACGAAGTAAAATAATTTCGACAGCGACTAAGCAGTGAATGAAGAGAATGTATTGCATAACGTGTGAAAGTCGTCTTTAACAAGAGCGCCCTGTAGAGACGACTTCAAGCGTGTGAATATTATAATACGTATTTCTACGCTCTTGTTAAAGAAGACTTTTGCACGTTATGCAATACATTCTCTTCATTTACTGCTTAGTCGCTGTCCAAGTTATTTTGCTTCGTAAACAGTAACAACATAGTCATGTAATTAATAACGGTCAATAGTCGTAAAGTTAGGTTTATATACGTTTATGTGCAAATAAGTTATTTGATGACCACACCAACACCTTGGTTTACTAATATGGGGGGGTCAATTATCATATATATTCGATAAAAATTTTAACTCGTTCGGTTTGACATTTCATACACTACGTTTACATAATTTACTGTGTATCTTATATTGCTGGGTATGGCGATTGCCTCGTGGTCCCACATGGGGTGCTTAAAACGTATTATTTAATAATAAAAATCATATGGAGCTTAACCACAGTTTTAGATTTTATATTAATAAATTTGTATTGGAGGAAGCTAAGGTCAAAGTTTATCTCTTGACATAGTTGATGTAATGCATAGATTATTTGAAGCTTAGGTTATGATACTGTTGTTGTAATTTATAATGTAAAGGAAACATTTGATGTTCTGATCTAATATCCGTAATACATAAAATACAAGAAAACTTAAATTTGAGTGTTACTGTTATGCCTAAACTGTGTAATCTGACATAATTGTTTTAATGTACGAACAACACGAAAAGTTTATATTAAGTTCATACATAGTTGCTGTAATGTACGAATAACGTAAAAAACTTCGTAAGTTTTTACATAGTTGCTGTAAGGTGTGAACAACGTAAAAGTTTACACCTTCTGACACAGTTATTTAGGTTACTTATGTAAATTTACACATGGTTATGGACAAATGCGTAACTACTGGTTTATATATCTTTGAGGTATATGCAAACGACGCCTGTCTTAACGTAATCAAAACATATATTGTTAACAAAATCAATGCCGGTAATGTGTTCTGATTATACAAAGTGAAACAAAATTACTTCTTGTCCACCGATGTTTAAATGACGTCATTAACCATTGCAAGACCGTAACATTATTTTTTTAGAATTTGTGCTGAAACTTACATGAAGACTGTTTGTACAAGCCGTTCCTAATTTTGAATTAGTAGATTGGAGGAAAAATGGTAAGACCAAATCACTCACTTCCAGTTCTTGGACTACTGTTATTTGTGGTATTTTTTACTTATATCTTATGATGCACTCATAATGGACCACATCGTAAAGAAGTGAATCGTGACTCCTCAAGGACACGATCGTCCCACTTAAGTTACTCTAATTTAAGGGAGATGTAAACCTTTAATGTACAGGTTCTATATTATTCACCTTAGTACTTCCAGGTACTATTTTAATGACCAATTTTTCACAGAGAAAAAAAGGTCAAGTGTTTTTGCTGACGAAGAAATAAACAGAGTTAACTGATTATAAAGTCTTCGGATCTCTGTATTTTGTCACTGTAATGAATATAACAGGTAAGAGAATGCCTTCAAAATTTGGAACAAGAGAGGAACTGGAATTTATAGTTTGAATAGTGACGAAAATGATGAAATATGTTTGGAATTGTTTCGTTCTTTGGACAGTTTTCCCACCAAACCTTATTTACTTTGAAATGTGCAAGTGGTGGTTGAAATTTGACCTAAATCAAGATAAGGCACCATCTTTTAATAAAACTTTGGAAAGGTTGATGTAAATACGTGTTTGAAATTAAAAGCATTATAATATGTCGTATCAGAAAAACAGGACTACAACCTATTATCATTTTAGTTTATACAAATACAGCAAAGTATTGAAAGTTTTTAACTGTTTATAAATTCGTGTATTCTTAAAAACACATGGCCGAGCGCGTTAAGGCGTGCACTCGTAATCCGAGGGTCGCGGGTTCGCGCCCGCGTCGCGCTAAACATGCTCGCCCTCCCAGCCGTGGGGGTGTATAATGTGACGGTCAATCCCACTTTTCGTTGGTAAAAGAGTAGCCCAAGAGTTGGCGGTGGGTGGTGATGACTAGCTGCCTTCCCTCTAGTCTTACACTGCAAAATTAGGGACGGCTAGCACAGATAGCCCTCGAGTAGCTTTGTGCGAAATTCCAAAAAACAAACAAACAAACTTAAAAACACTGGAAGGCGAAACTCTTCAGCATGACTAACGGACTTCACCGTTTAATGGTTTTATCGTCATGACAATATGAGGTGATTTAAATTGTACGACATTAGTTTGATTTGTTTTTTAATTTCGTACAGAGCTACTCGAGGGCTATCTGCGCTAGCCGTCCCTAATTTAGCAGTGAAAGACTAGAGGGAAGGCAGCTAGTCATCACTACCCACCGCCAACTCTTGGATTGATCGTCACATTATAAAGCCCCCACGGCTCATAAGGGGGAGCATGTTTGGTGTGACGGAGATTCGAATCCGCGACCCTCAGATTACGAGTCGAGTGCCTTAACCTCCTGGCTATGTCGGGCCTTTCTCGACATTGTAGAACAGTTTTATTTTTACGATATTGCTTTGTTTATGTGTTTCAACTAAGCAGAAAGCAACAGAATAAGCTATCTCTGCTCTGCACGCCATGGGTATCAAAACCCGGATTATAGTGTTGTACAAAAAAGTAAAAGTAAAGGAATAGAAATTTACCTGAAGATGACCTAAGAAGCTTGAAACGATGTTCTGTACTTTAGTTTGATTAAAGTTGTAATACCCATACCAGCCATATTAAGAATACATTTTTACTTCAATTAGGTTTTTCGTCATCACGAATTACAGTTCTGATAAAGCTGATTTTTAAAATTTAGTATTAGAATGCTGGGTAACGGTTAAATTATTTCAGCTTATTGTATTTAATTTTTATGTGAATTTTTAGATGTTGTCAAGGCTGTACGAATTAGCTCCGTCTGGTGTTGATTTGTAAAGACTGCACGATGCTTCGACTTCACAAACTTCATTACAGAGTACAGTGATCCACAGCAGTATGTTGTGCTGAAAATTTAGATGAGTCGCATACTGAATTTCCTCAGTTCAGGATATTTTATTTCTGGAATTTGCTTCCAGAACTCATTTGTAGAACGGGATTTATGGATCACCTTTATACCCAGGTCCTCCTGTAGTTCTGTTAGTTCCATTTCCACAGCAGATGATTCTGGAACCAGAGATTCGATAATTGGACAACCATAATTGATCACATCAACCATGAATGGATTTACAAGAGATGCGAAGCAGGGCTTCAGCTTCTGGATGTCCTCAAACCTGTCTAGGAAATTATCAAGCAATCCTTGTAATTTATCTTTGTGTTTTTCCAGTTTGTGGTCTTTTATTTCAATATCAGGAAATGCATTTACTCTTCTTTTGAGATTGGGAAAATAACTGAAGTTTCTTGACAATATGTCTCTTTAAAAAAATCTTATTTTATTCTTAAAGTTGAAAATTGTCTGAATAAAATTGGAAAAAAAATATTATCTTTCCTCTGGAGTGCCAAGTTGAGAGTCTGTATATGTTTCATTATACCAGTAAGGAACATAAGATATTGCATCCATTAATCACTTCTCAGCTGAGGATAGAATCTTATTTTTTCTTCAAAAAAAGTAATAATAGGTTCCAACAGAACTACAAACCTATTTAAGACATTGCTGGTTGACAGCCATCTCACAATGCAGTAGATAGAGACATCACTGGGTTTATCTTCGAGCTCCAGTTCTTCAATAAAACTTTTGAACTATCTGTGGGTCTTCCCATTTAAGCGTATCGAATTGATCATTTCAAGAACAAATTTCATAAAATCTTCATGCTTGAAATATCTGGCTGCCAGGTGTTCACGATGAATGATGCAATGAACAGGGAGAAACTCTGGAAAGCTTGGATCACTTTTCATAAGTGCAATTAATCCTGCATTTTCTTCCACCATTGCAGGTGTTCCATCTGTTGCAACACTGATAAGTTTATCCATTGGAATATCAGCATTTGTTAAGACTATGTCAAGCGTATTTTTAATGTCAACACCATGAGTTGTTTTGTTTAGTGCCATTAAGTCCAACATCTCTTCTTTCACAGTTACATCAGAGAAAATATAATGAGCAAATACCGCCAAAACAACAAAAAGTTGTAAGTTGTCTTGTATGTCTGTAGATTTGTCAAGGACTAAGCTGAATGCAAGGGAATTCTTTAAATCATTTTGTCTGCAACATCAGCACTGATCTGAGAAATACATCTCTCTATAGTGTGGCGTGAAGCTGGTGTTTGTGTTATTAGTCTCTGAATTTTTGTGTTATTTGGATCTAACACTGCAACAACTTCAGCTACATTCTTAACAAATTCACCATCAGAATAGGGGTGTTTAACACGAACAATATTCCATGATATAACAAAACTAGCTTCAATCTTTCTATCAACTTCCTTACTGAACGTTTTCAGCAATGTCTGCTTGTTATTTAGTGATGATATTAACACCGTTAACTTGTTTTTTCGTAATTCTGATTCAGGTGGACAATCAGACGAAATGTTTGTGATTTGTTTCATAGTGGCGTTTCAAGTTACTGGCTTTGTAATGACAGAGTAACACATTGCAAATAAGACACAAAGGTTTGCCTCCTTTAATTGTTTTGATACCTGTGATGTGATGAGCAGGGTATGGATAGTTCATTTTGTAGATTTGGGCTTTATTTCAAACAAACATACAATTGGGTTGTTTTGAGCTGATTTTCCTTTCCTTGTAAGTCTGACATGCGTGCTTTTTTGTGCATTTTTACACGTGTGCAGTCTTAGAAGTCTACAGTAAAGGTTTTAATTAAAACGTTTAAACTGGATATTTATTAATAAACGTGCATTTTGCCCGAGCTTTCTGTTAACATTTTGCGCAATTCATTGCGATTTCTATTCTGAAATACTACCATGGTTGCTGATAAGGCGTTTTAGCCAAACCCTATGAATTCACAGTGATATTGATGTAATTAAAATTGTATTCATTAGGAGTTGAGCACGGATTAATGTTTGTAGCCTAATAACGTACTTAGCGCTTTAGGGTTGTGTGTGCGGTATAACAGTGACGGTCGAAACCCACTATTTGAAAATACAAGAGCAGAGGTAGTCACTATTGAGTAATTACCTTTCTTTTCATCTAGCAGTTAAAAGTTATAGACGGCAATGCACATGTAATCCTCGAGTAACTTTTAACAAAGGCCCGGCATGGTCAGGTGGTTAAGGCACTGAGGGTCGCGGGTTCGAATCGTCGTCACACCAAAAATGCTCGCCCTTTCAGCCGTGGAGGCGTTATAATGTTTTAATCAATCCAACTATTCATTGGTAAAAGAGTAGCCCAAGAGTTGGCGATGGGTGGTGATGACTAGCTGCCTTTTCTCTAGTCTTACACTGCTAAATCAAGGACGGCTAACGCAGATAGACCTCGAGTAGCTTTGGGCGAAATTAAAAACAAACCAAAATAAATATCTGGAGGCTAAACTCACGGCAGTGCTGTTGCCAGGAGATGAGGGGTTGCTACGTCATCTGGAATTACACAACGCCGAAAAACAACTTGCACTTTCATAGAACTCGAAATTATTTGCATGATGCATACAGAAACACATGAAAAAGAACGCGAACACAAATGACACTTGAAAATACCGGTTTTGTGGAACAGTCATTTCAGTAAGGTGGAAGCTTTAACGGTTCTTTGTGTTAATGTCGTTAGTACTTGTTGTTATTGTATGATATGAACAGGATAAAGCAGAATTTCATGAATAATTTCCAAGTGTTGAAATATTATGCGAAACTAGACCTCTTGAAGTGACTAACAGAGACAACAAAGATGTATTATTTTTCATGAAAGCACAGAGGTATTAATGTCTGTACGAAATACTGGGACAAACAATACAGAGATGTTAGTGTTTGTTAAGACTACTATGACACACAGCATAGAGATATTGTTTGTTAAGACTAGTGGGATAGACGTCATAGAGGTAGTGTTTGTCAGGAATACTAGGACAAACAACGTAGAGATATTATTGTTTGTTAGAACTTATGGTATAAACAACACAAAGGTATTATAGTTCGTTAGAACAACTTACACTAACGACAAAGGTTATCAGTAATTGTTTTAACGAAAACTGACAATACATGGATATTAGTGTTCGTTAGAACCTAAATGGCTAACTTACTATACAAACAGTGCTTGTGCAGTTTGCAGAATAATTACCAATATTTTCCTACATGATATTCACATACATTAATATTTTAAAAGTTTCACAGGTTCCGGAAACGTTATTCACGGTATAAGAATGTCAAACAGGAAAATCAAATAAAAATGAACCAAAAATGTGATAGAATGAGTTAATAATATTTAGGCTTACAGAAATCACACAGTGGAGGTGATCGGCTTGTGTTCGGAGTTTTAACTTAAAGTGGTTGTCGAGACAAGTTGGAAACACCTATATTAGACGAAATCAAAGTATGAATAATGATCGCATCAAAATCCTGGTGCGGAATTTCACAAATATTAGATTACTAACGATCCCTCCAATTACAAGTTAGAGATAAACTCCCAGCTCAGTATAACTTGTACAGGTATCTTTACCAAAAACAGTGAATGTGGTATGTAACCTTTGTCTCAGACAGACGATCGCTGTAGGTAACAAGCACATCTTATACGCAGGTCCGGCATGGCCACGTGGGTTAAGGCGTTAGACTCGTAATTTGAGGGTCACCGGTTCGAATCCCCGTCGCACCGAAGATGCTTGCTCTCTCAGCAGTGGGGGAGTTATAATGTGACGGTAAATCCCACTATTCGTTGGTAAAAGAGTAGCCCAAGAGTTGGCGGGGGGTGGTGATTAGTAGCTGCTAATCAGGTTTGCGTGATGCCTGTGCATACTAAAAACAGTAAATGCTTGTGACCAAAGTTCTTCTATTAAAAATAAGGTAATGACATCAGAACGACATTATGAGCTGTGAGAATTGAGGATTTTCCTGACTGAAATAAACAAAGCAATAACAACAAGAATAATGCGAAATAAAAACAACAACATAGAAATATGGATTTGGTTAAAACGATACGGGTTTTATTTCCATTTTAGAATAGTGACTTCGAATAAACTAGTTACCAAATTTCTGACACACCTTGAACAAATATAAAAATACTTTATGCAAGGGGAATTACACTAAAGATGAAATATGGTATTTTAATGTCCAGGGTATTTCATGTACACGTATCTTGCTATAAGTGGCGCAATTTTCCAAAGTTCAGTCATACTACCTTCAAATAGCTTCAAAGTACTCATATCAATGTCTGATGTTTTTCGTAATATAACAGCTCAATAGATGGCAGAAATGTCGTATATTTTACTCCAAGTAACATAATGAATGCAGCTTTAATCTTGTTCAAGTAATCTCTTTTGTATCTTCTGTCTAGGGTGTTAATTGCAATAACATCCTTAATCTAATATGACATTCTTTGATAACAATATGAAACATTACACTTACTCTACCAAAAAACAAGGACTATCTGTGCTAGCTGTCCCTAATTAAGACTAGAAGGAACTGTCCCTAATTAAGACTAGAGGGAAGGCAGCTAGTCATCACCACTCACCACCAACTCTTTTACCAAAGAATAGTGGGATTGATTGAACATGACAATGTCCCCACGACTGATAGGGCGAGCATGTTTAGTTGGAGAGGGATTCGAACCTGCGACCCTCAAATCACGAGTCAAGTTCCCTAACCACCTGGTCATGTCGGGCATCGGACGTAAGATAAAGTGTTGTGCAACTAAATTCTGTATCTTTATGCATATACTAAACTGATTATCCATAAATACGCAAATTATCCCACAATTTCTTTCTTGGTTTGGATATTCTTTTAACATTCGTAAATGGGAGCTACTTTGGACGACCATACTGTTTCCGTTTCTCCATTATTTTCATGCAAACTGTAAAAACTAAAACTCTGTCTGAATGTTTTACTATTTTATAAAAAAGCGTGTTTTTCTTCTGGAGCAGTGCTGTAACAGAGACAATATTTTATCAAGATCAAACTTGGGTTTTAAGCCATAACTTCCAATTATATATATAAAACTATAATTTTCAATGTGTTTCGTTTGTTGTTGTTTTTAAATATGGTTACAATATAAGGAATAAGGCATTGGGATTTACTGATTATGTTTACTTATTTAACTTCATTTAAATGTATTTATTTAATTTGTTTTGAATTTTGCGCATAGCTACTCGCGGGTTATCTGCGCCAGCCGTCCCTAATTTAGCAGTTTAGACGGAGGTAAAGCAGCTAGTCATCACCACCCACGCCAACTCTTGGGCTACACTTTTACCTATGAGTAGTGTGATTAATCGTAACATTATAACGTCCCCACAGTTGAAATGGTGAGCATGTTTGGTCGACCGAAATTCGAAGCTGCGACCCTCAGATTACGACTCGAACGCCTTAATACACTTGGCCATGCCGGGCCTATTTATTTAATTTAACTAATATATATATATATATGTATGTATGTGTGCGCATGCGTGCGTGTGCAAGTGAGTAAAGAAAGTAAAAACATAAAATAAAATCGAGGACACGATTTTGATGTCCACAAAGATATTCGTGATAATGTCGTTCTCATTGAATTGTTTTTTTCACGAATGTATTTCATCCAAATACCGTGCACACCTCAGTAAAAACGGGACAGCTGTTCTTCCTCGATATTCATTTCATGGTGTTTTCGACCTGTACACGAAACCTCCACACCTTTTAAACTTGGGTTCTGCACATCCGGTTTGAAGAATACAGTATGCTTTTCACTTGGAATTATTGTGAGCCAGTCATAACATTATCAAACAAAGGAATATAGATCAAATTAAACGACAGCTGCAGGAAAATGGATATGCAACCAGCACCATTAATAAAGCGATAAATACACGTAGAAAGAATACGTTGCTTCAAAAGCTTGATTTACTTTATCACTTCCGGTTGCTAATGGCAACTTAATTGTTGAAACATCCTGAAATGCAGTGGTTGTAATGAGAATAAGAAACTTCACTTAAAACATTTAACAAAAAAATAATTATGCTTTCCTTCCTCCTGTCCTGGTATAGGCTGCACTTCAAGGTAGGACAACAAATGCACTTAAAAACAACGTCTATCCAACTGATGGACAGATTTATATTGAAGACTCTCGTAGACTTATACATGAAATTATCCTGTGACACATTAGAGTATTACATGAGGTGGGTAGGTGTGAATATCAACCAACAAAAGACGGTTGACATCATAACAATTGTTATACTAACAAATTACCTATATAATTAATATTTCAGCCACCGTGTTTGTTGTGTTCCAACTGGTATGAACAGTTTGTGTTGTTGAGCGAAACGCGTCATTGGCAACAGCTTTGGTGAACTTCGGTGATTGAAGTATTATTACACACCCTTCTTCTTGGAAAGACCCTAATGGATCGAATAAATAATGTAGTGCTTGAAGGTTTAACTGTCCTAATATTATCATCTCAATAGAAATATAATTGCGCATATACGGTCTGTTTGGCTAATTCATAACGTTGTAAGTCCGCAGACACACCGCTGTGCCATTTAGGGGGGCGTTACACTTGGAATACCATTTGAGGAAGGATTTTGTTCTTAATTGAATTTGAAGTAAAAAGAAAAAAGTATTGGTAAAACATTGTATAAAGATGCAACGTAAAAGTGGCTAAGAACAAACCAAAAAGAAAAAAAAATGAAATTCGTAATTCCATTTCTGTTTTCATGTTTCTGCTTGCTTTACTTCAATAAACATGATTTATTCACTTGTACGTCTTTACGGGGTTTACCATTCTGTAATTTACATATATATTGATATTACAGTTTTACATGGTTCACACCTTTATTCTTACTTGGCCTTTTTTGTACCTGTAAAATATTTTGATCGGATAAAATATTCGTGATTCGTATTTGTTACGTGTTTAATCTATCTGATAAATTAACTTACTTTTTCTTTCTTCCATTTCTAGCTAATTGCCATCATATGTTTTGGATGTGGATCTCCAGCAATCACCAGCTACAGTCGTTTCTACCTGTTTGTCATCTCCATTTGTTTCATTTTCACCATCTTCCTTGTCTTCATTCATCTCATTGGACTTCATGCTCTTCTGCCTAACTTCCCTTGGTTATTTGCAGTAAGTAAATTTAAACAAAGTAAAAAAAAACACTGAAAAAACTAATTCTAGTTTTCTGCTCTTGTTTTTCTGTTGTTATTATGCAAACGAAGGATATATCAAAGTGTCGTCCTAATAAACTGGAAAAACATTTTCTTGTGTCAGCAATCACCACAGAACAATTTACTGAATCAGTTTAGAAACCTAACGCCACGAATCATTTTTTTACACAACAAACAATGACGCCATTGATTTATATCTTATGCACTGTCTAACATTTTGGGTTCGTCTATTGCTTAACATCTTATCATCAGTGAGCCTCCTTTGATGCAAAATCTATCATCACCGGCTCATATGTGTATATATGTATAATATATTATTATTGGTTCATCTATTACCCGAAATTATTTTGTATACCTTTCACACAGAATCAAATCGGTAGTTTTGTATGCCGAAACTAAAACAGGAGAATTATAAATACAACTGATATGTTACATACTTCATATTCATAAATGATAGATGTTTATTACTTGGTTTGAACTAAAAATGGCAAACTTTTTGGCATTTATTTTGAACATTTAGCACCTTCAGAAAAGGTCTTCAAAATGTCGTTTACAACAGCTTTGTTTTCTTTTTATCTTAAAGCCACATGAAACTATCCAGAAATGTCCAGCAATAAATAAAAACTCTTTGTGCATGTATTATTCTTTTTAGCGATATGAATATAAGAAAGAAAAGTTCAGTGTTCTCACTTTTGCATCAAAGTTTGTTTGTCAAAAATAAAAAATATTATTTTTAATAGCTTTTACAATAACCCGTATTTCGTTATTATTCGGTGTTAACTCCGAAAGGTAAGGACATCGATGAAGTAGCTGATTAGATAGAGAACTTGCACCTTGAGCGACTATCAAATATGATAGGAGCCATCGCCTTATCTCTGGCTAATTTTGTGATATGTGCTAATCCTAGCGTCAGCAACATGAAACACTGACTGTTTTATGTCTATATGAGTGCAGCAGAAAAGTATAAAAATGTGTATGTAGTAGTGATCATTGTGTTCCGTGTGATTATTTATAGTCAGATTGCGTGCTGCCATCTAGTATTAGTTAACCACATAATTCAAAATTAATGTATGCATCTTATTTTTTTGTCTTCACAAAACCTTCGGATTTACACTATGGCATGTAAACCACTGTGTCATATCTGATAATTGTTAAGAAGAAATAACAATAAATGTATGGAAGCCGTATTTATCATTACTATAACAGGAACTACAATACATTTATACAAAATTGTCTTTGGCATGTTAATATTTTTTCGTAGAGAAAAGAATATTCATAAGGATATTTACATAGAATGCTGGGTAAAAAAAACGTTAAAGTTAAGTAATCACTAAATATTTTATGTTGATATTTCAGACTCTTTCAGTAAAGTCCTGAAGACTTAGTCCCAAAGAGAATTTTGTATTTCCCAAATTTTATATATGCTCATACGAGGAATGACATCAGTCAAGGATAGTTCAAAGTTGGTCCTAAACAGGCAGGTTGCGCGTAAAGTTTCATGACAATATTACTCCAACATTTGTCGTTTACATCGGTCGCCCGGTGTTACAGTGGTAAGTCTTAGGATTTACGACTCTAAAATTAGGGGTTCGATTTCCCTCTATGGACTTATCAGATAGCCCAATGTGGCTTTGTTATAAGAAAAACAAATACATTTACATTGTTTTTTTGGCAACAGAAGAAATCGTGCAGCGAGCTGCTTTAAGAAACTGGAATAGGGCATCTCTTTGATTACCGTTTTTTGTCGTTGTTTTTTAGTATTTTTAAAATAAGTTACAAAAAAATAAAATTAAAGCACTTATTTTTGTCCAACCTGACGTGACAAAACGATTTAATGAGTCAGTATGGCTTAATAATCGGGAGTTCAAAACAGTTTTAAAATATAAACAACTTCGGTGACTAAAGAGAAAAAACACATCTCCGAGGTGTGTGTTAACACCGTGCTCTGTAATGTGATAGAAACATAATTCTATATAGCTTTTCTAAAACAATGGATTATTGTACCTTATATTTCAATTTAAGCTACTTTAAGGTACTATTTATCGACACTGTTTGTTTGTTTTTAAATTTCGCGCAAAGCTACTCGAGGGCTACCTGCGCTAGCCATCCCTTATTCAGCAGTGTAAGACAAGAGGGAAGACAGATAGTCATTACCACTTACCGCTGACTCTTGGGCTACTCTTTTACCAAAGAATAGCGGGATTGACTGTAACATTATGTCCCCACGGCTGAAAGGGCGAACATGTTTGGTGCGACCGGGATTCGAACCCGCGACACTCGGATTAGGAATTGAGATTTAATCACAGTTTTGGGCTCAGCAGGCCCAACCATTTTGATTAATGTATTTGATCATGTCTCAGGTTTCATAGATTATTTTACCCTAATCATGCGTAAAATAATTTCAAGTGCCACGGCTATTGAGGATATCCTCGACTTTTCTTTTCATTTTGTCAAATACAAACTTTTACCTCATAGCTTGATTTCGTATTACATACGCGATTGTTTAGGATTTTTTCTTATTAAAATTCAGTAGATGATTATGATGTCAGTCAATAATAGTATTTGTTTGTTTGTTTGTTTTGGAATTTCGCACAAAGCTACTAGAGGGCTATCTGTGCTAGCCGTCCCTAATTTAGCAGTGTAAGAGTAGAGGGAAGGCAGCTAGTCATCACCACCCACCGCCAACTCTTGGGCTACTCTTTTACCAACGAAAAGTGGGATTGACCGTCACATTATACACCCCCACGGCTGGGAGGGCGAGCATGTTTAACGCGACGCGGGCGCGAACCCGCTAACCTCGGATTACGAGTCACATGCCTTACGCGCTTGGCCATGCCAGGCCCAATAATAGTAAATCACTTCATAAACACATAATACTAAAATTGATGGTTAACCCTGATCATTATATATTAGTTTAGTATGATTAGGCACTCCATCACTCCTTTGTGAACCTGACGATGACCGAAGAATGTCGAAACATTGTTCGCTCTTCTACGTAAAATATTTTTTCAACCCAAACGAGCCGTTTTTGCCTACATATTTCTCTACAAGTGGGTTTTCTCAACATCACTGATTATAATTTCAGTCATTTTTGTGAAAACTAATAAGCTTTACCATTTTAGGTGTTTAGTATGTTCGTCTTTTGTGAAAACCCATCCATTTCGAAGTGCATGTTTTTGTCATCATTCATTTCAGTCTCATGACCCCGATGATTCCTTCTGTTCTTATCTGATTATGATATAAGTTTTGTTATTCACTTTCAGCTATTTTTATGTTCGTGAATCTGTGTGTTCATAGTTTGCATCCCGTTGTTGCAGAAACGCACTACACAATTACGAGCCTTGATTGCGCTACAAGTCTGACAGTCAAATCCCGCTATTCGGTCAGATAAGAGTTGTCGGTGAGTACTGTTGATTCGATGTGTTATCAGTTCAATATTACGGAGTGCTGTACGCCGACACTGCTTTGTGTAGCTTTGTATGAAAATTCTGTAACAAATGTGTTAGTGATAGCATTGTTCCATGACTATTCTAAGTTAAGAATATGTTATTTATATGTCAGTGCATATATTTAAAAAGGTATTTCACATTTTCAGCCGTAAAATTCAGATATAGCCGTTCCTAGTTTTGAACTGCCGACCAAAGGTAAAGGAGCAGTCAGAAGTTTTTACCATCACAAGGACTTTGAACAAAATATTGGGTTTGGCTGTCACTCTTATCACACACCCACAACTGAAACTGCAGAATATGTTTAGTGGCGCCAGGACACAAACTTTGTGCCTTTCAATATGTAGCTAGACTCGATACCTATTTGGCCAAACTCGACTATCAAGAAAATACTTGGAATAATTTCAAATACCAAAGGATATTGATTTACTATAAGTCAGAATTTTATTTAAATGTCAACAACTGCTTTACGTGATTCTCTCTAAGTTTCACTTGCCTTGTATTTATCAGAAATGTTTGATTACAAGTGCAGTTATGTCTCATATCAGTATATATTACTTAGCTGAACGTTTTCTCGAAAATTCAAGTTTTTAAGAAGTGAACATTTTGTAAGTATGAAGTTTGGGTCCATTTTACTTCACCTTGTTGTTACCTAAATTAATTTAGGTATCTGAAAAATAACAAGCAATTCTTTATTGTTAATTTAGATGTTATGTCCTGATATGTTTGTCATTACAACTAATTTTTATTATTATTTTTTCCTATTTTCAGGAACTCATCCACACGGCCCTTGCCACGGCTCTTTATATAATAGCTGCTATAGTCGAGCTCGTGATGACGTCAGATCCCAAGTTTGAATTTTTTCTTCGTCTTGTGGGGTACTACCGCTCGTACATTGCTGCTGGGGTAATAACTTGAATTATAATATATTTTTATGTTTCTGTGGTAAAATTATGTGACACGAAATCTTGATGCTGTCATAATGGTTGAAATTTAATGTAGCCACAGCTGCCAACTTTTTCATTTTCTTAAATATAACTTGTTCTGACTTAGCTAGCTTTCAAATCTCTTTCAGCTTGGATTGTTTTTAAGTATTCTGTAGTTAAGCCAGTGTTGAAAGTGTTAGTTTTATTAAGGATCTAAAATGGCTCAAGGTACCAAAAAATGATGGTCAGTAGGATATAAATGTGGCTTGAATGACTGTATGTAACCTGGAACGTGTTCTTTATTGTACATGTGAAACAGACACGTGGTACACACCCGGTTTAAGCCAACATGTTCCATTGTTTGACTTTAAGATAGAAGGTATAAATAACACGGCATTACTTGACATGGAATGGCTTTCTGTGATGTATGGTATCAATACTTGTTGATATTGTAGATGTGGAGATGTCAATCTGTAACAAGGTTAACTGTTTACTCCAAAGATAACTTGTAGGGCATGATTTCAATATTTGTTGATAATGTGGACGTGGAGATGTTAACTAGCGACAAGTTTAACTGTTTACTCCAAAGATAACTTGTAGGACATGATTTCAATATTTGTTGATAATGTGGGTGTGGAGATGTTAATTAGCAACAAGTTTTAACTGTTTACTCCATGGATAACTTGTGGGATATAAATATCAATACTTGTTGATAATGAGGATGTGGAGACATCAGTTTGTGACAAGTTTTAACTGTGTATTCCATGGATAACTTGATCTTCCTTAACTCTGAAGGTACTAAAGACCTGTGGAAATGGTAAAACATGGTAGAAGATACGCAACACTATCGGATACCACATTTGGCATTAAAATATGTTGCCTCTGGAACTCCCATCAATTGATCTCTAAGCTTGACATGAACACCAAAACTCTACTCATTCTGGATGTCCTGTCCATTAATTACTAATCACCACATCTGCAATAAAAAACTTTGTGGTTCCTATCTATTAAATACTGGTCATTGCTTGTGGGAACAAAAATCTGTTTCTTCTGAAACTTATATCATTTAGTCTCCAATCATAGTACATGGCAACAAAAGTCTCTAGAGTTTCTCTCAGTTGGTTAGCCAATAAGTACTTGATTTCACCCAAGAGCAATTTCTTGTTACATCTGTTGTATGGAACTTCAGATTTCAGTTACTGAGGAGACATATTCTTGCTCTCCTTCTATAGATCCTGTGAAAAAGAAACGATACATCTCATCTAGCCAGAGATTCTTCTAACGATACACATGATAGTGATTACTAAATGAAACAAAGTTTTTTATTATTATTGTACGTGTCTTCTGTTCTTCAATATTTTGGGAACTGTGAAAACAATTATCATTAAATTAATACAATTTTCATGAAGATATGATATGAGTGTCTTTGAGGCTTATACACCAATTCTTTTATCAAATGACAAATTTTGCTCAGGAACAATTATTTATTTTACACTTTATGAATAACTGTATCTAACACAGGCGTATTTCAGGTTGTTAACTCTAGTTTAATCTGTAAATGTTTACTAGCAAAGTTAAACTGTTTTAATGAATTCAGTTTTGTGTATGAATAACAGTTGTGTCCTGATATGTTATATGTATCTAAATATTTCAAGGATAATGGTGATGTTATGATGTAAACAACTTGGTGAATTTGGGTCGTAAGGTTTATAAAGTAAACTTTTCTTTCTTTGGATTAGTTGTATTAAAGTTATTCTATGAATACAGGAATTCAAACATTAAAGTGGAATAACTGTGATAAGTTATTCTGTAAATACAAAAGTTTAAACATTAAAGTGGAATAACTGTGATCAGTTATTCTGTGAATAGAAAAGTTTAAATGTTAAAGTGGAGTAGCTGTTCTAAATTATTCTGTGAATACAGGAATACAAACATTAAGATGGAGTAACTGTGATAAGTTCTTCTGTGAATACAACAATTCAAACTTTAAAGTAGAGTAGCTGTGGTGTGTTATTCTGTGAATACAGTAATTCAAACTTTAAGGTGGAGTAGCTGTGGTGTGTTATTCTGTGAATAGAGTAATTCAAACTTTAAAGTAGAGTAGCTGTGGTGTGTTATTCTGTGAATACAGCAATTCGAACTTTAAGATGGAAAAGCTGTGGTGTGTTATTCTGTGAATACAGTAATTCAAACTTTAAGGTGGAGTAGCTGTGGTGTGTTATTCTGTGAATACAGTAATTCAAACTTTAAGGTGGAGTAGCTGTGGTGTGTTATTCTGTGAATACAGCAATTCGAACTTTAAGATGGAAAAGCTGTGGTGTGTTATTCTGTGAATACAGTAATTCAAACTTTAAAGTAGAGTAGCTGTGGTGTGTTATTCTGTGAATACAGCAATTCGAACTTTAAGATGGAAAAGCTGTGGTGTGTTATTCTGTGAATACAGTAATTCAAACTTTAAAGTAGAGTAGCTGTGGTGTGTTATTCTGTGAATACAGCAATTCGAACCTTAAGGTGGAGTAGCTGTGGTGTGTTATTCTGTGAATACAGCAATTCGAACTTTAAGGTGGAGTAGCTGTGGTGTGTTATTCTGTGAATACAGTAATTCAAACTTTAAGATGGAAAAGCTGTGGTGTGTTATTCTGTGAATACAGTAATTCAAACTTTAAAGTAGAGTAGCTGTGGTGTGTTATTCTGTGAATACAGCAATTCGAACTTTAAGATGGAAAAGCTGTGGTGTGTTATTCTGTGAATACAGTAATTCAAACTTTAAGGTGAAGTAGCTGTAGTGTGTTATTCTGTGAATACAGTAATTCAAACTTTAAGGTGGAGTAGCTGTGGTGTGTTATTCTGTGAATACAGTAATTCATACTTTAAGGTGGAGTAGTAGCTGTGGTTTGAAGTCTCATTTAGAATATTTAGTGCAACTTTAATAATTTGAAATATGTTGCTGGTAAGAATCGTGAACTAACTATATGTGATATTCAGTTGATAATAAGGTTATGATTTAATTAATATGTAACCGTTAGGTGGTTATTGTTGCCGTAAATGTGATGGTAACTACAAGTTGACAGTTACTCTAATACTCTTTTCACCGCAGTCTTAACTATAGGATCATTTTAATCAAGTTGATGATGTTATTAGCCTATGTTTTGTTGTAGGTGTTTGGTCTATTCAACGTCTTAGCTTATAGCGGTGGACTCTTCTTCCTCCTTAAAGAATGGCGAGAACTGAGGCAAACACCGTAAGAAAACGAGACTTCATCGCGCCATCACATCGAAAAGTTTCTATTGGAAGTGGGATTACGTGGTGGGACCTCTGAGTAGTTGATGTTTCAGAGGCAGCCCTCGTGCTAAAAATTTGTCTCCATATTTAATTAAATAAAAATTTTCAGAGACGCTAACGTTTGTCCTGCATGCGAAACGCATACTGTCTTCAGACAAACTTAATTCGAGTACTATATTAATAGTGGTTGTATTTCTTTAAATTACTGTTTACTCTTTTATAAAATTTAAGTAAAACTACTTCAGAAAAAGCTATGATAATTAATACATCGAATACCAGGGTATTTTTTTTTATCGATGGTTGATGTCATGACGATTTTAAAGTTAAAGAAACTACGTCATTTAAACAAGATATTTTTTGGAATGTCTTTATTAAATAATTCAGAGGGTCATCTCTTAGTAATAATTTAGAATTGTAGTTTAGCGCACTTGAAGGACACCATGCTCATAAACAAATGAATTCTTATATTATGTATTCTATTATTTAATTCATAATCAGATTAATGTTGCTTTTTGTATTATGTACTTTCAACGAAAGCTGATATGTGTGTGTGTGTGTATTGTTTTTATTTCTTTAACTTATATTCAGGTAAATGTCCAATGAAAATGTGTTTATTATTACGTACTTTTAACGAAAGCTGATATATTCCTCTATATATGTGAACCATTCATCTAATTTAGCGGCCTAACTTTGTTTCCGTAAGTGTAGATGGTACAGGAACACTTCCGTACCTGACGTTATATAAAAACAAGATGTTCTGTCCTTAAAAACGTGCGGGAGTCACGTTTCTCGTGAAAAAAATTACGCTCATTGTTTGTCTAACTCATAATCAGAATGGTGTAAAATGGAAATATTTTTCATATGACACATTTTCGTGGGGAGCCAACATGTGTGTGTGTACGCGCGCTGCTGTAGGTTTCCTCAACAAATTTAATCATTTGTTTTTGATTCAGGATCATTACTACTATATGCAATATTATTGGTTGTAAATATCTCAACAAATCACGTGTTACAATGAGTTAGGATTACAATATGTACGGATGTGACAGAGTATAATATTCATCCCACAAAAGTTTGTTTATTGTTAGCACAAAGTTACACAATGAGCTATTTGTGTTATGACTACCACGGATACCAAAAAAAAACAATGTTTAGCGTTACATTCAATATTAAGAGCTGAGCCATTGAGAGCATCCAACAAAGAAATATATATATATATATATCTAACCAGGGGTTACTTAACTATCAATGAGTTTTTAAAGTTTTTGTTTTACCATACTTGTTTTAGTTTCATTTCATTTTTCTAGTGTTACTAAAGTTGGTATTTTTAACTGCTTTATCGAGAATATCAATTTTCTTTCTAGACCATAAGTAAGATTTGTTAGAAAGATATATCAGTATTAGCACTAAAAATCTTAAAATACAAATTTGATTTTAATAATATATGATTAATTATTAAAAACAGAATAACATAATAATATCTTGAATATTCAACACACACATTTATATATATTATTTTTTCAACAAATATCTATGGTTTACTTAAATTTTATGTATATATATCCAAAGTGTAGTTTCTACAAAGTTATTTTGAGTAGTGACTGTTGTTTACGGATAATAAAGATCACACCCTATTTAGGGAATACGCGTCTAGTTTGCTTTTTGACAGAATTACTAGTTATATATCTATAAGAGAATAGCGTTTAGTTTTTTTACGTTGTAACAAACGTTTATAACACTTTTTAAGAGCTTAACCTTAAACTTGAGGTTTAGTTTTGCTCAGGGTATTTGTATTTGTGGTAAAGCTACTAAGGCCATCTCCCATTTTCCCTAATTTTGAACCACGTACCGGAGTGAAAGCAGCACACCCCTACAATCCATACTAAGGGTTTTACTGTCATTCTTATAACGCACCCACAGCTTGTGATATCGCATGGATTCAAACCTGGATCATCACTTCTGAAATCCAAAGTTTTTCACAGGGCAAACCCTACGCTCAGGGAACATGGAATGAAAAACTAATTCGTGGTGTTTTAATTAGAATAAAAAAAACTATCTAAATATATATTCGTTTGTAATAAAATACTAACCATTCACACGTTTTCATGGTAATCTCAAGAGACTTACTGATAAAACTTCTATAGCATCTGAAAACAACCGATTTAGATTTATAACTTTCTATTGATTTTAAGATAAACATAATCTCAGACGTTCTTAATTTGCTTAGCAGAACTGATAAAAGCTTAATTACCTTTGTTTCAATGGTCAATGTTGATCAAGATAGTATCTTCGAGAAAGAAGTTTTACTAACCAAACCGAATAGGCAATATTTTAGCCAGTTGAGTAAATAAATTAACATTATTTGTGGACAAGGATTTTCTAGGAACTTTTGACACTACAGACGATTCGGGTCCACTCTGAAGCTATCTTCTGGTCTCGGTACAGAATCTAAACCTTTTTTAGTGTAAGCAATGTCTAGGCAGTTGCTTTCCATAAAAAAAAAACAAAAAACAATATATATATATATATAATTACGGCGCTTTTGAGTAGAATTTAAACGTTACAGTTAACTAAAGGACAAAATTAATAGATCATGTTGTGTTTTTATGGTAAAGTTATATTATTTGACTGTGTAAGCAAAAGACTTGCTGGTAATTTATCGTATGAAATTTCATTTATAAGAACATTAGCCTGGTTGAAGACAAAAACCAATGTTATCATAAACTCAAACGTCAAATTATCTTCCGTCTCACGAAAAATTATGAAAAAAAAATAGAACAGATCATTCTTATAGTTCCTTGTCTTGGATTAGGGTGTAAAGCCTTTCTGCTAATCAAGATATGTATAGCAATACCTTCTGGTGTGATTGTTCTGTTCATGCCAAATGAGACTCACATATGATTTCCACTTTATGTTAGGTTTATGATTGTACGTAAATCATTTTGAAGATGTTGATTGGTTATTGAAACAAAAGCTTATATTTAATAGATTGTTACTATATATGTATAAATATATCTATAAAATGGTCTTATGGGCATTCTAATGTTGTTGTTGTAAGTTGAAGTTTTTAATTTGTTTCTAAATGTTTAAATAACACTAAATGTTCTTGTTTTGAATAAAGTTTCAAATGAAGCATTTTTTTTATTCTTTAAGATATATCTTCCATATTTTCTTATTCTTCCAGTTAAATTAACTTTAAACATAATTGGAAATCGTCTTATTTCAAATAAGTTTTTTTTTTCATAAGGGAGCACGTGAAACATACCTAATTGTATGAAGGTTAGATATAGTTTATGTATGCTACCGGGTATTGCCTGAAAACCTTTGTAGAATAACCACAAATGTGAAATTTCCACGTGGGTCAGGATAACGTTAAAGGGTTAAAGCACAACAAAAGGTTTGTTTGTTTTGGAATTTCGCACAAAGCTACTCGAGGGCTATCTGTGCTAGCCGTCCCTAATTTAGCAGTGTAAGACTAGAGGGAAGGCAGCTAGTCATCACCACCCACCGCCAACTCTTGGGCTACTCTTTTACTAACGAAAAGTGGGATTGACCGTTATATTATAACGCCCCCACGGCTGGGAGGGCGAGCATGTTTGGCGCGACTCGGGCGCGAACTCGCGACCCTCAGATTACGAAGCGCACGCCTTAACGCGCTAGGCCATGCAAGGCTGTACAACAAAAGGACACGTGGTAATTAAATTTAATTAAGCAATACAGTTGAAATAGTATTCATAACTTCACCAGAAATCGATACCACATCGTACACGTGGAAGTCTCGGAAGTTGTAGGTAATGAGGTTTCCCTTCATAATATCTGTGTGTTGTACAAGACCTTTCACTTTGCAGTGTCAGTGTTTTCTTACACTCATTTTGGGGAAAAACAAAGCTACTTGAAGAAGCTTGACAGGTTTTTTGTTGTTCTTAACATAGAAGATTTATATTTACAGCGTTACTAAAACTCAATTCTATTCTCTTCAGGATGAAATCCCCTTTTTTGAAGCTCACTGTACCTTTTTACAGTTTACAGACGGACGAAGAAACAAGTAGAATGACAAAATTAATGTAACAAAACTGAAGAAACGATTTTGTATTCCGTTTATTTTCACCGGTGCTTTCATCTACGTTCTTCGGCAAGTAAGGTGCAGAACTTGTCGTCGAATATAAATAAGTTTTAATGAAAGGCTTTCGGTAAACGTCGGTCATACGCATTGTTTAGGAGTTTATTGACTCTTTCATAGTATGCTGGGTGTTTGAAGTTCTCAACTAGAGAAGCACCCAATGCATTTCTTAGTTAAAGAGACAGGCCTGAGACCACAATGTTCACATAGTCTTCTCTGTCTTAGAAATGTAATCATAAGGAAGTCAACCTTTGAGCAGAACTGCTGTCTATGTAGATAACGGGTTTGACTGTTACTTTTATAACACATCCAAATATGGAAGAAGAAAAAAAAAGAAGGAAAGTATTCAGCGGCATACTGCGATCGCAAATATGGAACGTTCTAATCCAAAGCCTAGCTTGATAATAACTATATCACGCCGGACCTGTGAAACTAAACTTAAACATTTTTGTTTGATTGAATCACATCTTCCTTAAAAAAAATCGTAACAATTTGCTGTTCTGTTGAAAGTACACAAATATTTAAACTGTATTAAAACAACTCATATGAAACAAGAATTATTTCATAACTGCTAACTAGCGATAACAAAGTGTTCTTGCCAAATGACAAAAACAAAAATTTTGCACAAGCCTGCTTTGAATTTTCATGCCCATTTACACGAGGGCTATCTAAGCTAGCTGCCCCTAATTTAGCAGTGTAAGACTGTAGGGAAGTCAGTTTTTCATCCTCACCCACTGCCAACTCTTGGGCTACTTTTTTACCAACGAATAGTGGGATTAATCGTCCTATAACAACGTCCCCACAGTTGAATGGGTGAGCATGTTTGATGTGACGGGGATTTGAGCCCACGAACCTCACATTACGAGTCAAGCGTTATAACCACCTGACCATAATGGGCCTGGACGAGCCCATTTCATAACACATCTCTTCTACAAAACAAAGGTTTTAATTTGACTCGACACAGAACACTTTGATGTTCAAGCATAATACAAACAAAAATCGTATGCCAAGTTATTATGCGTTACATATTCACAATAACACCGTTTGGTCACATGGTACAAACTTTTCCAACCTTGTAACCACTATAAAGGAAATTTACATCTGGATAATTTAAAGACTGGCTGGTAGCTCACACTTTTTAAGCACAACAATAGATGCAATCATATTCAATCCCGCGTATGAAACCTTGCTATTATTTAACCCTCATACACACGATGGGGGTCAAAAATTGGCCCACTTGTGTTTAAGTTTTTATAGAAATATCAAAGGTGTGACTTTCGGGCCTAAAAATGTACCTAATTTAATCTATACTAATAACATACTATACTAATACATTTAACATGTATTTTATGCAAATGGGATATTACACCCCTTGTCTAATGTCGAAATTCACGTTTTCTACATTGGGGGTCATTTTTGACCCCCGTTTAAAAAAGTCAATTACATTTCTGGTAAACAATCAAATAATATATTGATACGAAATTTTGTGTTCTAGAACACTATGTAAATGTTCTCAGCATTCTTGAATGTTCTGGAACACAAAATTTCTATATAAATGGAGAGAATTTTTCTCAACATCAAGATGAATTCACACGAAGCGTTGGAAGCACTGCTGAAAGAATTCGGAAGAGATGAAACTGGCCTTTTGAATTATAAGAATGATTCTGAGCTCAGTGATCAGATTATTAAAGACCCAAATTTTGACAGTTAAGAAATTCAATCAGACGTAGAAAAAATTCAAACAGATGCAGAATCATTCAAATCAAAGGATAGTGAAATATGGTTTGACCAACCCAACTTGAATCAGAGGCGAACCAACTCTGAAAACATTCTAAAATTCAGGGAAGGGTTCAAACCTCAAGCATTGAGAAATTCAGACACTCCTCTAAGGGCATTCAAAAACTTTTTCGACGATAAGAATATATGTTTGGTTCTAGAATCTACCAATTCATACATTGAAAAGTATGGACCTGACCTATCAAAAATAGCATCAGAGGACATTTGGAAATTCATTGGTGCATGTATCCTTATTGGACTCATGAAGGGTAAGAATATGGATGTCAGGAAATTTTGGTCAACAAAGTATGGGCAGCCAGCTATATACAAATCAATTTCCATTAGACAATTTGAAAAGATTTCTGCTTGTTTGCGATTTGACCAAAGGGTTTCAAGGATTAGGTCGGACAAATTAGCGCCTATAAGGTCAATTTTTGACATGTTCGTGGATAATTGTAAAAGGCATTACGTCCCAAGCGACCAGGTCACGATAGATGAGCAGTTAGTGACGTTCCGTTGTAGATGTGGGTTCAAGATGTATATCCCTAGTAAACCAGGGCGTTATGGATTGAAAGTATGGGCACTATGTGATGCAAAAAATGCATATTTGTATAATGCAAAAGTCTATCTTGGTAAAGAAAATGACAGACCAGAATCTAACCAAGGGGAGAATGTAGTGAAAACCCTTTGTGAGCCTCTATATAAATCGGGTAGGAACGTCACCACCGACAATTTTTTTACTACTCTTGGTCTTGCAAGATTCCTTTTGGGCCAAAAATGACAATTGTTGAAACCGTGCGTAAAAATAAAAGGTTTTTAACCCAAGAATTTCAATCATCTAAAGGTCAGCCTGGTGACAGCAAATTTTTGTTCAATGACAAGGCAACATTGGTCAAATATAACCCAAAAAAGGATAAATCTGTGGTGCTCTTATCTACGTTGCATAGAGAGCCCTCAATCGATGATGAATCAGGAAAACCTGAAATAATGTCACACTATAACTCCACCAAAGGAGGAGTCGATACACTAGACCAAATAGTTAGATTCTTTTCCACAGAAAGAAAGACCAGAAGGTGGCCAATGGCACTATTTTATAACATTCTTGATGCTGCCGCATACAATGCTTACCTTCTCTATCGCCAGCGCCATCCAGAATTCGCATCAAAGTATCAGTTGCTTACTGATGAATTACTGCCTGAAGAATATACAAATGAAGTTATCCCTCCAAAAAGACAAAAAGTTGCTGAAGAGAACGTTAGGAAATGGTGTCAAATATGCGCACGTGATTCAAGGAAAAAAACTTCTCAAAGTGTATCAAATGTAGTAAAATGGCTTGCAATGACCATTAAGTTACCCAGAGTGTATGCATAAATTGTGTAGAATAAATATTTTGTCTAAATTTATACTTTGCTTATATGAAAATATTTTTTTTTTAATATTTTTGGTGGGGGTCAAAAATGATCCCCAGTGTGGGCAACGTAATTTTTTTGAGTGTGTGTACTAGGGTCAAAAACAGTTGCCATTCACACTAGGCCTTGTTTCTGTCTAATCCTAGATTTCTTACCACAGAACTACCGATAGAATGCATGAAACACATCAAGCTATTTAAATACTTATTTTCTAAACTATTTATGCATCAAATTACTCATAATTGTATGACTTTTTTTAGTCTTACGTTTCATAATAACATATAAGTCATATCCCACACGTACCAAAAAGAAAGTTATGTACTTTCTACATTGTAATTAATTTCACTTATGACTACTAGCGTCACCTAAGTTTTTTAAAGAAAATGAATAGTTTCACAATTTTTTAAGTGCTGTAGTAGGCTTAAAATGTAATTACTTAATATGATGTAATGTTTGTTTTGAATTTCGCGCAAAGATCCACGAAGGCTTTATCTGCGCTGCTCATCCCGAATTTAGTCGTGTAAGACCACAGTGAAGGCAGCTAGTCATCACCACCCACCGCCAACTCTTAAGCTACTCTTTTACCAACGAATAGTGGGATTGGCCGTCACATTATAACGCCCCCATGCTTAAAAGGGGTCAGCATGCTTAGTGTGACGGAAATTTGAACCGGCCACCTTCGGATTACACATCAAGTCCTCTAACCACCTAGCCACGAAGCTTGAGTACGTTAGAAGTAAGATGGTGAAATCCTACTATTCGATTACAGAAGCGCAAGAATTGAGGGCTTGAGCTGTTGAGTTTCTACCTTATCACTAGTTTTTTAGTTCAAAATTTAGGATGCCTTGTAGAAGTAATCCTTTGGTAGATTTGTGTTAATACCTCTAACAAACACATGGCTTTAACTATTACGAAAAACTTACACAAATGACATGACAATTTTTTTTTAGTTGCGGTAATGATCAAACTATGCTTAACCAATTTAATCATATTCCTTCGTGTTTTAGAAGTCTGATTGTTTTAAACAGGGGTCACCAAACATTTTCCACAGGGGGCCAGATTACTTGGGGAATGAGAAGCGCGGGCCACATGATCATTATGTTCAATACTCATAAGCTAGAACGAAAGCTCTCTGCAAAAGACTTAACACTAAGTTTAGGATGCCACATTAGCCATGTGGGAGTAGCATGCAATACACACATATAATAAAAAACAAACAGAAATGCAACCAACATTTTTATTTACCAAAAGGTTATCAAAGAAGGTGACATTAGCAAAAATGTCATATCCCACATAGTGAGTACATATCTGAATTTCACTAATCCGCAAAAAAAGTTAGTGAGATTTATGAAATTGTCGTTTGGCTTTCAAAATATCTTCAATATTCGGTTTTGAATTCCTGCATCCAATCATTAGAATTGCTTTCAAATGTTCATCAGTCAACCTTGATCGATGTACCGATTTCACACACTTCATTTTTGAAAATGCTTGTTCATAGACATAAGTTGTTTCGAACACTGATGCCATACCAGATGCGAACTGCTTCAACTTTGGAATATCATCTTCAAGTATGCAGTTGTAAAATTCAATAAGTTGTCTCTATCTGTGTTTTGCTTTCAACAAGTCATTTCCTTGCAAATCGATGACCTCCAGCTAAAGTTCCACTGGCATCAATGACACAATCAAAAGGATTCTGAAAAAGGAGAATGCCACTTTGGATTCTGTCGAAATCCAAAAATCTCTCTAAAAATGGTTATTAAAATCACCAATATTCTTTTTCTGAAATTCCAGGTTGACATCTTCTGTGATTCCAGCATGAAACTCATTAAAACACTGAAAATGAGAAAGGTTTCATCCTTCCAAATGTGCTTCAAACAATGAGAGCTTTCTCTGAAATCCTTTAATGATTCTATAGAAATCACAGACAAGGTTATTCTTTCCCTGAAGTTTCAAGTTCAATTCATTCACGTGGGATGTGATGTCAACCAAAATGACAACTTTGACCACCAGGTTGGATCCGACAGAAATGGATCGTCTCTATATTTCTAAATAATAAATATATCTATTTCTCTTCTTAGCTTATAAAAACGAGACAAGACTTTACCGCAACTGAGCCACCTCACTGCAAGTCACAGAAATCCGAATCAATTTCTTCAAGAAACGCCTTGAACTAGCGATGATTAAGTGCATGACCTCGAATGAAGTTCACTGCAGAAATGGCTTGTTTCTGTACGCAAGAAATATCCAAGTCTTTTTCACAGAATGCTTGCTGATGTATGATGCAGTGTATGAACAGAGCGCTTGGAAGTTGAAGATCTTCCAACTGTTTCCTGATCAGCCCCACCAGATCCTTCTTTACTCCAGCCATGTTTTTTCCTCCATCAACTCTAAGCTGATTCCACTGAAGGTTATAGTCTTGCAAAGTTTTATGCACTTCCATGGAAATGTCTTCTCCAGTTGTTCTTCCCTGCATGCTGCAAACTGACGTCAACTGTTCCGTGATCTGAAAGTCCAAATCAACTCCACGATTGAACAAGAGAAGTTGTGACGTACTCGAGACTCACCCAATACCAGAGAATACTATAAGAAGTTTCTAACTTTTTGGCGTATCTGTAATGCGATGTTATCTCCAACTTATTCTGCTCTCCGTACAACTGAAACTGCTGAAAGGCTGATACTTTCAAAGAAATTGGCTTTTTCAGGACAGCTCACTTCTACTTCTATCATACACTCTTTGATGAAGTTGCTATCGGTAAAAGGTTTTCCTCGTTCTGCCAGGGCCTGGCATGGCCGAGCGCGTTAAGGCGTGCACTCGTAATCCGAGGGTCGCGGGTTCGCGCCCGCGTCGCGCTAAACATGCTCGCCCTCCCAGCCGTGGGGGTGTATAATGTGACGGTCAATCCCACTATTCGTTGGTAAAAGAGTACCCCAAGAGTTGGCGGTGGGTGGTGATGACTAGCTGCCTTCCCTCTAGTCTTACACTGCAAAATTAGGAACGGCTAGCACAGATAGCCCTCGAGTAGCTTTGTGCGAAATTCCAAAACAAACAATCGTTCTGCCATCCTTTGCACTATTTTGTAACTTGTATGAGTGACAGATTCATTTTCAGCAAACTTTCTCGTCAAGAGATTCTTTTGAGATTCAAAAACACGTTTCATGGATTCAAATTTCTCAGAACGAAACTTTCCTGAAAATTTCAAATATGTTGATAAATGTTTTGTTTCATAGTGACGCCGAAGATTGTACTCTTTCAAAACGGTAACACTTTCGGTGCATATCACACAAGTAGCTTTCTGGTTTTTTGTTTCCTCAAAGAAGTACTTTTCTCCCCATTCTTCTTTGAAAACACGACACTCAGAGTCCACTTTTCTTCTTTTAAAAGCAGCTATAACAGGATCTGAAAATGAAAAACACAGAACGCTGTGAGAAAAGTATTGTACTGGTTCAAGAACGCACAAACAAAATATATTGAAACGTACCTTTGCCACGACACTGACTACTTCGAGAAATGAGTTTGCTGAGGCGGTAACCCTAGGCCGCTGAATTTACAAAACGAGTCGATAGGACGATGGTTAAGTCTGTACTTGTTTTCGAAATCCTAGTGCTTTCATAGATACGTGCCTCGATATGAATAAACGGGCAGCAAGGACGAAAGAAGAATTTTCCTATTGGTTAAAAATGCGCATGACAGCCTTGTTTCTTTTTATCATAACATCTTGTGTCTGAAAACTTAAAGCAACCATCGGTATGATTTATTTTGTTATGACAGTCGGACATTTGATGAAATATCGCTTTTCATTTCCAAGGGCTAGCTGCTGGCGGGCCGGACAAAATGACCTCGAGGGCCGTAGTTTGGTGATCCCTGGTCTTAAACATTATTAAGTGTAGCCCGAACTGAGTATTTAGTATACACAATTCATTACTAGATGGCAGCGCAGACTTGATTCTCACTGTTGTGGGTTGTTGTTATTGTTGTTGTTTTGAATTAAGCACAAAGCTACACAATGGGCTATCTGTGCTCTGCCCACCACGGGTATCGAAACCCGGATTTTAGCGTGTAAGTCCGCAGACATACCGCTGAGCCACTGGGGGGCCACTGTTGTGGGATAATTCGCAGATACATTTAATTATTTTTGTTTGCATATTTTGGAAATATAATAAAATATACAGAACTTTGGTTAGTCAAAATCAGTTTTGACTTTAGTAAGAAGCGATATTGTGTTTCCTGTTATTCTTAATACACCTGTAGAAAAAAGCAGTAATACCATGACGATACTTCCGTATAAAATAAAGCATAACAAAAAATCCCTTGCGTAAACTTACAGACACGATTTAACTTCGAATTGAAAGCCAACTATCATGTAACGAAACTGTTGCTTATATGTATGATACTGGAAAAAACTTTTTTATTATACGATGAGCAAACCTCAACTTCGCGAAATTTTTATCCTGTGTGCATGTAGATTTGCGATGGGGACACGGTTTTTCGTTTCGTCCCCGTTTCCCATCACAGAAAACTTTATTTTTCTCTATTTGAATGTACAGAAAAAAAAAATAGGCAGCTAAATTAGCTACGCGTAGTGGAGCAAAACGATGGCGAAAAGTTCACGCGCAGATTCGACATTTACGGAGTTATGAAGTGATGAATCGCGTCAGAAACAGTTCTGTATTATCCGTGCGTAAGGCGTGCGACTCGTAATCCGAGGGTCGCGGGTTCGCGCCCGCGTCGCGCTAAACATGCTCGCCCTCCCAGCCGTGAGGGCGTATAATGTGACAGTCAATCCCACTATTCGTTGGTAAAAGAGTAGCCCAAGAGTTGGCGGTGGGTGGTGATGACTAGCTGCCTTCCCTCTAGTCTTACACTACTAAATTAGGGACCGCTAGCACAGATAGTCCTCGAGTAGCTTTGTGCGATATTCCAAAACAAACAAACAAAATTATCAGTTTTTCAAGTATCTACCGAGTATTTAGGTGAGAATTGTCATTTGTGAATAGAAATTCGGAAAAATTTGGGAAAATGTTTTCGAAACGATGATTTTTGTTTACAAATACGCAGGGTATAGAAATGACGTTTGAATGCGTCACACGCGGATCTAATGCACTGGCGCCACAGGTAATCGGTTGTATAAATAATAATAATAACAATGAGATAGTAGCTGAAAGCGTTTCTTCAAATAAATGAGTAATAAGTAAGTTTTAAGATCACAAAATAGATAAACAGAAAAGTGGTGCAACAATTGAATCCAGAAAATATTATACAATATTAAGATGAATATAGCTTATGTGTTATAACACTAGGGTGGATTTACTACATGAGTTGTTGTTGTTGTTGTTTTGAATTAAGCACAAAGCTACACAATGGGCTATCTGTGCTCTGCCCACCACTGGTATCGAAACCCGGATTTTAGCGTGTAAGTCCGCAGACATACCGCTGAGCCACTGGGGGGCTACTACATGAGAATAAACCTAATAAACTACTCTTCTTGAAATATTGATCACAAAGAAATAAGTTGAGATTTTTTTCACGAATACGAATAATATGGGTAATATCCTTCCCAACAGCTCAGGGGTAAGTCTAAGTGCTTATAATAAACGCAGTTTAGATACCCATAGCAGGCATAGAACAGATATCCCATCACGTAACACTTTGCTTGACTAGAAATGAATAAACAAGACTGAACGAATATGGCTACTTGGTAAACACTTCGGTAATTAATTTAAGTTACATGATTAACTTCATTTAAAATACGCTACTTTTATGACACAGAAAGAATTAATTTGTCATTTTTAACAGCATCTTTCACATAACCATGAATCTATTTTCAGAGGAAAATAGGAGAGAGAAAGAAAACATTTAATTAAAGTACATACTATACAACTGATTCAAACGATCATAGAGAAGAAATAAAATAATTTTGTTTGTTTTTGAATTTCGGCCAAAGTTTCATGAGGACTATCTGCGCTAGTCGTCCCTAATTTAGCAGTGGAAGACTAGAGGGAGGACAGCGAGTCATTACCACTCACTGCCAACTCTTGGGCTACTACTCTTTGCCAACAAATAGTGTAATTGACCGTCACATCATAACGCTCCCACGGCTGAAAGGGCGAGCATGTTTGGTGTGATGAGGATTCGAATCCGATATCCTCAGATTACGAGTCGAGCGCCCTAACCACCTGGCCATGCCAAACCGAATAACTTTAATAGCAAGTACTATGCAGAAAATGGATAGCATAAACATTTTGAAATAAAATTTTGGAATAGCACGAAGACGAACTGGTGGAGCGTAAGGTTGAGGTTACTATGGTGATCAGTGTATTAAACATTCTTAAAAATTCAAAGGTTGGTCATCATGCAAAGTAAGTAATGTAACAACAGTGTAACTCTGCCCTCAAGTCGGAAATCAAATTGCAACACAATGCCGAAAAGGCAAAAACTTCAACGTGAAGCATGATGGTGGTGGATGAAACAAAACACACAGTTTAGCTCACTAATAAATAAATATTTGCTGTTAAATTATTATTAATACTATAAATGTAGCTTTCAGTTTGGCTGTTAATTTTGATTCAATTCTTTTAAGTCCATGCTCAATCTTTTTCTTTTTTTGACCAGCCTCCCAGTGACACAGCAGTATGTCTGCGGGCTAACAACGCCAGAAACCAGGTTTTCAAAACCGTAGAGGGCATAGCATAGATAGCCCTTTGTGTATCTTTGAAATTGAAACAAACAAAAAATCTTTCTTGGGCGAACTTTTTTTTCCCCCACCATTATTGTTTGTTCCTTTCAACACTGTATGTTTAATTCTGGTACCTATTTTATTATCTTTTTGTTAAGTGTACGTAGAATAAATGTTTCTCATAAGTATCTTGTTTTGCTTCCATGTAATGGTAGCTTTTTCCAATATAGGTTTACAGGCTTTGTTATAGGTCATGAAATTATTTGTATGTTTAATAAGTATGGCGTTACCTTGAATATATTTGCCCCTGATAAAGAAAGATCTACCTCTAGAAAGCGCTCGGGTTATGGGGTTCTATTTTATCTGTATCATTCCTGAACCTACGTGTTTTTTTAAACATCATTAATTTTGGAATTATATGTTTTTTTTGTTTTGAGTTTCGAGCAAAGCTACTCAAGAACTAACTGCGCTAGCCGTTCCTAATTTAGCAGCGTAAGACTAGAGAGAAGGCAGCTAGTCATCACCATCCAACGTCACCTCTTGGGCTACTCTTTTACCAACGAATAATAGGATTGATCGTCACATTAATGACGGCATGACTGAACGGGCGAGCATGCTTGGTACGATGGAGATTCAAATTCGATACCTTCAGATCACGAGTCGAACGCTTTAACCCACCTGGTCATGCAGGGCCTCTTGAACTTATAAACTTGATGAAAGGAATTGCTCAATAGTTCTCACCACCGACTCTTGGGCTATTGTTCTCTAATCCAATAGTAAGATTTTATCGTGACTCTTTTAGAGAACTTACAACCACAAAAGAGTTCGCGACAACGAGACACAAATCATGAATACTCACCGGTACTATAGGCTTATTTTGTAAGGCACCCAATCAATAGATTTTGTTTGTTTGTTTGTTTGTTTTGGAATTTCGCACAAAGCTACTCGAGGGCTATCTATGCTAGCCGTCCCTAATTTAGCAGTGTAAGACTAGAGGGAAGGCAGCTAGTCATAACCACCCACCGCCAACTCTTAGGCTACTCTTTTACCAACGAATAGTGGTATAACGCCCCCACGGCTGGGAGGGCGAGCAGGTTTGGCGTGACGTGGATGCGAACCTCAGATTAAGAGTCGCACGCCTTTACGCGCTTGGCCATGGCGGACTTCCCAATCAATAGAACAGGCAACGTCCAGTCTTGTATCGAGTAACAGATTGATTAACTGTCTCTTATGTAATGCATCCACAACTGAGAGCATACCTCGGATCTGCCAACATGTAGACGTTAGACCGGTCTCACTACTGTAGGCCACACCACAACTTAAAAGACATGTGGAGGACGTAACAGGTTAAATAGTAATAAAAGTCATAATCAAAGTAAGTTTATACTTCTGTCTAGAGGTTGTGCTGAAGGGAATATAAAGTTTTTATCATAACTTTCAGTATGATACTTTAGAAGATTACCTGCCTTTACAAACAAGCAATGAATACTTATTGAGAAATAAACTATAATATGGAGCGGTAAGGAAAGGTTTACGAAGGACGACGAGATATTTGACAGCATATGATCAGGACTAGGAAATTTACTCTTACTTTGTTCATTTTATTGTGGAATTTAATCTGCGTGAGGTCAAAAGCGCCTAAGTAGTTAGCGAGGCAGACTGTGTGTGGCTTGGTTTGAATTTCGCGTTAAGCTACACGAGAGTTATTTGTAGCCGTCTCTAATTTAGCAGTGTAAGAGAAAAAGGCAGCTACTTTGTATATCCTTTTTGTTAATACAGTTTCTTGAAATATAAGCACTTGACAGAGTATGTTTCGTTTACAAATTAAAATAGCACATCGTAAAGAAGTGACAAAAATCTGTAATTAAAGAACTCTTAACTCATGATGAAGGAAATAATGAAAGGTGCTTCAACTGTAACGACATAATGACAAAAAATCCAGACAGAAGACTGACAGGAAAAAAAAAACTGTTATAAGAGTTAAAACGTGAAATTACATTTGCGACTGTTATGAGTCAATATTGATAATAAACTCAAGAGGCAGTACTCTGAAGATGGAAATATTTATCTGCTCCAACTGAGATAAGGCATGCGTTAAAGATGGGAAGTTTTGTATTGTGTTGATTGACAGTGGTTCTGTAACTACCATTAGTCAACCTCACTTGCTAATGGAAAGCGGGAAATTTTCTCCATAGATGAATCAAGAAAATATATTGACAAGAATAGTAAATCGTTATAAAATTTCATCAAAGAGAAAAGGGGACCACTGGAAATTTCGTTACACGATATATGAGTAATTGATACAGAGGAAAAGTGCGTTTGAAAAAAATATTTCGTGTAGAGACGTTAATATGAGACTAGACTTGCTTCGAAAAATTTCACCAAGAATTTCTGCGCACAATATGTCAACTGCGCCGTCTGAGATTGGATTTCAATGACAATAACAAGGGATGGAAGCACAAAAGAACAAAATCATCCAATCTACAACTGAGCAAAATCCTGAAAAGAAAATCGATGGCATGAACCACAAATAATCTTATGTGGTCGTCTTTGGTAGCTCGTCATAGAGAGAACTTGCCAGACTGTTAGCTTCAAAGAAGTATTCAGATCAACCAGCTGAGTTGCTCAAATTCCTGTTAGTATCCTTTCCAGAATATCACCAGCGGTGGCGCTATCAACAAATTTCCTCGACAATCTAGTGACATTTTATTGCGCCGTCTGAGATTGGATTTCAATGACAATAACAAGGGATGGAAGCACAAAAGAACAAAATCATCCAATCTACAACTGAGCAAAATCCTGAAAAGAAAATCGATGGCATGAACCACAAATAATCTTATGTGGTCGTCTTTGGTAGCTCGTCATAGAGAGAACTTGCCAGACTGTTAGCTTCAAAGAAGTATTCAGATCAACCAGCTGAGTTGCTCAAATTCCTGTTAGTATCCTTTCCAGAATATCACCAGCGGTGGCGCTAGCAACAAATTTCCTCGACAATCTAGTGACATTTTATTCCAGCCAAAGCAGATTCTCTGATGACAAGACACCAGTGTTAATAAAGAACAATAGTTTTCCCCCATCTTCGTAGTACAAAACAAACAAACACTAAACAGATTTGATGACTAAATAGGTTTAGATACTCAATTATTGCAATTATAATATAAATATTGTACATCGTCAAGAGTTATTTTATTGTTAATTATGATAATTTAAGTTTAATGTAGCAGTCTGTCTTTTTTGGGTAATGTAATTGTTCGAGGGATTTCATGTTTCTGGGAGGGGCAACGTTCTAGGCTTTTTGTTGTTCATTTTAATTTAATCTAGAGAGAGTTTTCGTGACACGTGACAAGCGCACATTGTTATACCAGGGTTTTAATGACTGTGCGATCCACATCCGTTAGTATTAATAAAATCAGTAATAAATGAATTTATCATAACCTCTGTGGTACACAACATATAAATATTGTGTAACTCACAAAAGTCAACAGATGCAACTGAGGTGTCGCATTTCCTTTGCTTTGCGATGTTAATTTAATTAGCGTTGTTTCCGTTTTTTTTTGTAATTGATATTTGTTGAAAGTAGCGTAAATACCTGACATGTACTAAAGTTTACGTAATATTGTAACATCAAATCAATAATCTCCGAAAAAAATGAAAATTGGATCTTTTGTTTGGCCGGTACATACATTAATTAAAATTCAGTTGTTCCATTGACAACAAGAAAGAACTTCATATTCGTGGGTTCAAGACACACGTGTTAAAAGATATAAAACTGAAATGATCAACTTATACGTCGCCTTTTATGCACGTAATGTAAAAGATTTAGAATTTATAAGAAGGCGTATCTAATTTTGAAGTATTGATTAGAAGAAAGACAGCCAGGTATCCAACAAGAGTATTATTAGGATTTTGAAAGTGAATAACGGGATTGACTGTTTATTGTTCCTACCCCTTGTGAGTCAGCGGTAAGTTTACAGACTTACAATGCTACAATCCGCTGTTCGATCCCAGCCGTACATAGACTGCAGATAACACACTGTGTAGGCTAATTATAACATATGCTCCTCATTTTATAAATTATGTCGACGTTTGTGTAGTTTTTACATATATGGACTTTGGTTTTGTACCTGGTTTATGAATAAATTTGGTGTTTACTGAAATGTGATTTAAGTTTTTTTTCCAATTGTTGGTTATTTTTTCGCTGACGTAGGGAACATATGGAATGCAACAATATAAGGTTTTGTAGTTTGTTGTATCTTGGGATTTATTGTTGTTTGTTTGTTATTGGTCTAGGCGTGTGCGTATAACTTATAAAAAAAACACAACATTTCAGTAAATACCAAATTTATTCATAAACCAGGTACGAAACTAAAAGTCTATACTCTGTAAAAACTACATTGATAAACACAACACCAATATTATTTACAAAATACAATGTGATAACTGCCAGGATTTCTATATCGGAGAAACAAGCAGAAAAATGGAAACTAGATGTGTTACTCAGTTTTACTGCAAATTTAGAAAGGAGCTAAATATGTGGATGGATAAATATCTTTAAAATTACTCCATCAGCGACTATCTAATCGTGTTGGAGGTTTAATAATTGACGTCACCGGAAGTTGGTGAACTCAGTTCATTTTGATTAACGGCCATATTGTGTGATCACTTCGTACAATCGTGACTGCGACACCTTCCTTACACTTTTTTTTAACAATTAATAGATAAATGATTATGTTTACGTCATGATTATATTTTATACATAAAATATAGTGAGATAAAAACTATTTCTTTATATCATATTTTATATTTCAGACAATTTTTATTGCACCGAGTCTTTTAACATACGGTCCCTAGACTAACCCTTCATTTACGTGTCAGCACTGCCTCGGTTATCCAATACGCAAAGCAGGAAATACTGCACATTAAATACGTACGTTACGAAGTGATTTCTTCGTCTTATAAGTAACTTCACCAAGAGTCAATTTCATGATTAAAAAGATGAAATACATATTATTTCATGTAATATTAGTTTAACATTTTGTGTAACAAGAAACATATAATGTGTTTTTATTTTAACCAGCATAATATCTCATTTTTCTGTATCTTAGATATGTAAACAAGTCTAGCATGTATCTAGGAATATCATTCTACCGGATACTTAACATTATAATTACATACTAGGAAATATCAACCCAAAAGATTTTGTTTGTTTCTTTTGAATTTCGCGCAAAGCTACTCGAGGGCTATCTGCGATAGCCGTCCCTAATTTAGCAGTGTAAGACTAGAGGGAAGGCAGCTAGTCATCACCACCTACCGTCAACTCTTGGGTTACTCTTTTACCAACGAATAGTGGGATTGACCGTAACATCATAATGCCCCCACGGCTGAAAGGGAGAGTACGTTTGGTGCGACCGAGATTCGAACCCACGACCCTTGGACGCCTTAACACACTTGGCCATGACGGGCCTATTACTGAAAAAAAATCGCTGTCACTGCAAACATATGAAATTTTAATCAAGTCTAGTCACAAGTAACCCATCAACCATATAAAGTTTTAATCAAGTCTAATAACAAGTCATCCATCAACCATATGGAGTTTTAATCAAGTCTAATAACAAGTCATCCATCAACCATATAAAGTTTTAATCAAGTCTAATAACAAGTCATCCATCAACCATATAAAATTTTAATCAAATCTAATCACAAGTCACCCATTAACAGTTTGAATAACACTTTTAACAAACCATATATACGTCATGTTCTTTTGGGTTGGTATCCGATAAAATGGCAGTCCTGGATACATACTAGATTTATTTACACATCCAAAATACAATAATTCTAATCACAAGTCCTCTATGAAACCTGTAGTTTTCATCTAGTCTAACCACAAGTCCGCCATCAAACCTATAAAGTTTTTATCAAGTGTAATCATAAATCCATTTATGATTTATATTAAGCATATTGGGGAGACAGACTATAACTGTAGACTGTAGAGAATAAAGTTAAAGAGCAAAATGTTTAAGTAGGTCTTTATATTTGTACTCGTTGTCTTTGTATCGATCGCACGCGGATCAGCCTTAACAGTTCTGAGCTTATTCCTGTAAATTTCTGAATCTTGGGAAATCAAAGATTTGTGATGCAAATAAAAGTTCATAATGAATATCGTTAACTTAAGGGTAACAAAAAATGGCGGTTGTTTACTATTATGGATTGTCGATTACGTCACGATCACGTGAAGATGAAACCGTTATTGGAGTATGAAGTCATTTCATGCATTGCTTGAGTTTTTTTTATTATTTAAATGTAAGCTTACACAAAAAGTTAAAAATGATCCACCTCAGTTCTGATGCTTGTAAAAATAGGTATTTTGTCTAAGAGAGTGTATTAATATGACATTCATAGCAATACTTTCTGCAATGTGAAGGAGCAGCTCTTGGAAAGTTAATCGTTATACCTTTCTCAAAATGTTTACCAAGGAGAGTAAATTTTATATATTTCTATATCTGCAGTGTACCAAACCCCATCAACAAAAGACATTCGGTATTAACTACGTTCCATTAGCAGCTGCTCTGCACCGCGCATGTGCAATAGATAAAACTGGAAAGACATCACCCACATCATACTATTTTGCTCAGGAGAAATACCCTACAGATACGCACCCTATTGACAAAACCTGAAAATAGGCCAAAGCAACATAGACTACGTTCTGATGACCACGATTTGCCAGTCGTATTAAGTGGTGACTTTGTCCGTGCTGTCAAGTCTCTTCACACAGTTGTTATTTAATTGCTAAACAGTGGTTCTTTACTTAGTTAATCGGAAGTAAGCAAAATGTCTCACTCCATAACAGTAACACGTACAACAACCACCGCCGCTTCCTCTTCTGCTGTTGTTGTTCATGTCGGCTACGTTCGTACGCTGCCTGGAGTTCTGCAGCTTCTAGAGACAGTAAGTCTGATGTATCTTACTGCTTTTATCCTTTCACATCAAAGTTGATTTTACTTCATTTCGCTGTAAGATATCGCAAGGGTTTAACTTTACATAAGCAGTTAATACATTACCTGAAAAAAACATGTTTTACTTACGTTTTTCGCACCTCTTCTGATATAGTTAACATGTGCACGTGAAACTAAATATTCGCTATAGATTTAACTATGAACTGTCAACTGTGGTGGTAGACTTTCCAGCACAACACGAAGTTGGCGTTTGCACCTTATATGTGTAAGGTTTGTTTCGTTCGCACTGCGGCGTCATCTTGGGGTGTTGTTTTTCAAAAAACATTTTGTGGACAGTTCATTAAGCCACCGTTAAAGTTATAATTATGTGTCTTAAAATATCGAAGTATTTCATATGTCATGACATGTAGAGGTGACATTTAGTAATAAATGTAATTGTATCTAAAAACAACACTATCTTCGATCTACAGAATCGTCTGCTGCCTACCACGCCCTAGTCACGTGATACGTTGTAACCAATCAATAAGGACTGTAGGTAAACCCATCTCTGTTGACATAAATAATATTTCTCCTATTGATTCATCATGTGTTTGTTAATACATATTGTGGTTGCTGTGTTTTGGTGTGACATCACACAAATACTTTCGTTATTTTAGTGATGGTTTAATAAAAAATTTACCAATTATTAGTTACTAACGGTAAACAAGTATCCCAAACACTCACAAGCACACATGTGTGCGTGTGTGTGTGTGTGTATATAAGTAACAAAATTTAGTTTCCCACCGATTTTTTTAGTTTACGAAATCGATATTTTCAGGAAAATTGATTGACATTGCATGACTTATTAAGATGTTGGAAACCTTGTTGCATCATAATTTGACTTCATTTTATGTTGTATTTATGAAAAAGATAAAAACAAAATATTTTTGTTTCTTGTACTCATATTTCATCAAGCTTTTGGATTTAGGATTGTTTGTTTTTTTGTTTCTCTTTTGATGTAGTAATGAAATTCTCATAATGAGGGTCGTAGTTACCACCAACAGGTATTAAACAAGTCTGCATTAGAATATAATAAATTGGAAATATTTTGGCGATGACGTTTGTCACGTAATGTGTAATAAACTATTACTTTTTTCCATAATTTAAAAATCACAAGGCCTCAGATATTTTTGTTTTAACTGGCGAATGACTCTGGCTGATTTCTCATTAATGTCACTTAGAACTATGTTTAAAAAGGCGTTTTCAAGTATACGCTACTTCTATGAAGTCTCGGACGTATAAAATAACAAAAAATATAATTGTAGGGGAAGCTACAAAAAGCCTTGTAGTCATTCAAAAATTGTTTGAGACGATCTAAATTTTAGTCTGGAAGTGAACCTTTCAATTCCGAAGTCACTTTTTATGAGTGAGAGTATAATCTAAAAATAGAAGCTTGTTGAGTCCCAGGATTTCTCAGGACATAAAGAGAAACGCACTTTAAAATGTACTACTTTTTTGTTTTTAACTTCCATGGTGGATGGTTTATATATTAGGTGTGGCACTGAAAGGCTTAACACGAGAGGAAGTTTCTGTGACAACAGAAATGAACTTGTTATGAATTATTAAAATAAAAATGGGCGTGAAAAGGTTAAGTTAAAAAGAAAAACTAACATCAGCTATGAATTGCATGTAAAAAGACAGATAAAAGCGGGAGTTTTAAACCATGTAAATAATGAAAATTTTGTTAAATGCTATTATTCTGTAGTAGGCCACGATTTACACCAGATGAAAAATCATTGTGAAATTAGCACGTGACCTGTTTCTTAAGGGGAACGAACGTGTTTATTTTCTGTGAACGAGTTATCTGTGCTCTGCTCACAGCGGGTGTCGAAACTAAATTTCTAAAGTGATAATCCTTCAAACGTTTTGCTGAGGCAGAGGAGAAGTTAGAAAGAAAGTGTTTTTTTTTAATACTCGGTTTATTTTAATTAAACTTAATCTGAGTAACATATTTATATGCAAAAACGGCTCCTTTGGGTTGAGAAAATATTTCACATAGAAGAGCGAACAACTTAGGCCTGGCATGGCCGAGCGCGTTAAGGCGTGCACTCGTAATCCGAGGGTCGCGGGTTCGCGCCCGCGTCGCGCTAAATATGCTCGCCCTCCCAGCCGTGGGGGTGTATAATGTGACGGTCAATCCCACTATTCGTTGGTAAAAGAGTAGCCCAAGAGTTGGCGGTGGGTGGTGATGACTAGCTGCCTTCCCTCTAGTCTTACAATGCAAAATTAGGAACGGCTAGCACAGATAGCCCTCGAGTAGCTTTGTGCGAAATTCCAAAACAAACAAACAAACAAACGTTTCGACCTTCTTCTGAGTAACAATTATTTAGTCTTGTAGATTCCTGCTGTAGAAACATAGTTTTACCAACTAACTGAATAAATATAAAAAGTACTTTTCAACCTTTTTATATTAAATAACATTTCATTTTTTCAACTATTCATATTCGTATTTAAGCAGTACAGGTTGAGTCGATTATCTTTTATAATATAACATGAAAAAAACAACAACATTCAGTTATATTATAAAAACTTACATACATGTATGCCGACGAAGCCTTTCATCTAAATAAGGGCTTAAGGCCGATTGGGATTTGAAAGACATGATAGTGGTCTAGATACAGTATATATTTGTCCTATCTTGTTCTATCGTTGTACGATTTGGTAAAAGGATAATGTTAAGTCTAGTTTACATTCCCCGTGGCACCAAACATGCCGTGGGGGAGTTTTAATTTGACGGTCAGTCCCACTATTCGTTGCTAAAAGAGTAGCCCAAAAGTTGGTGGTGGGTAGTGATGACTATCTGACATCTAGTCTTATACTGCTAAATTAGGGATGGCTTATTTTTAAAGGTTTCTACTTGATTACTCTGACAGGAGTTTGTTTGTTACTAAACGCAGAGTTGAACAATGGACTTTCTGCACTGTGAATTTCACTAGCATAGAAACCCAGCTGTTAGCGATGTGAGCCTTCAGACATAAAGCGAGAGGCAACTTTTAGGCATAAATCCACAAATAACGTTTCAACAGAACTTCGTCGCTAATGGTACTAAGCATACATAACAAATAAGATTACCTGTTCAATCCCACGGTTAATCTCTCAAGTAATTGCAACCAAAACAACTTGCAGGACACACTATGCATTATTAAAAGAAGGGCCTCCGGAACTGTGCTAAGTTTTCGAATTTACAACGCTAAATTCAGGAACTCGATTCTCCACGGTGGACACAGCTGGTAGCTCGATGAGGCTTTGCAATAAGAAACACACACACAGTCATAAACAGGAGTGATAGCTTTGCAGTTTTTCATTCTCTGTCGCTGAGGCCTTGGTAGTTCAGACTATCACATGTTTTCAGTAGATGTGATATACCGGTCTCTTATTGCGGTTGATAAAAACAAAATGTTAATCTAGTTTCCATGGTGTTACTATAAAGGAAGTTATTAACACTTTTACAGAGAAAAACTACCAGCATATATTTCAAATAATCTGTTTGATTCTGTAAAGTATAGGTCTGTTCCAAATAATTGGATTGCGATCCTAAAGCTAATATCCAGTTTTATTTCCTTACTTGCTGTGAATTTTGACAGGTATTATCAAAAAGTCATGATATATAATCAAAACCTTTAGTTACATAAAAAATAGACACGGTCTAAAAAGCAAGGATTCTCTCGTTGTTTGGGAATTTAGATACCCAGGAGGGTCAGGTGCATTTGACCTCTTCCTTCAAGGATTGAGTGTGGGACTTAAAGGATTGAAATCAAAATTAGCGGCTAAACAGATAGCTATGCTTACAGCGTTAATAAGAATGTAGAGGAAATATTCGTTCATTAGTTCGCTGGGCCTTGTTTTTTTTATTTATTCACCATCATTCCCCAAGTTGAACAAAACGCGTAGCTCGACTAAAATTTACTGTAAAATTCTTATTAATGCTGTCAGTTTGGCTTTATGTTTTGATTTATTTCCTCCAATTACGTTGAACACTGTATTTTTTGTGGCCTCATTTTCTGTTACACCTAAAGTGTTTTTCATTAGAGAGAAATAACGTCTCGACACCTATGTGTCGACCCCACTGGAACAGTGTTATATCAACGAATTCACACCGCTAGAAACCAGGTTTCGACACTCGTAGTTGGCAGAGCATAGAGAGTCAATGTGCTTAATTCCAAACAAACCAAACCTGTTGTATTCTAGTCGCGCTTATTTGCAAAAGGCCTCGTCAGAACTGCACATAACAAATATTGTGTGGTTAAGAATTATTACTTTTTTCTATGCTTTCACTCATGAAATATTAGCTCCTCAATATCACAGTAATATGTCTGCAGACTTATAACGCTAGAAATCAGTTTTAGATACCTGTGGTGTGCGGAGCACAGATAGCCCATTGTGTAGCTTTGTGTTTGATTTCAAACAAACAAAAAATAAGTTATTATAATTATCACACAGCCTAGACCCCAGTACAAGAATTTATTTCCTTCAAATTCTGGTTGCGAGAAAATATCCATGATGTAAATGTCAATAATCAATTTGGTTTTAAAATAAACAACATTACGAAACAGTCACTATAAAACGTGTGTAATGAAACAGTTGCTACTAAACGAAGATAAAACGTGTAGTGCAAGGAAACGATCATTATAGGCTGAAGAAAAGACGTATGGTGCAGTGTTTGTTTATTTTTGAATTTCGCGCAAGTCTACACGAGGGCTATCTGTGCTAGGCGTCCTTAATTTAGCAGTGTAATACTAGAGGAAAAGCAGCTGGTCATTACCATTCACCGTCAACTCTTGGGATACTCTTTCACCATCGATTAATTGGACTGACCGTCACATTATAACGCCCTCACGGCTGAAAGAGCGAGGATGTTTGGTGTGAGGAAGATTCGAACCCGCGACCCTCGGATTACGAGTCGAGCGCCTTAACCACCTGGTCATGCCGGGCCGAAGAAAATCGTGACCCCATTGCAAATCTACATGCACAAAGTATAAAATTTCGCGAAGGGTTGCACAGCGAATAAGAAAAATTTTCCGGTATCATACATATAACAAGAGTTTCACTATTGTATGATATGTTCCCTCTTGGTGGCTCAGTGGTAAGCTTAAGGGCTTATAATTTAACAGTAAAATTTCTGAGTTCGATCCCTGCGATGGGCACTGTTTCAAATTCCAAAGACATATTATACAAAAAGTAGTTTGGAAGATGAAAACATTTACAGAAGAAAAGTAAGAATCAGAAAAATGATACAATAAGAAAGTTACATTATTAAAAGTAGTTTTTCAGTCAGGCTTGATAATTACGGGGTGTTTTTTTTAACACGAGACTTTTAATGATCGGGGATGAGCAATTGTCTTTATTTTTATTTGCTTAACTATTTTAACGCCAGTTAAGACGACCGTCTTCAAAATCTCATTACGTTATAAGAAAGACAAAAAATGCTATACATGTGTTAAAACTGCAAGTTAGAACAACTCACTAAGAACACCTAAACATTTTATCATTACACTATATTTTAATGTGTCAAAGCCTGCGTGAAGACTTAAAACAATAATGGAGATTTACCAAAAGTAGTTTTAACTACAAACGCACGTATAAACCTAATAATTACATCTTAGGTCTATTGCAGTAATAGTGGAATTTATTTAAAATATTCTTACATAGATAAATTGATGTCGTATGGTTTCATGATTTCAAAGCAACCTTAGTTTGTAATTAGGTTTGTAGGTAGTAAAAGTAGCACGAAAAGGATGAAATTCTAGAGAAATCACGTGGATTTGTAATCACGTGAATTTGTTTCAGTCGATCACAAGTAAAAAAAATCCACACGTTTTAGGAAATGTCATTCAGGTTTCCTACTAAAAAAGTCCAGTTTTTCCACGCATTGCGTGAACAAACCATAATTTAAAGGTATTTAAATGTTTCACAAAAGAAATTGTAGAGGGCGCTACAATAATCAACAAAACTTATAAAATATCTGACCTAATTGGTATGCTTCTATGTGTATATACTTTGTTAGGTGAAATTGAAAGTTTTATGTACAAGGAGTAGAGTAGACGTAGTAAAGCGCTTCTAAGTAGGTGTTATCAAGCCATGGCGTCGTCGGTAAAGGTCTAACCAAAGGAAATGTTTAAGATATGAACTAATTCGATGGATTTGTTTTGGAATTTTGCACAAAGCTACTCGAGGGCTATCTGTGCTAGCCGTCCCTAATTTAGCAGTGTAAGACTAGAGGGAAGGCAGCTAGTCATCACCACCCACCGCCAACTCTTGGGCTACTCTTTTACCAACGAATAGTGGGATTGACCGCAACATTATACACCCCCACGGCTGGGAGGGCGAGCATGTTTAGCACGACCCTCGGATTACGAGTCACACGCCTTACGCGCTCGGCCATGCCAGGCCATTAATTCGATAGAAGAAGTGGCCTAATGCCAAAACAAATTTACATAATATTGTTGAGCGAAGTATTTTCATGTGTATCTATAAAATACTGAAATTCATATACTGAACATTTCATAAACCAGGGTATTCTATTGGTATAAGTATGTTTGGTTTGTTTTCAATTTCGCACAAAGCTAAATCAGGTCTATCTGTGATAGCCATTCATAATTTAGCAGAGAAAGACTAAAGGAAAGGCAGCTAGTCAACAACAGCCAACTCTTGGGTTACTATTTTACCAACGGATAGTAGGATGAATCTTTATTTCATAACGTCTGGCGAGCATGTTCCGTGATAAGGTTTTGAACCCGACTCTCAGATTGCGAATCGAGCGCTTCAGTCACCAGGACATGTCATAGGACATCAGTTCCAAGAATCCTTATAAGAGAGGAATATTACTAAGTGTGGGGCTAATATCTGGTTCTCAAGTGTGACCTATTTGTGATGATAAAATGTTGATTTCAGTTGATGCGAATTAATTTGAGAAATTGTGTGCCGAATGGTGTCACCACAAACATCTGACTTATTTTGCTTTGTACCTTATCGGATGACAGTGGTATAACTATGAATGTGTTGTATTAATACAGTTATGAATATTCAAACCATTATCACGTGACAACCACAGCCGATATAAATTTGCGGCGTAAGGGAATGTATTAGAAATACGTTTTGACATCATTTAGCATTTTGTAAGTAGTAGTGTGATGTCACAGAAGATTTATCACTTTTGAGAAGGCTAAGGAATAGTCCTTTCCGATAAAATATATTCAACACTCAGGTTTTAAAGATTAATTCAGATGGGATTTAGAATTTCCAAGTCCTTGTGCTTGATTAAAATAAAAATAAAATAATATGGGTCAATTTGGGTTTTTCAGGATCATCCGGAAAGAGACTTGCAAAGTCGTACCCGATTTGTGATACGGCGTCTTGTAACGGATAATAATAACATCTACAAAGTTTCAAGGTAAAAGCTGTCCACTTGCTCCAAGTAACAGTAAACAACTGATCAAGAAAATTTTTTCTCTGGAAAAACGACACAAGTCAGGTGTACACAGGTTGCTTTCATGACATATTCATGAAAAGATGACCAACTATAGAAAACTGTATGAACAGGGAGAAAATAGCAGTACGTTATGACACTCAACAAAACGTATATTAGGTCCAACCATAAGTAAATCATACTGCAGCAATATAATACATTTTTAAGAACCTTTGGAGTATGTTACTTTCGGATTTCAAGATATAGGTGTCAGTTTATCTTTTATGGCTCCAGGCAGAGAACAAGTTATATGTGACCTCAACAATAATTTGTGACTCATATTATTAGGGCCCGGCATGGCTCGGCGTCGACTCGTTATCTGAGGATCGTTGGTTCGAATCCCAATCGCACTAAACATGCTCGTCCTTTCAGTCGTGAGGGCGTTATAATGTTATAATACTGTTTGTTTTTGACATCAAATAGTTTATTTTCATTTATTCTAACATAAAGGGTTGAAAGAATAAAGTTCTTTGATATACACACACACACACATGTGTTACTTTCAACCTCAGGAATCTGTGATTGACCAAAAGAAATTAGTATTTCTCAACTTGAATATTTCAAAACTATGAAAGATTCAAATAAAATGTTATTTCGGTGTCTACTCAAATTATTTTACTCAAACTGCGAAACTTAGAATACCAAATAGGCAAAGAACAGAATAGAAAATAAAAAAGCGAGACAACTGGTTAGGTCTTTGTATAAAACGATTGTATTATATGAACTGTAGTTACTTCAAGAACACTTTTGCAGCAACACGTAACTGACGTTAAATTTCAGTCAGATAAAGTGCTCTGTTCGTGAAATATCTGTTTATTTTGAGGAAATGACCATGTCCTGAAACTGAGCATAAAATACATTAACATATTTTTTTGTTTAAGAAAATCAAACAGATACAAACCGATCATACACAGAATAAATAAGAGAACTAAGATGAATGTATTTCAATAGTACAGATCTCCGTGTAGTACACAGTCTATGTTGCACTCAACAAAGCTGATTCGATAATTCCATTCTTGGCACTAGATGGTGGGAATTAATTTCAACTTACATTCTTGTATTTCAGTTTTTACCTTGCAGTTATAAGTGTTATATACCATACTCTTTTATTCTTAGATAACTTTCTTTAACTTAGTTTTTGGTAACAGAGATATGATACTAATAACTGTATTTGTTTCTCTTTGAATATAGATCTTAGGAGCTGTCTGCCTGGGATTAATTGGATACTATGGAAGTCATACTGCTGGTGTCTTTGGAAATCGTTCGCAACGGAAGATCGATGGGTTTGCCTCAGGTTCTGAAGAAGTTGCCCTCTTTCTCACTTCCTTTGGGTTTCTTGTCACCACCTTCCTCCTGTTGGTCTCAAGTTTTGCGTCCTTTGCAACTTCTTCCTTCCTTCCTAAAACTCTTTTCGTAAGAACTGATGTTTTGATTTCGAATGTTTTTTTTATTTGTATTCAGGTTTAAGTTTTATTTTTCATTCATTATACATTATTTAGCAAATGCATTTTCGTGCTGCACATTTAACGAGTTTAGTTTTGTTTTTGTTTCATCAATTAATGATATTTGCGATAGTTCGTTTAAATATAGTCCAAAGTGTAATACAGTTACATTTCACTTGTCGTTTAAAGACTGTTTATATTCCATTTTCTCGATATATATGTACACACACCTTCCTGGAATTTTAATTTCATAACGGTCATTTGCTTCAGAATTTATTCAATATTCATGTGTGCTACGAACTATTTCACATGGCAGTTAGAACTGGTAATTAATTTCTAAAAAAAGGTTACCTTTTTTAATATAGAAAGAAGGCTTCTACGATAGATAGAAACCTAGAAACCTGGATGCGTTAAAACTTCTCAACATTTCAAATCTTAGATTGAGCACTTCGACATTCGTGACGTTATGTTTAGATACAGCAGGAAATGTTCAGCCTATAGTTACTGGTGTATAATAGATGAGGGTATGGACCCCTTAGAATTTTAATCTTTTTATAAACCAAATTACTTGTGGCTTCAATAATACCTTAGTTACAGGCCCCAGTAATATGTTTGTTTGTTCGTTTTTGGAATTTCACGCAAAGCTACACCAGGGCTATATACGCTAGCCATCCCTAATTTAGAAAAGTGAGACTAGAGAGAAGGCAGCTAGCCATCACCACCCACTGCCAACTCTTGGGCTACTTTTGTACTAACGAATAGTGGGATTGACCGTCACATTATAATGCCCCCACGGCTAAAAGGGCGAACATGTTGGGTGCAACGGGGAGTCGAACTCGCAACCCTCAGATTGCGAGTCGAACGCATTAACCCATCTGGCCATGCCGGGCCCCAATAATATGAGTCACACAAATTATTGATGGGGTCACACATATATGTAACCATGAAATGCACGATTTCACCCAATTGCTTTTGTAAGGAACTGGACAATTCCTTACAATGAACAGACAAACACAAACATTTAGTCAACATATGGATTCCCAGTACTAATAAACGATATAAAAGAAAGTTGGTAATTTTAGGATTCAAATCATCGTGTAAAAGTTTTTGCTTATTAAGGATTGTAAAGTCTTCGTCTAGATCATATGTCTGTATGATTATATTTCGACCTTTTAACTTGTAGTTGAAAAGTCTCCGTCAAGATCATATATCTGTATGATTATATTTCGACCTTCTAACTTGTAGTTGAAAAGTCTCCGTCAAGATCATATATCTGTATGATTATATTTCGACCTTCTAACTTGTGGTTGAAAAGCTCTGTCTAGATCATATATCTGTATGATTATATTTCGACCTTCTAACTTGTGGTTGAAAAGCTCTGTCTAGATCATATATCTGTATGATTATATTTCGACCTCCTAACTTGTGGTTGTAAATTCTCCGTCTAGATCAGTGGTTCCCAACCAAGGGTGCTCGTACCCCTTGGGGGTGCGAGATAACATTTCAGATTTTTTTGTTTATTTTTTTGTTGTACTGTGCTATATGTTCAAAAATTACGTTCGATTTTTGTTTCTTATTTTTCTTCTTACAGACGTAGCTTTTGACCTTGTTACGATAAACTATCGTTTCTGTCATCACCGGCGCAGACCGAAATCTTAATGTGCAACTGTAAACAAACAACACACGAAACGTAAAAGTGACCAAAATATTCGGCACAGCTAATCAAGTTACGTTCATGAACGCCGTCTTAAAGTGTCTTTTATTTATTTATGTTATGTATTCATGTGATCGTGACTCGAGAAACTTTCAGAAGTATCCAGAATTAATCGATGACGTCATGTGACGTATATTTGATAATGTTTTAGAAAGTTTCGCAAAGTATATAAACCCATGCGGGATGCTATAGTAGTCAGTGCATTATTGATTCTGTGTTCGTGCAAAAAAAAAACTTCATTATGTCAAAGAAAAGGAAATGGAATGATGATTATGTAAAGTTTGGTTTCACTTCCATCGGAACAACTGAGGATCTGCAAAATCCCCAGTGCATTCTTTGTGACGCTGTCCTTTCAAACGCAAATTTGAAGCCACCTAAGCTGCAGAAACACTTCAACAACGGCATAGTGGATCAGCAGTTGCAGGCCATGATGTTGAATCGTTGAAAGGTAGAAGAGTCTGCTTTGATTCTTAAGCAACCCTTTCAAAATTAGGCTTTATATCTGCTGACAAAGCACTGCTGATGGCTTCATACCACGTGACGTGTAAAGTAGCCAAATCAAAGACGCCCTGTACAATTGCAGAAGAGGTGATAAAACCGTGTGATTAGAAATGGCAACAATTGTTCTGGGAAGAGAAGCCTCAAACAAGCTTAAAGTAGTGTCGTTATCAAATAATATTATTCAAAACCGAATTCGTGATTTTAGTTTGGACATTTTGGACCACGTTATCGCAAATATCAGGGCTAGTCCCTTGAAAATATCTCTCCAGTTGGACGAAACAACTGATGTTCAAAATGCATTCAACTCATTGCATTAGTGAGGTATATCCATGATGGTGCCATAATGGAAGATTTCCTGTTCTGTGAAGATCTGAAAATAACCACAAAAGGAAAAGATGTCTTTCAGCATGTGAAGGACTTCTGTGTTCTTTTGTTCTTTTAAATTAAGCATAAAGCTACACAATGGTCTATCTGTGTTCTGCCCACCACGGGTATCGAAACCCGGTTTTTAGCGTTGTAAGTCCGCAGACATACCACTGACCCACTGGGAGGCATGTGAAGAACTTCTTTGCAAAATATGATTTAGATATCCAAATTATTGGTTCTGTGTGTAGCTACCGACGATGCCCCTGCTATGCTAGGAAATAAATAGGATTTTTTGCACTGATGAAACAAGAGATTCCGCACTTGCAAGGTACTCAATGTTTTCTTCATCGACATGCTTTGGCATCAAAAACATTGCCTCCAAAGTTGAAAAAGGTCCTTGACACTTCTATGAAGACCATCAACTGGATTAGGGGTCGCGCTCTGAACCAACGTCTCTTGAAGTCGCTTTGTGAAGATTTTGGAAGTGAGCATTCAGTTTTGCTTTTTTACATAGAAGTCCGCTGGCTGTCACATGGGAGAGCTTTAACGCACTTCTTTGAACTGCGATAAGAAGTCAATCATTTTCTGAAGGAACGTGACTATGATCTGCCCAGAGAAACAGAATCACAAGAATTCAACCAAATGCTAGCCTATTTGAGTGATATTTTCACTCGTATGAATGACCTGAGTGTATCTCTTCAAGCTAAAAACATAAACATATTGGAATGTTACGAAAAGTTAAATGCTTTCAAAGAAAAGTTACATCTTTGGTGTCGACGAGTTAAATGAGGGAATCTTTCAAATTTTCCATCACTCGAAGAAATGGTAGGTGAGGATGAGTCCCTAATTCCACGAGTGTGTGAAGAAATTGTGGATCATTTGAAAATACTATTAAAGTCATTTAATGGATATTTTGGAGGAGAACTGGAAACTTCTGAAGAATGGATTATGAATCCATACTCCTTCAATTTGGATAATATGTCGGATAATGAAAAACTGAAGGAAAATCTCATTGAACTGCTCTCTAATCGAGTTCTTAAAATGCAGTTTGAAAGCAAAACTTTGGAACAATATTGGTGTTTGGCAATGAATATGTTTCCAAGCCTTTGTGAAAATGGTCTAAATGTGCTCATCCATTTCGCGACGACATACTTATGCGAGTTTGGATTTAGTGCCCTTTTGTCAATCAAGACAAAATCTAAAAATCGCTTGGGTGTACGGGCAGACTTAAAGAGAAAAAAAAAAAGGGCAGACTTGCGGATTGCTTTTAACAACAAAGTACCAAGCTTTGAAGAACTCCTAAGAAATAAACAGGAACAAAAAGTCATTATATTTAAATTGGCTTATGAACATTTGAACATTTCAAATTTAAAGAAATTTCATTTCATGGACGGTTGAAAGTTTATTTTTTGTGGGCCACATAAGGTTTATGCAACTTTTAGTTTGTTGTAACATTTTTTTCTTTTCCAAATGTTTCGTTTTTGTTTATATACCATTAAAAACTAATTATAAAAATTTGTTTTGGCCACCTTCACCTTTATTCTTAAATAAATAATTACTGTGAGGGTGTGAGAACATATTAAATTTTGTTAGGGGTGCGGGGCATAAAAAAGGTTGGGAACCACTGGTCTAGATATTTCTCTGTGACTATATTTCTACCTCCTAACTTTGTTTTTTGTTTGTTTTGGAATTTCGCACAAAGCTACTCGAGGGCTATCTGTGCTAGCCGTCCCTAATTTAGCAGTGTAAGACTAGAGGGAAGGCAGCTAGTCATCACCACCCACCGCCAACTCTTGGGCTACTCTTTTACCAGCGAATAGTGGGATTGACCGTCACATTATACGCCCCCACGGCTGGGAGGGCGAGCATGTTTAGCGCGACGTGGGCGCGAACCCGCGACCCTCGGATTACAAGTCGCACGCCTTACGCGCTTGGCCATGCCAGGCCACCTCCTAACTTGTGGTTGTAAAGTCTCCGTCTTGATCATATTTCTGTATGACTATATTTCGACCTTCTAACTTGTAGTTGTAAAGTCTCTGTTTACATCATATTTCTCTATGATTATATTTCGACCCTCTAACTTGTGGTTGTAAAGTCTCGGTCTAAATCATATTTCTGTATGATTATGTTTCGACCTTCTAACTTGGGGTTGAAAATCTCTGTCTATATCATATATCTGGCTAACTTGTGGTTTGGTGCGCTTCATAGATAGCTTGTTTTTATTGTTATTTGAAGTAAAGAACAAAGTTATGAAATGGACTATATGTGTTTTGCCCACCACGGGTATCAAAACCCAGTTTCTAGCGTTGAACCATAGATAATAATATAAACCAAAATTATTTAATATAAGCATCAAAACTTAACTCATACAAGTTTCTGGTTTTTATCTCTGTTTGTTCTAAAGGAAATAATTCGACTTTTATATTTTATTTCTATTATGGATGGGACAAATATTACGGATTAGGATATTATTGGATTGGACAGCAGATGTGTCAAAAATGCTGAGCATTTGTACAGGCGTGAGCTACCATTTCATTATAGTAAGGCATTAATTAATGTCTTCGTTGTTTTTTGTCAAATAATTCAATAACGACCTATGTTGGAATATTTAGTTCCGCTGGAATGAGCAGTCTCACTGCAGACCTTGTAGGTCCGGCTTGGCCAGGTGGTTAAGGCACTTGTCTCGCAATTTTAGGATCATGGGTTCGAATGCCCGTCACACCAAACATGCTGGCCCTTTCAGCCGTGGAGAGATTATAATGTTTCGGTCAATCTCACTATTTGTTGATAAAAGAGTAACCCAAGAGTTAGTGATGGGTGGTGATGACTAGCTGTCTTCCTTCAATTGTTGCACTGCTAAGTTAGGGGTGGCTAGCGCTGATAATCCTCGTGTAGTTTTGCGCGAAATTCAAAAACAAATAAACAAGTATGAGCTTTAGAAAAATATATCAGTGGCTGTATGTGATATTACTTTCCTCATCCCTAAAGTTGTTGTTTGGATTGTGCTTGGCGTTGCTGTTGCTGCCTATGCCGTGACCACCTGATACATACAATCGTATTGTTTGTTTTCGAATTTCGCGCAAAGCTACACGAGGGCTATTTGCCCTAGCCGTCACTAATTTTGCAATGTAAGACTAGAGGGAAGGCAGCTAGTCATCACTACCCACCGCCAAAGGAATAGTGGGATTAACCGTCACATTATAATGTCCCCACGACTGAAAGGGCGAGCATGTTTGGTGCGACGGGGATTCGAACGGCTTAACCCACCTGGGCATATTCCTTAGAGGAACTTTCGTTTCAGATTTAGGTTTCCGGCCATTTCAAAGCTTTAAACTATGTTCTTCTAATAATACTTTTCTTCTTATAAACAATACTTGCAATTATATTGTATGCAGATTTATCACAAAATATTTAATCCAGCGATGTCGGTTGAAAGATTGACAAACCAAAGTGAAAATAATTTTGTTTTGCCAAAATCATAATATATTCTTTACTGAAAAAAATAACTTTTTCAAGTATCATGAATTGGCGTGGCGTGTGTATTTTTATTTTTACATTATTTTTCTTTCTTTCACAAAATAGCGTGTTACAGTTATTACATTGAAAGAGCTGGATTTGGTAACTAAATATTGCAGTTATTGCTTTGGTAGCTTTGAATTGTGGTGACATAATGTTCCAGTTTGGGCATTGGAAGATTTGAGTTTTGTTGTATAAAAACTGCAGGTAATAATTTAGAATGTTTGAATCTTTTTGACTAAATTTTATCCTGCGGTGAGACGGCGGTAAGGCTTAAGAATTTGCAATACTTCAATCCAGGGTTTGATTCCCCGTGGTAGACACATCGGGTATACAATTGTGACTTTGTTATAAAACAAACAAGGCTACATTTTGCAGTTACTGCATTGGAAGGTGTGAGTTTTGGTAAATTAATATTGCAACCAACCGTTATTTGTGACTCTTATCTCGGTATGTATGAATATGGCGGAAACCTAAGAACATGTTGCCGCCCGCACGCCAACAAGTAACAAATAATTTTAAAAATTACTCACACTGTCACATGTCAGCATTTCAAACGAAAAATGCGTTATTACCACACGTAACTGAGTTGTTTTGGGTCATTTTGTATCACGTGAGCGTGTGAGGACGTTTTAATTTCATGAAACATGAAAAAGCCTGACTAACGAGACTATCATTACACCGAGGTGTGGGAAGCAAGTTAAAAGTTGGAGAGAACAAAGTTTATTTCACCAAGCAAAGCAAGGGAAAGTGTGCCACAGTTGTGATTAATAGATAAAAACAAAGATCGAGATGTCAGATGTCATTGCTCACTTTTAAAGTTGACAAATTGCCATAAAAGGGTAATTTCACGTTAAACGTGTATGCCTGGCATCATTTTAACCTGATGTTAATAATCTTCCATATCAATTAAGATACAAAACATAAAAAAGAAAAGAAAATCAACTTGGTTATGAATTATATTAAGGAGCTATTTTAAAAACAAATTGATCACAGTTTTAACCCTTAAAACTCGATGGTAAGTTTAAAGGCTTGCAATTCTTAAAACCTGGTCTTAATATCCCTGGTGGGCACAGCACAAATAGTCTATTGATTAGTATTGCGCTTGACAACAAATAAACCAAAAAAAGTCATAAATTACAACATAGAAAGTTGTCAGATGTCGCCACATCTTTATTAATAATGTACTGCAAGGATGTCATCTGGGGCTCACCAATATAATATCTCATACTGTGAGAGTCCTGTGGTTCATGGTGGCGAAAATTGAATTTATTTCTAGTGATTTTGTCTTCTAAAAACTTGGTAACATTATAGTCTTTCTTTATAAGCAGTGAAAGTATTTTGTACAAATATTACATCATTTTTACAACAGAATTTAGTAAGTGATTTCAGAATATATAAAGTTTGCGAGCATACCGCCAATTATTGTATTTAATATATTCAGTTGCATGGAAAATTATTTAACCGTGTCTTAATGTTTATCTTACACACGATGTTTTAGTAATGATACTAAAGACACTTATTAATACAGGGATTACCGGCTGCTTGAAATTGTGCAAAGTATCAGAGCTGAAAGTTGTCTGAAATTAATAAAAACTAGATATCGTCATTTCCAAACACAGTGATTAATATTCCACATTGTTTATATTAAAACGTTAATTACTTTGCTGATGATATGTTCAAATTTATTCCTTTTGCCGCAGTTATCACACGATGCAATGACTTAAATACTCATGAAATTCAACCCTTCATAGGTAATATATAATATACTTGTCATGGTTATTAGGCTAAACGATTACATAATCCTTATTTATTCTTTAAATACTAGTATTAGTGTTCAGCACAAATTTACTCTGCCTTCTTTAACACTAATTACCAGGTTTTGAACCTCTGTTTTCTTGTTTGTTTGCTTGTTTTGAATTTCGCGTAAAGCTACTTAAGGGCTATCTGCGCTATCCATTCCTAATTTAGCAGTGTAAGACTAGAGGTAAGGTAGCTAGTCATCACCCCCCACCGCCAATACTTGGGCTACTCTTTTACCAATGAGCAGTGGGATTGACCGCACATTATAACGCCTCCAAGGCTGAAAGGGCGAGTATATTTGGTGCGACGGAGATTGGAACCCGTGACGCTCAGATAACGAGTCGATTGTCTTAACATACCAGGTCCTGTCGGGCCCTCAGTATTCTTAATGGAAGTTTAGTGCGTTACCAATAAGGTGGTTATAGAAAGCTTCTTTTATCTTTAAATTTAATCCAACTAAGCACAATGGCAAAACATAAAGAAATAAAAGTAAATGACAAAAAATCTTTAATTAAAGTCAGGAACGATGGGTGAACAAGATATATTTAGGTTTTTTTCCGAATTTTTTGACAGTCTTGTTAACTGAATGTTCAAAATCTTAAATATTCACTAACCCTTTCGACATATTCAGCATTTAACAACTGATGTAGGATAGTTCAGTATGAAATGGCGTCGCCAGGTTTCTCTACAGGAGGCTCGTTTCTAAAAGTAGTTGTTGTTGTTTTGAATTAAGCACAAAGCTACACAATGGGCTATCTGTGCTTTGCCCTCCACGGGTATCGAAACCCGGATTTTAGCGTATAAGTCCGCAGACATACCGCTGAGCCACTGGGGGGCTTTTCTAAAAGTAATAACAATTGTAAGCCCACGTTACCAAGGGTTAAGTAGTAAGTACAGGACATGGTCCATAGCTAGGTCAGGAAACAAACTGTTACATGAAAGAAATTAGAAAACAAAAAAGCTCTATTAGTTCAGTGGCACAGTTGTGTGTCTGCAGATTTACAACACTAGAAACAGGGTTGATACCTGTGGTGTGCAGAACACAGATAGTAACCTTGCTCTTAATTTCAAAACAAGCAAGCATTTTTTCAACAATAACTGTAATTGTTCGTAACAATCAAAATACAGATGAGATTCAAAATGGAAGTTTTTCGTACCAAACGATCCCCATAGTCGACGCTCACGGTTTGCGATGTATAACGAATTGTGAGTGAAAGAATTTTTTTTTCCTATTATTGTCATATTTTAACTTTTTTTTAGAATCCTTTATTAGTGTTTGGCGGATTTATTTTACTATTTATTAACGCGATGCAATTCCAGATGTACTGATCACGAAGCGATCTTGTTTCTTGCAGGAACTTCTGTACCACTTGTTCGCTTTCATGTTCTATCTGGGTTCCAGTGTTGCTTTGTTAGTGGTTGTATCCCGCCGTAATGAGCGAGCCTACTACGTCGAATTTGGCTATGAGGGTAAAATGTCTGCCTCTGTAAGTCCCTTTTAACTGACTTTATCATAAGTAAATCTGTTGCCCAGAAAAAAGTTGTTTCTAATATCACAGGCCTGCGAACTTAAACTTCATAAAAGTTGTTTTCGTTTCAGCAATGGATTTTGCGTAATTCAGTTATCCAGGTTTCGAAAATAATGCTCGTTTTTTTTTTCTATCACGTAGTGATGTTTTCCAAACTGATAAGGGAGAAAAATCTGTTACTTAGATCAAACTGTTATTTCATTTACCACAGTTAATTGTTATGTTTGGATTCTAGAACATCGATAAGACTCACGTCGCGATTGATCTAGAGAAATCTATAACCGGTGGTTGTCAACATTTTAAGCCTTACAAAATGTGGTAAGATTTCAATAAAAATGGTTCACTTTTGTAAAAGTTCTTACTAGGTTTGATGGGAAATCTGTATGCGATAGAGAAAAAAATGGATATCATTTTCGGATTCAGAAAACAGGAATTACTGAATCCCAAGTAAAAATTAAAAGACAATAAAACTATCGCAGGCCTGTGTATTCTTTGAAAACTAAACGACTTGCGAACTACGGTTGTTTAAACGTTCTCCAATTTTATCGATGTCATTTTAAGTATTGTAACGTAATAGGAAGTAAATGATTTATTTATATTTTTACTTGTTCGATATTTAAATATTTTGATTGGAATGTATAATCTAAAGTTTTGTAGTATATAATTTCCTTATACGTTTTAAGTTGTTATTTGACAGACCAACTGTGAACATTCATAAAATTAAATTAAGATACTAATAGTTTGGAATATAATCGTACAGTAGTGTGGTTTTACTTACCAGTGTATGTCTTCTTAAGGTCTGTCATGTGATGCTAACCTCTGCTTCAGTTGTTTCATACTCTTTCTGTAAGGATCAAATGATCGAGGTCGTAGTATATTTAGATTTATTTTTCTCTCTAAGGTCATTGGCCTGGTGAATAGCTTCCTCTACCTCGTCAGCGCCATCTTTTCTTTCCGCTCATACAGACACGTGTGAGAGGGTAACGATGGAAACGCCTTGGATACAAAGTCTGGAATTCGAGAAATATTTGATGAATTACTGTCATATTCTACCACTTGTATCTTTTTTCGACGTATTCGTGTGTGTATTTTATATATATATATTATTATTGTCCTGTGGAGAAAAAAAATTGAAGAAACTTTGTAATTCAATGAAAATACAGTCGTATACATCATAATTTTGGATATTCTTCTAGAATACAATTTTTGAAAATACAGTATTTTCCATGTTTTTCTTTTTAGTTATGTCAACTGTGTACGACCAAATTATCGATTCTATGAGTTAACAGATACTTCCTATATATATACATCCTAGCAGCATTCATACTCGGCCAAGTTATCGATTTTGTAATTATAGGTATGTGAAATTTCTATCTATCTTCCTCAGAAGTCAGTGTTGATGCTTAACGTTGAAAATTTATAATACTCGTCCATTTAACTTTCTACTGCAACATTATAATAATGTTCTATTATATATATAGTACGTGGTCGACCTCCTTCTCAGATAGAAATGAAGAAAAATTAATATCCATTTCAAAGTGGGTAATAATTACTTCATTTAAACAAAACTAAAAAAATATAATTTATTTCCCTCCACTTAAAGTTCACAATAATATTTCCCCTTCTTTCTACTTTCGTCTCTCAGTGGCATAGTGGTTTGTCTGTGGACTTACCATGCTAAAAACCTTGCTAAAAACCTGGTTTCGATACCCATAATAGGCAGAGCACAAGTAGCTCATTATGCATCATTTCACTAAACTACAAACAAATCGTTCTGTTTTATTTTATTTTTCACAAAAAAGTTGTTATCGCTAATTTTATGGCGGATTTAAAAAACCCTGTTTTTGTATTCAAGGATTTTGTTTTTTAAATAATATTTATCAACAGAATTTGTACTTATTTAGAGGATAAAGAATGTACAAATGAGCCACATGAGAATCTCTTTTTTGAAGAGTATTTGTTATGTTCTCCAAAAATCCATGTCTTTTTTTAAATATAAAAATGTTTATAAAGTATGTTTACTGTGACAGAATTAAAACTAAGTGATACAATACTTTTATTGCACTAAATGTTTTAAAACGTTATCAACAATAAGATATTTAGTACTAGTAAGCAAGCCACCTATTTGTAATGTAGTATAGGAATACACTTTGTTCCCATTTTTTTTTCCAGATAATGATAATAGTAGTTGTGAGATTTGAGAATTTTTTAAATACATAGGTTGTAAAGTGTTCAGAAGTGAAGAAAAAGTATTAAATATATAAAACAAATATAACTGTATTCATTAATATTTATGTTATCATTTTATAAATGTCAAAACTAGTGCTTTTTGCAGAATTGCAGTACTGGGTTGCAACATCTTTACTCCTAGCCTGTCCAGAATATTTTGTTAAGGATATTTGAGATGTTATTTATGCATTGTATGCCTAAGATATTTTTATACTTTTGGTAATAAATTGTTACTGATCAACCATTTTTATAGTACTGCAACTTAAAGTTTTAATATTCAAATTTACTGAGTTAATTACTTTAACATGCACAAATAACAGACTACATACAATGTATTTTAAACCTTTAACAAGGTATATTTAATCTATTTGGTTAATTTTAAATGTTCTCTGATGCAAAATGTTCAAAACATCTCTTGAAATTGTTCATTTGTCTATTTTTATACTCATATTCAATAGAGTACTTCGTAACATCTGCTTGAGAGCCTCATACAGCTTTAGTTTGATTACATCTTTCAGAAAACCCTTAATGTCTCTAGTTCTGTTCAGTTCATCAGAAGACCTACACCATCCTTTAATTCTGTGATTATTTCACAATTTGCTTTCTGGGGCTTCCAAATATCTCACAGTTTCTTTGTTTCTTCTTAGATATCAGGAAGATGCTTAATAATTTTGTTTTTTTTAACTTACAATATAATTTTGTATTGTTTATTGGTCTTTTGGATGATCAGAAAATTTAAACCATCTTTTGGCATTCCAGATGCTCAGAAGCTCTTACAATTTACAAGTGACCCATATAAAGTTATATAAAATAATGTTTAGTTTTTCCAGTTAATTGAATATTATCAATTTTTGGTCATTCAGTCTTTCAAAAAAGTTTTATACAGGGTGGTCGGTAGAAAAGCGGAAAATTTGAGGGTCAGATGAGATCATAAATAAAATGCGTGCTTACTCATTTCTATTTTGATTTCTTTACATCATGAATAAAATGCATGATTTTAATATCATAAAATGCATTTTGAGCATCTATGAGTGTAACATAACATATGCCTTTAAAAACTTTGTAAAAGTTATTCTTTGTAAAAATAAATAGCTGTTTTACAAATTTTCAGCTTTTCTAGCGACCACCCTGTATTTGTTACTGGATGTTCAGTCCACCAAAAGTGTTTGATGTTAAGCCTTATCCATTCAGGTTATTTATGATATTAGACATTAATTATGAAAGTGATATTTAGTTATATGGATTCAGTTCACCAAAAAAAATTTGGTATAAAAGTGTAGTAATTCAGTCCATTAAAGAACTTTGGTGTAGAAGTGGAATAGTTCAGTCCATCAGAGAATTTTAGTGTAAAATTTTACAAATTCAATCCATCAAAGTACTGTGGTAGAAACCATTCTTTCATAGCTTTACCAAAATGTCTTTTATTATTTTTTTTATTCATTGAGATAGAAAGTTATTGCACCAAAAAGTTGGAGATTGTATTTTAACAACAGCTGAAGAATAACATAAAGTGTTGATGTTTTTACTGGAGTAGTATGTTCTGAAAACTAAATAAAATGCCATATTTTTACAATAATAAGTAAAACATGAATGATTTCCAAGAACGATTAAGTAAACAAATTTTGACAACAGGATAACCTACACATAATTCCCTTTTTACGATCAGTTTTATATGTAGCTACTTGTATATCAGAATTGTGTACATAATTGTAGATTACTCAGTTTACAGCTTTAGTCGTTGTTGTTTTCGATGTTTTGTGCTCTTGGAACTTTATTATAGAACTTACACGATACTGGTACGATGTTTAGGTGCACAAGGTAGCTTAAAAGTCACTGAGCACCAGGATATAATAAATTATTATTCATTTGGAATAAGACTATAATATTTAAAATATATACATTTGTAAACTGAAAATAGTTGTTTAGAGAAACCTTTCAAGCAGCCTGGTTGTATATGGGTAACAACAATGCCTTGTAGAAATCAGTAACATAGTCTTCCAGTAAAGTATTTCTTCGACAGATAAGGAACACTTTAAGCCAGTTAAAAAAATGCCATTAACTTACCACATTATTAAATACTCCCCAGTTTCCGAGTGACATTACTAACCATTTTGAACAAATGCAAACAGAGATGTTTTAGTTTTGAATTGAATCAGTTAGATGGTGACTTTTAAACAACCTTGTGGAAGTATTTTTAGTTTAGAGAGAGTGATTAAAGTTATATAAACTAGTGTATTTGTTGCAATCAGTTTTGAAGTTGGTCTAAAGATGTTTACAAAATTCTTGCAGCTGAAATATTGCTTAGAGAAATATGAATTTTTAATTGAATGAATCAGTTACAACTGTTAGATGGTGACTTAAACAACCTTGTAGAAATATTTCCTGTTTAGAAATGCTGTTCAAATTACATGAACTAGTGTTTTTGTTGCAAATAACTAGAAGGTTGGTCTAAAGATGTTTTTGAGATGGTTGCAGATAAAATATTTACTTACATAATTAAAACACTAATCATGTTCTGTGTAAATAATATTACACATACCATGATTAATGTTACAAAAAATAGATAGCTATCTTCAGCCTTGTTCTTATATTAGGCTTAGTGTTAAGAAAACAAATATTAAATAAAACGTGCAAAATCCTAACATTTCCTGTAGACCATTTACTTTTACCTTGTTACAACCAATCTCAAGAACAAACCCACAAACAAAGTACTTAAGAACAGAAGAAAAAATGTTTTGGAATATCATTCCTACATACAACAAAACAGAAATAAAGTAGTTCAGAATAGAAGACAAAAAAATGTTTTGGAATATCATTCCTACATAGAACAAAACAGAAACAAAGTTGTTAAGAATAGGAGAAAAAAAAATGTTTTGAAATATCATTCCCATGTAGAACAAAACAAAAACAAAGTAGCTTAGAATAGAAGACAAAAAATGTTTTGGAATATCATTCCTACATAGAACAAAACAGAAAGGAAGTAGTTAAGAATAGAAGAAAAAAAATATTTTGGAATGTCATTCCTACATAGAACAAAACAGAAGCAAAGTAGTTAAGAATAGAAGAAAAAAAATATTTTGGAATATCATTCCTACATAGAACAAAACAGAAGCAAGGTAGTTAAGAATAGAAGAAAAACATGTTCTGGAATATTATTTCTACATATCTGTTTCTCACGAACTTTTCTAACGAGAAATTTTTATTCATTTTAATAACTTTCATTTTGTACTTTTATGTTTCATGGATTACATATTCTAATAAACTTTTTACTTTACAGTTTTTAATCATAGGAAAGAGTATATAGGATTGAATTCTAAAACTTTAGAGAAAAAAGGTAACATTATATAAAAATGAATAAAAATATAATTATCATAACAAAGAACATAGAAATAGTCAGTGAGAAACAAAAACTTAGTAAAAAAAAGGTAGGAAAAATGCACAAAAAGTGACTCACAAAATGAATCTGGTTAAATAATAAAGAAAGCATTAGTATAAAATGAGAACAGTTAATAAAAATTAAAACCTGATAAGAAACAAATAGACAATTAAACATTCCTCAGTAATGAATTCACAACTGTTATTGGAAAAGTTGGGTATCAGATAAACAGCACTGTTTCAATAAAATATTTATTAAAAATTAATTATTGGAATTAGGTTAACCTGACTTTATTCTCACAAAATGTTTTTGTGAAAACTGATTAAATAAAAAGAAAGAATGCATCACATGATTGTACTTAGTTATATCCATTCTTTAAACATCTTAGTATTTTATCTGAGAAACATTCTAGAAACAGTGAGACATACATCTTACAGACTACAGATATAATCAAATTATGTGTTTATTTTTATTTATTTGCAAAATGAGTGGAATTTCATTGTGCTGATCTTCAAGAAAGTTTTTTGCATGAAGCTTCACAATGCACTTTTTAAGGTTGTTTCCAAATGTTTACAATTACTTTTGTGTGAGATTAAGTTCTTCCAGGACTTCACACCAGAAAGAAAGGTAACTCAAAAAAAAAGATATAAATCATATAAAGCAGATGGAAAAGTATGAGCTGATCCTCTTGTGTCCACATTTTCTTTGGGATTGCACAGTACTTCAAGAGGTGAGGTAAGCTTTTTAAAATTTGTTTTCACTGGGTCCACAGCATCATAATGAGCACTCCATCTTGTCTTAAAAAGTCTTTTGCCTATCATGCCTATATTCTCTATCAGCATTTCCCATTGATAAGATGAGACTGAAAATAAGGAATAGACTCTCTCCAAAGTTATAAAAAAGCCACACATGAATAATGGTTCCATATACGTGTACTCCAATAAGTCAGAGAATGACTTGCACAAGACTTGCCACTGCATTAACACTAATTCAGTAAAGTGTGGTATAACGCAAGTTATTATAATATCGTTATTTATCAAGCAGTTATTATTAACAACATATTAAATATACAATGATACTATACTGGACGTTGTAAATTTGCTGATACTAAGACTGGTTGACTAAGCCAATAAGCATTAGTACTAATTTAATATAGAATAGTACTGTAGTTGTTGATCTAAATCTAAAACGATGTTTACTATATTAAGCATGTAAACATTAACACATCTCCATTCAGTCACATCATTATCCCTCTCTGTGTTAACACACCTCCATACAGTCACATCATCATCCCTCTCTGTGTTAACACATCTCCATACAGTCACATCATCATCCCTCTCTGTGTTAACACATCTCCATACAGTCACATCATTACCATGTAGTTGCATTGAAAAACATTATGCAGTCATATCACCACCACTATAAGATTATCACACAGTAATAACAAAAAAAATTCCCCTAGTCATACACATCATCCTTACATCAGTAGTCACGGTTGCAGGAAAAAAAGTCAAGTTTGAAGTTTAATGCGTACTGCGATTTCCTGTATCATTTTACTGATCACAGGCAGTCACAAGGACCTCTATTGATAAACATGAGTTTCTGTGACATCACGACAATGCATTTATAAACATTTAAACATCACTATTAAAATACATTGTCAAAAATTACTGTACATTAGTATAATTACCATGATATTGTTATAAACACCAGCACTTTATGTTTTACCATATTTAATGAAATATACCTCGTGTATGTGAAGTCAGTGTCAAGTTAACAATACTAGGAATGTCAGTTACAACTAGCTGGCTATGTTCAACAAACTAATAACGAAAACATCAACACATGTTCGCCTTTTGACGTAATTTTTATTCAATATTCAATTTTGCGATAGTAAATTTTGTATTGTCAATAAAAGATATAATGGATGTTACCATTTAGTTTAGTTTGTAATAGTTTAGACTTTCATTATAATTTCATTTGGTTTCAAAACTCGTACTGGCATTTCTTCATGATGAAAAAACCACTTGAAATAAAAATGTACCTCAGAACGGCTGGTATAGGTATTAACACTTTCACTGATAAGCAGAGAACAATGTTTCGACTTCCAGGTCAACTTGCAGGTGACCTAGGAGATACGAAAACTGGCATTTCAACTCTCCTGGTGGCACCTTCCTTCTGAGGCCTGGCATGCCCTAGCGCGTTAAGGCGTGCGCTTCGTAATCTGAGGGTCGCGGGTTCGCGCCAAACATGCTCGTCCTCCCACCCGTGGGGGCATTATAATGTAACGGTCAATCCCACTATTCGTTGGTAAAAGAGTAGCCCAAGAGTTGGCGGTGGGTGGTGATGACTAGCTGCCTTCCCTCTAGTCTTACACTGCTAAATTAGGGACGGCTAGCACAGATAGACCTCGAGTAGCTTTGTGCGAAATTCCAAAACAATTCCTTCTGAATGTATCCGGGGCGGACCGTCACCCTCGCACCCCTTTTGTACGTCACTGCACAAAAGAGAAAAAAATTAGAATCAAATGATATAAATGTTTATCTGTAGCAATTCCAGTATTTTTTGTCATATATGATTCTAAGTTGCATATTATATGTAAAATGACCCAAAATGAGAAAATGGAACATTTGATTATTATATTATCAGAGGTAATTTCGATCCTTCCGTTTAAAACATTTTGAGCAGATGGTACCGTTTCAAACAGGTCCCCTGCTGGTACAGCGGTAAGTCTATGGATTTACAATGCTAAAATCAGGTGTTCGATTCCCCTCGGTGGACTCAGTAGATGGTCCGATGTGACCTTCCCATAGGAAAAACACACAGTCCCCCTCTGGTATAGCAGTCTATGGATTATCAACGCTAACATCAGGAGTTCGATTCCCCTCTGTGGATTCAGCAGATAGCTCAGTATGGCCTTGCCATAAGAGGAACACGGAAACACACACACACACACGTGTCAAATAGTATAAAAAGCTTACAAAACTTGTATCTTTAAAGTTCTACGAACATTAATGGTAAGTCATAAACTAGTAAATGGAAAACAACATATGACTTACTAAATAAATGAATAAACAATTTATTATCTATTTTTGAAAGACATTCTTGACCCTCGTACTAGTTCTGAAAACCCGTTCTTTTAGAAACGCCACTCTTGTGATCAATTTATAAAAGAAATTCTTAACATGGCCTTAAATTCATTTCCTATTTCTATATATGCTACATATACAAACTTTCCAAACATAATCAAATTCACATAGAAACCTGTTATTTTGATAATGTAAAATAACTTGTTTATTCTTTATTGCTTAGTTAGCGTAAAACTCTAATAAGGCATTTCGGTCACAGCGTGATATGAAATCCCCTACTTTAGCGTTGGCAGCTGGTTTATTTTGAATTTCGCACAACCCTACATGAGAACTATCTGCGTTACCGTCCCTAATTTAGCGATGTAAGACTAAAGGGGAAGGCAGCTAGTCATCATCACCCACCACCAACTCTTGGGCTACTCTTTTACCAACAAATAGTGGGATTGATAGTAACATTATAAAGGCCCCCACGACTGAAAGGGGAAGCATGTTTGACGTAATAAGAATTTGAACTCATAACCCTCATATTATGAGTCAATCACCCTAACCACTTAGCTATGTCGGGCCAGGATAAAAGGAATCTTTATTTTTTAATATTATTTGAAAATCTGACTGATACAGAGAAGTACATATATACGAGTTATTTGTAATGTGTAAAAAATATTCCAATTTACATTTCAACTCGTGCATTTTCGTTTTTGGGTTGATTTTGAGATAACTATTTAAATCATGTATTTTATTAAGATCTTATATTCCAACGAACGAATTTTAGTAAATGTCGGGAAGCATTTATACATTTACTGTTAATTGTTACCTACAGTTTAATAAGCAGTGTATATTAATTTTGTTTAATTTAGGCGGTTGCTCCTTTTCTCTTTCTCAGATTTACTCATGTTGTAAACGTAAAATGATTCTGTTTTGTAAACATGATTTACAGTAGGTTCATTTGGAACAAAATACTTGTTTGTTTGTTTTTTTAATTTCGCACAAAGCTACTCGAGGGCTATCTGCGATAGCCGTCCCTAATTTAGCAGTGTAAGACTAGAGGGAAGGCAGCTAGTCATCACCACCCACCGCCAACTCTTGAGCTACTCTTTTACCAACGAATAGTGGGATTGACCGTAACATTATAACGCCCTCACGGCTGAAAGGGCGAGTATGTTTGGCACGATCGGGATGCGAACCCGCAAACCTCAGATTTGCCTTAACACGCTTGGCCATGCCGGGCCGAACAAAGTACAGTTAAACAAATATAACGAAGTTTTTACATAACAATTTACTCTTATTGTTTCAGTACTTATGAGGCATCGCTAGATATCTGGATGTCTGTAATAATTATTTTAATAAACAGGAAATAACGAAGTATAAGAGTATATGTGCATAAAGAAATGATGTTTATTGAACAATGACAACGCCAAGAACATAACAAGACAGTTGTTGCTGTATGATTAAATGATATTTATGTATGATCAAATGATATCTATGCATGATCAAATCATATCTATGTATCATCAAATAATATCTATGTATGATCAGATGATAACTGTGTATGATCAAATGATATATATGCATGACCAAATAATATCTATGAATGATCAAATGATATCTATGTATGACCAAATAATATCTATGAATGATCAAATGATATCTATGTATGACCAAATAATATCTATGAATGATCAAATGACATCTATGTATGATCAAATAATATCTAGTTTAATAAGAACTGACGCTATCAAAGACAACAGAGGAGTTATTTAAAACAAAGATTCAGAAAAAGCCCCTAAAGAATATCCGCTAATTGTTTAAATTGAAACAGATAGACACTGTCAACGTTAAAAAGAGTTATTCAAGTTATAAACTAAAGATGAGAAACTGCCCGTTGTATATTTAAGTTTAAGTGAATTGACGCTATCGATGTTAAAAGGTGTTTAGCATATTTGGACGTTGAAACCAAGAAGAACCTTGGAGCGTGGACCGACGCTACAGTACGGGCTATTGTTTTCAAAATAGTGGACCGACGCGAGAGTATGAGCTATTATTTTCAAAATAGTGGACCGACGCGAGAGTATGAGCTATTATTTTCAAGATTGTGGACCGACGCTACAGCATGGGCTATTGTTTTCAAGATAGTGGACCGTCGCGAGAGTATGAGCTATTATTTTCAAGATAGTAGATAGACGCTACAGTATGGGCTATTGTTTTCAAGATAGTGGACCGACGCTACAGTATGGGCTATTGTTTTCAAGATAGTGGACCGACGCTACAGTATGGGCTATTATTTTCAAGATAGTGGACTGACGCTACAGTATTGGCCATTGTTTTCAAGATAATGATTAACTAACAGACGTAGAAGTTCATAAAAAAGAAACTTTGACCATTTGATGACGCATCGGTATGAATTACCAGTAATTAACGAGCTTAAGAAATCACAAACAGAAAGTCAGCTGACACCATGGTACTATGAGTAGACAGACAATTCCCCCCTCAGCTAGTATAAAAGGTCCTAGAACAGACGCCAGATTGTTCAAAAATCTAGCAAGCAATCCGACATGACCAAGATCATCATCTACTGGGTGGACCATAAGTCCCTACCCATCCATATATCTTATGTATCCAGTTAATTACTGACTCTTCCACACCAGCACATGACTCTCTCGGTTTAACTGGTCTTCCTGAACGAGGTGCATCCTTAATATTGCTTGTTTCAAACAATTTGCTCTCCCACAAAAAGAAACAAATTTTTAATACATGCGTAATTTCAAGGGACTTACGGGCTACCCCGTAAAAGGCTCGAATCTCATTTTCATCAGAAGAAGAAAGGAGAGAAATCAAGAAGGAATCGAGGAACAAGTAAAGATGTCTTTGTTTATGGAATTTCGCACAAAGCTACTCCAGGGCTATCTGCGCTATCCGTCCCTAATTTAGCAGTGTAAGACTAGAGAGAAGGCAGCTAGTCATCACCAACTACCGCCAACTCTTGGGCTACTCTTTTACCAACGAATAGTGGGATTGACCGTCACATTATAACGCCCCCACGGCTGGGAGGGCGAGCATGTTTGGCGCGAACCCACGACCCCCGAATTACGAGTTGCACGCCTTAACGCGCTCGGCCATGCCGAGCCTGTAAAGATGTCTCTTGCTATTATTGAAAACCAGGCCATTTCATGTCCAAGCTCTTTGTAAGTACTTTTAATGTCATTCTTTCTTAAATATGAGTCATTATGTTGATAAAGTTAAAACGATTGCCTATGAAAAACGTGAATAAAGATATACATTTACGACAGAAAGTGTTTGTATCCCTGCATCGTGAGTAGTTTTCCCTCATAACTTTAAAAGAATCACGATCAGTATAATGAGAGTAAAATATATTATAAATATTATACTAACACACGTCTACATAATTTTTTATGTAAATTGAACGACAAACTGTTTATAAACAAGTAACCAAAAATAGGAGGAGCAGAGAGTGTGAAAAAACTGATATTCCCGTAACAATTTTGTTTAGTTTGGCGAATACACTACATTATACCATTCCAGAACTAGACACTAGGTTCGTAATTATTTGAATTTGGTCATCAAAAATTGTACTTCCCGCAATTTAGCGCCATCTCCATCATTATCTGCTTGGTCATCATGGTGAACAGGAAACAACTGCCCAGCGATTTAAAAAACCGAATTATCGTAAAATACAAGTCTTGTGTGTCACTTTCCGGTATTTTTACACAACTTAGTGTGCCAAAATCTATTGTTTAAAGCATAATTGTCAAGTTTAAGCTTACAGGATCAATTGCTAACCTTCCTCTTTCAGGACGCCCCATCAAAATTCCAGAGAAAACCAAGAGGAAGGTTCTCAGAAAAGTTGGTAGGAATCCTCATTTAACACGTAATGACATGCAGAAACTGGAAAGGGAAACTGGGGTTGAAGTAAGCACTTCTACAGTTACGAACATGTTACGCTCTTCTGGGTTCAAAGCAGGCCGTCTTCGTAGAACTCTATATTTAAATCCTGTTCATTTAGAGGCACAATTGACGTATGCAAAAAAGCATGTACATAAACCCTTTACCTATCGGAAGACTATTCTTTGGTCAGACGAAAATAAAATCGTGCTTTTCGGCCTCAATGATGTTCGCTCTATTTTCCGTAAGAAGAACGCCGTCTCTACAGTTAAACACGGAGGTGGCTCGATCATACTATGGGATTTCTTCAGCTCTTCTGGTGAAGGCAGCCTTCACCACGTCAACGGAATCATGAAAAAAGAAGAGTACGTTGATATATTGGGCACTTAAATCAAGAATGATGCTTGGAACTTGCGGTTTGTGCGTCGTTGGATCTTCCAGCACAACAATGACCCTAAGCACACATCGAAATATGTACAATCATGGTTGCAGAGGAACCATATAAGCGTTCTGGAGTGGCCATCGCAATCACCCGATCTCAATCCAGTTGAAAACGTCATCCGAAAACTTTGCAAGAGTTGGAGGTCTTCTGTAAAGAAGAATGGAACAAAATACCAATCGAGTACTGTCAAACGATCATGGAGAGCTGAACGGAGAGAATATGCCAAGTAATTTATCACAAATGCTACACAACTGACCATTAAAGTAGACGTACGAACACTTGCTGCCTCTCCTATGTTTGGTTATTTGTTTATAAACAGTTTAGTTGTCGTTCAATTTACATAAAAATGTATGTAAGTTTATATCAAAGTAGTTTTGGGCTAGTGAGAATGTTAGTTATTTTACATATGAAAAACAAGGTTTGTTATGCGTTTTATTTTAAGCAGTCATCTATGTGAAATTATAAATAAGCATATTAATTAAAAATTATAAATTACTACTTATATAATCAGAGCGATGCCCATTACCAACGCACTGGGATGACTTTAAGCGCCATCTATCCATCATTTGTTGACACCTCTTTGGTTCATCGGATGAAGAACCATCTGTCGTCATTACCTAAGGAGATAGCCATGTTTATCAAAAATTTGAAGCTAATGGAGTTCGTAATAATGCCTTTGAGCTGTTTGTAGCTAACGTCAATAACTTAAAAGTAACGTTCATTATAAAAGCTTAGCCCAATTGCAGTGTACTCAATACTGTCTTGAATACAAATAATTATTTATAGAATCTGTGAATTTTTTTTCGTGATTTATTTTCAAGTTTTTCTCAAATGGGTATTTTTATTTCATTTTAAAATGAAATATTATTGTTAAAGAAATTGCTTTGTAAACATGCACCTATAAGATTTTATTGGTTGTTTGAATTTAAAGTGTATATACATTTCCAATCATTGTCATAATTTAACGTAGGACTAATTATTATTTTTATTATTAGGTCCGCATATGTATCAAAAACCCTTCTCAAACTGCTGCAGGGTGGTAAAAGCGGGGCCATTTTGAAAGTCACGAAGAATGAAGGTTTTTAATATGTTTAGCTATTTTACCTTTTTAAAAATAAAAGGGAACAACGTTTCACACTTTCGGAAGAAATGTCTTCATTGAAGATCATAAATATTGAAGAGATCCAGTGCTATCATCTCTTTTGACATTTAAAAGATACATTTTTACTCAAGTAAAAGTACAGCTTCAGCAGAAGCACATGAAAATCGAAGGGTTCCAATATGTTTAAAGCTATGTTTGTTTTTAAAATTTAATGCCTTATTAAAACCTTATCACATTAAAATGAGATAAATGTTACGCCAGAAAACGAAAGGCGGAAGACTTTCAGAACGTCGTCCACACTTGTGTTTCCACAACAGACGACTGCCGTTCATTCTACAAAGTTTCTTCATGAATGCTCTGCCTAAACAATCTATCAAAAAACTGTTTGTTTTTAATATTCACCACTAATCCTGTGTTTGAATAACGTGTGATATACCGTTACAATTAATTATCCAATTTCACTAACGTTATACGAGCGTTTCAAGTCATGCATCCAGGAGTCCAACTGTTAAAAGAAAAATTAGCTTAATTTGCTTTGTTACGTTTATCAATCACTTCTTAACTAGGGGATGCCCGGCATGGCCAAGAGGGTTAAGGCGTGCGACTCGCAATCCGAGGATCTCAGGTTCTAATCGCGCCAAACATGCTCCTCCTCTCAGCCGTGGGAACGTTATAATGTGACGATTATCCCACTATTCGTTGGTAAAATAGTAGCTAAAGAGTTGGCGGTGGGTGGTGATGACTACCTGCCTTCCTTCTAGTCTTACACTGCTAAATTAGAGACGGCTAGCACAGATAGCCCTCGAGTAGCTTTGTGCGAATTTCAAAAACAAACAAACTAGGGGATACTTTACTGAGGTTTTGACAGTTTGTGAAAGAAAACGTCTTTTATACGACATTATTTCTTTTTATTTGAATCTGAGTGACCCAAACCTGAGCAGAACTTCACCACCAAGCATTGCTTTTCAAATTCCTAAAATCAGATCAACTTATCAATTTGAATAACGTACAAGTAAAACTAAAGGAAAATGTATAATAATGTGTCAACTACACTATATCTGCCGACGACACCTTTCGCAAAATACCAGGGTTCACCAGGCTAACAATGCTACGTTAGTAACAAAGACAATATACGGTCCTTACAAAAAATGAGCTTCCCTATCACATAATATGGCATTACTTACATACACTGATAAAGATTCCCTATTATAAGACCCGGCATGGCCAGGGCGCGCGACTCGTAATCCAAGGGTCGCGGGTTCGAATTCCCGTCACATCTAACGTGCTTGCCCTTTCAGCCGTGGGAACGATATGATGTTACACTCAATCCCACTATTCGTTGGTAAAAGAGTAGCCCAAGAGTTGGCGGTAGGTGATGATGACTAGCTGTCAGTTACCTCTAGTCTTAACTGCTAAATTAGGAACGGCTAGTGCAGATAGCTCTCGTGTAGTTTTGGGCGAAATCCAAAAGCAAACAAGCCAAATCGTTACAGTAACTCTTTACACGTTTCTTTAAAATAATACTACTTCAGAGGGTCAGTATTTTTTCACATTGTTCCTCGTTCTTAATTAATATTACTGTAATATTACCAAAGATAGGGCTCCAGTAAGAACTCTGGTCAAGCATATTTAACAAATATTAGGTCGTTCTTTTTACTCTTGTCTAATTTTTTGAGTAGGAACGTTATCATCGTGTGCGTTAAAATAACATGCTTGTAACTGTATTTGTAACCCGATTCTTCAAAACTAGAAGTTATTTACCTCACATTGTATTTACAATTAATCGAGACATTTTTCATTTGAAATGTATCGATTTTATCTGTCATTTTATTTGTTAGTTTCTCTAACAAAAACTAATTTTGTAAATATATAGTAAAAGACTACATCTTAAGGTTTTATTATTTTTTTTTGTAATAGAAAAGGACTTCAAATCTGATGAAAACTTTGTAAAGTTGTTTATTAGATTCTTGTCACTCGGTGAGCTGTCTGTTCCGTTTAAAGACCATAAAAACCACATTTGTGGTTGCACTTACTACCCAAGACCGCAAGTTAGCATAGTTTAAAAAGAACTTCTTAGGATTGCTTTACAAAAATACCATTCTAGATTTGCTCAACAACAGAGGCCGCCATATACATCAAACCTAAAAAAAACCTATCATAATCGTTTGCTTATTTTTAAATTTCATGAAAAGCCACACAAGAGCTATCTGCGCTAGCCATCCTTAATTTAGCGGTGTAAGACTAGAGAGAAGGCAGCTAGTCATTACCACCCACCGTCAACTCTTGGGCTACTCTTTTAGCAACGAATAGTGGAACTGAGCGTCACATTATAACGCCCCGACAGCTGAAATGGCGGGCATTTTTAGTGTGACGGGGATTCAACCCACGACCCTTAGAGTAGGAGTCGCGTGCCTCAACTACCTGACCATGGGGGTGTTATGTAAATGTCGTGTAAATATTTTGTAAACGACAACATGTCGTGTTGTGTTTGGATTTTCATATCTATTATTTATATTTCCATGTATATATTATTGTTTCAAAGTTTAAACCAATAAAAAAATATGTTGTTATTCATTTAAAATAACATTTAGAAATTTCTAGATTTAGGTAGATCAATCAATTGACTATAAATGGAATGTGGTGGCCTAGTGTCTAGACGACAAGTCTCGTGCAAGAACGGACATGCGCGTATTGCTCGGGAGTTCTGTAGAAGTTACGCGATTGTTCGAGAAGCCTAGGCCTACTAATATACAAACAGACGGAGACGCGAGTAATGGGAAGAGTCATTAGTTTTTATTCGAAGAAAAGAAGAGTCTGTCATTCGTTTGAGAAAGTTTAAGTGTTTGCTGTGATTTTATTCAACTTGAATTTGTGACCAGAGCTAGATCTACAGAAGCTGTGGTTTTGTCTCGTCAATCTTTGCGATTCATTCGAATTACTGGTTGTGCTGAGAGTCGTCACGTACGGACTATTTAGAGGAGACTGGGAAAATTGGAAGGCGGCAAGTTTGAGACGTTCATCAAGAAGCACCGTAAAAAGAACTTCGTCATTCTCCATTCAAACTTCGGTATTTCTTCGTTGGACCAAATTCACACCCTAGACCGGAATTTTGGATTTCTGATCTGAACTTTTGGACTTTCATTCTAGATCATTATATTAAATACAGGCCAGTACCATTTTGTGTTGTAATTAATTTTGAAGGTTTAAACTTAATATCTGTCATTGTTGTTATATAATTTATGTTATATCTGTCATATATATAATAGCTTATTGTAATAAATTATACAAGCTGTTATCTGTGTCTTTCTGTTGCATTTAGTCTACGAAAAACATAAAACATAAAAAAACGTAACAGGGGGCACTTAGAAATGAGTCGCGGACTAAATGAAGTATTAAATTTCGACTAAATTAAATAAAAGACCAGTTTCGCGTCACTGTAGAAACTAACCCTTTAACTCTTGATCCACTCGAAGAATTAGCTTACAGAAATCCAAAGAGTTGTGAAATAGTTATGAGAACTTACGAGAGAGAGTAAAGAAGAACATATGACAGTATGCCAGTCACGCAAAACAATATCCCATACTAATGAGGCCATTTTGCCTAATAATAGGGATCACTGGACCAACTGTAATGCAATAAATATACATCTAGTGATTGAGACGCTTCTCATATTATCCAATTGAAGAACAACTGTACTAATGTGAAGGACTTTTATAAATTTTACAAGAATCATTTACATATCACAAGTACAGGAAGTATTAATACCACAAAAATTATCTATTGTAACACAAATTTATTATTATCTAAAATATATCATACAATGTAAAACAAATATTTCAGGTTCTCTTACAGTAATCTATGTTTTAGTATATAATAGCATAACACATTTGTACCAAGTAATTTCTGACCACTACTATGATTTATCTATTTATTTTACAGATTTGTGTTCCATTTTATTGTATTTCTTTATTTTCTTACGTATATTTCTTTTGCCATTTTTAAATTATTTATTTTCTCTGAATTTTAATTTTCATATGGCGTCGCTAAGTTTCATTGTCTTTTTGTTTTGTTTTTCGCTGTTATTTCTACGGTAGGAAATTTGTTTTCGTCACATTTGGCTAGCTTTTGCCTCATTTTATTTTAGCATCCTTATTGCTACATACATCTGACCACTCAAGGGCAAGGTCAGTTCATGTTCTAAGAAACTTCTCCCTTCCTGTCTGCTTCTACGTTGAAAACAGGAAATAACCACTAGCTTGAACAATCAGTTGTCCTTGAAACACGATAAAACGATATGCATTTCAAAGTTGTACAATAGCAAGTTTCCATTTCATTCAATAATTTCACCAAAATAATATAAACAACCGCTACCCTGTTCAATTTCAATTAAATACATACGATAGTCAAACGATGGCCAGTTAAAACCAATTATCAGCCGAGAAAAAATATAGAAACTTGTTAGTTAGTTGGAATCTTATAGAGATGCTAGACGGAAAAAAAATGATGGAAGTATCATTAAACCAGTGGTTGCCACCCTCAAAACTACGTAGTACTACTGTTTTGTGAAGATGCTTCAAACATGGTAATCGATCTACTTTGGCCCGGAATGGCCAGGTAGTGAAGGCGCTCAACTCGTAATCTGAGGCTCAGGAGTTCGAATCTCCGTCACACCAAACATGCTCGACCCTTCAGCCATGGGAGCGTTATAATGTGACGGTCAATCCACTATTCGTTGGTAAGGGAGTAGCCCAAGAGTTGGCGGTGACTAGCTGCCTTCCCTCTAATTTTAACTGTGAAATTAGGGATGGCTAGCGCAGATAGCCCTCGTGCAACTCTGTACAAAATTCCAAAAGAAACAAATTCTCTTTTTTTTCAGAGAAATATGGCCGATGTTAGCCCATTTACACTTGAAAATATCTCACAGAACATGGCGTCACAAAATATTATGCAGCGAGAATGAGGGACAGCACACAGATACACTGGATACATAAGATATGTGGATGGGTAAGGACTTACGTGCCACCATTTAGATCGGGGCGACACAAAAGTACGTGTAAAAAATGATACTGGAAAAGATCTGTAAAGGTTTTATGTAAATAGATGCACAACGTTGACGATAATTCGTCCATACTTTATTGTTCAAATACTCAGAAAGATTTTACCTTTTATCACACCCAGTATTTTGAACTATGCATTTAGTTTATCATTCTTGTTTTTTACTGGAATACCACGTTTTTCAAAAGTTGTTTTTAATAGTCTCACATCGTTACTCTACGCTTAGATCCTAACCTATTGTGTTTAGTTCTGTATAATAAAAATCGTCTTTGAAGTTTCTTAAAACCTTTAAATTGCATTTATTGACATAGCAATAAACTAGTAACGTACTGATATTTGGAATTTCTTTACGTGAAATTTAGGTACCACTCCCCAGTGGACTTATACCGGTAGAAATAGGGTTTAGATATTCGTGGTGGGCAGTGCACACATAGCTCTTTATGTAGCTTTGTGCTTAATAATCACCAACTGTTTAACATGTTAATTTTTTTGTTTTACTGACTTATTACGCTAAAATTTGGAGTTCGACTTCCTATGGTGGACACAGCAGACTGAGCAATGCAAAAGTATTCTTAAGCTTATGACTATGGCTGGTTCGAGTTTGAATTATAAACGAAGAGGCGTTCTTTTTTTTTTTCATAGTTCGTAAGAAAATGTTTGAAATGAATTAATGACATTTCTCATTAGAAATATGAATCTTATTATAAGTAATTAATCTCAGTGCGTTGCTACATGCCAGTCCAAATTTAACGAGTCCTGTGAGGGATGCTTGTTTGTTTGTTACAGCAGGGCTATCTCTCGTTGCCGTTTCCAATTTCGAACTGACAGACTAGAGGAAAGAGAGCTAGTAAAAAGCACCAACCAGAAACTCTTGGACTATTATAACCGAAGAATAGGATTTGACCGTCACTCTTATAACACACTCACGGCATCAAAGCGATAAGCGCGATTTTCGGTAATGCGATGCGAAATTTAAGCCCTTGGATTCACTGTCTGGTTTATTATTCATTAGGCTATACACACGGGCCATCGTGAGGTTTACAGAAAATTTGAATTGTTCAAAGAAAAGTAACTCTGTACGTTGTGTTTACAATAAGTTAAGTATTGTTCTAACTATTATGTAGATTAGAGTTAGTTTCGTTACTTAGTGTGTAAAACAATAAGAAGACTCGTAACATTTGTAAAATATGACTGAATTACTCTGTTATGGTATTGGAGCAACTTAACATCTCAAACTATAAGTGATTGATCTCTCTGCAACAAAGTCAATTGTCGATTCATCTAAAATTAGTTAAGTAGATCCATATTTATCTGAAAATCAGTTAAGTACATCCATATTTATCCAAAAATTAGTTCAGTACATCCATATTTATCTGAAAATTAACTCAGTACATCCATATTTATCCAAAAATTAGTTCAGTACATCCATATTCATCTAAAAATTAGCTCAGTACATCCGTATTTATGATTTTCAAAATATTTATATGAAAGAAAAATGTAACATAAAGATCTACACTTGCTAAACTCAGGAAATGTGAGTTTAGCTTTTTCACCATGACCAAGTCAAAAGGCACAGATAGCCTGGTTGCTTTGCACTATAAAACGCCAAACCAACCAACCAACCAACTCAAAAAATCATTATTTTAGCCTTTTATGAAAAACTTCAGTAAATGTGAGTTTTATTTGTTCATCATGACTAAATCAAAACGTGTTATATGACGTTTTCATGTTCAACTTCACCAAGTGTTTTAATCACAGACTTTTATGTCAGTTGTGTAGGTTGGGGTGAGGGAAAGCAAACAGTAGGGTTGAGGTGAGGGAAAGCAAACAGTAGGGTTGAGGTGAGGGAAAGCAAACAGTAGGGTTGAGATGAGGGAAAGCAAACAGTAGGGTTGAGATGAGAGAAAGCAAACAGAAGGGTTTGTAGAAAAACTATCGGAATGCTACAGATGTTTTAAGTGTGAATTACTGACACCTTTGCTATAGATGGTGTACTGCCATGACGCTGATGGCGTATACTGCATTTTCTGCGCTTTCTTTCTCAGCACGGACAAAAAGTGTGAAGTGCTTCTTAGTGGGCATTTTACTGAATAGTAAAAATAAATCAGACAAATATAGTCAACATGTCATTACGGAACATTACAAATTTTCAAAGGAAACTGCTATAGCTTTTATTTGTTCGATAGAAAACCCTGGGCAATATATTACTGTAATATTCAACAAGGAGTAAGACAACATAAAAAAAATGTAAAGCACACTGCAGAAGCAGTGCTGTATTGTGGTCGACAATGTATAGCACTTAAAGGCAAAAATGAGCAGCTCACAGCAAAGGTCAACTCCAGTGACTTCTTGGCACCAATGAGGTTTATTGCGCAGCGTGATTCTATTGTTTGCTCTCATCTAGAAAAGCTGAAACTGAAGAATGAGACACACCTATCACCATCAACACAAAATAAAATGATTGACATTACTAGTGCAAGGATAAGGGGAAAAACTATAACTAGATAAAAAGAAGCATGTAGAACTGGCTAATAACTCGAAAACAAGAGCCAGGAATGAAAGTGGACAGAGTAATTGATCAATTGATAAACATATAGCAGACTAGGTGTCTTGACTTTACATAGAAAATAAACTCCCACTTAGTAGTTACTAAGCCTATTGAAGAAAGATGATGATATCGAAAATAAAAAATCTTGGATTTGACTATTTGCTAGTTTTAAACTTTTAGAGGCTTTGTATCGCTGAAAAGTGGCACATACGCCGGAGATACCAGGCAGTTCATAATATCTAGTTATTAATTGCATGACTTTTGTATTGCTTTAGTGCAGGATTCCGTGCCATCTCTTTAAAGAGGGTGTTTGCAGACTCTATAATGCACATTATAATGGTTATAATCGAAGTAAAAAAAAGACGGTTTTTCACCTTCCTCGTAGATGAAGTTTCATTATTCAAAAAAACAACATCAAAATTAATACCCCCGTGCATCCGCTTTGTTTGTGAGAAATAAAACATTCGAGAGGATTTTTTAAATTCTATATACCCAGTAGTGACAGTGTATTTGATGTGTGTGAATAATTATGCACTGTTGGTTAAAGTTATGATGGTGCTTCAAACATGTCAAGTGCAGCTGTTGGTGTTCGAGCGTATGTAAGCAGAGAATGTGAATTAGTAACTTATGTTTACTGCTTCAGCCATAAGCTTAATCTTAACAAGGCATCATTACGCAGTATGCCAAATATGATAAAGACAGTAGAAAAACGTAACTCAAACTTTCACTTCTTAGAGTAATCAACAAAGAGAGCTGCAATTTTAGAACATATTACATACGCAGAGCATCTAATTGGAACAAAGAGAAAGCCACTTATTGATATGAGTACAACCCGTGAGTAATAGGCGTGACAATTACAGCCATTTCTACATGCCAAGACTCTTGAATTTATCGCTTACGGTCTGGACAAAAACTACTTTATGGCATTATTTACAGAGCAAATAATATTTTAATGATGACATAAATTGTCGGTGTAAATATATTGATAATGACCATAAAATCTTGCTTAACTCATTGAAATATCCTTTGTTATACTGAGAGATCTATGTTAATCAGGAAAATGAAGCAAAGCCAAATACACTGGATAAACTTGAAACTTAGATGAAGTGTTCGGACACGTGTATGATCATGCAGTTGGTATAAGAGAGAACAACAGTTTTTCAGCCTATTCGTACGAGGATCTCATGTGGATAGTAATGATTCAGAGACAACTGTCCTGTCTCATCCATCAAAGATTATTACCGCATCAGTGTTTCCACATTATAACCAATTTTGAAGTAAGATTCTTATATAAGTCAAGCAACTCAATATCATATATTTAAAAAAGCAGAGTGTTAATCAAAATGTTTGAATAATTTGCAAGAAGTGACATCTTTATTTATTCTTTCATAATTATTTAAACAGAGTGTATTTTTACGATAGTCACTTACCATTCATTCCAAGTTACTCATCATCACTATAATTATTTATACGTAATGCAACTACACTTAGCACTACGAAATTGAAGAATGCGTAGGACTTGGAGTAGAATCGACCTGATTTTCTCTTGGTCATTTTTATTTTGGCTACACTAGAGTTAGAAATGGAAAAAAAAAAAAGTCTTCTTCTTTACTCCTGACAACAAGACAAAAATATTGTACACAAAGAACCTTTACAGTAGTTGAATAACTTGGCATATAGATAAAGAACTAAATCAATTTAAGCCATTTTCATCTGAGGAACGCCGAATACTCTGTTAGTAATGTATACAGAAGTACAGGACCTGGCGTCATAGTGTGCAAAGAAGCACATGACCTGGCGTCATAGTTTGTAAAGAAGCACATGACTTGACGTCATAGTTTGTAAGTAAGTAAAGGACCTGGCTTCATATGGTTTAAAGTAGTACATTATCTGGCTTCATGTTGTGTGGAGAAATACAGAACCTGGCTTCAGAGTATGTAAAGAAATACAGGATCTGGCTTTATGAGGTTTTAAAAAGTTCAGTATCTGACTACCTCGGGTGTAGAGAAGTACAGGATCTGACTTCATAAGGGTTAAAGAAGTACAAGACCTTGCCTAATAGTGTGTAGAGAAGTACAGGATCTGAACTTTTTAATGGTTAAAGAAGTACAGAACGAGACTTGGCCTCATAGTATGTAGAGAAGTACAGAAGTTGGCTTCATAGGGTTTAAAGAGGTACAGTATCTGACTTCATAGTGTGTAGAGAAATACAGAATCTGACCTCACAATGTATAAAGAAGTACAGGACGTGGCTTAATATCGGGAAGAAAAGTACAAGATCTAGTTTCCCAGAATGTAAAAATTGTTTTGTTTGTTTGTTTTTTGAATTTTGTCCAAAGCTACACGAGGGCTATTTGCGCTAGCCGTCCTTAATTTAGCAGTGTAAGACTAGAGGGAAGGCTGCTAGTCATCACCACTCACCGCCAACTCTTGGGCTACTCTTTCTCTTTTACCTACGAATAGTGGGATTTATCGTCACTTTATAACGTTCCCACGGCTGAAAGAGTGAGCATGTTTGGTGCGACAGGGATTGGAACCCACGACTTTCAGATTACGAGTCGAACGCCTTAACCCACCTGACCATGCTGGGCTAGAATGTAAAGAATTATCGGAAGTGGCTTCATCGTGAAAATGGAAGTATGTATTGTCATGTATTGTGAAATTCAACGGTACTTTTTCATGAATTATTCAGTTTCAAATGCCAAGAAACATGTGGCATACATATAGAATTTTAGAAAAAAAAAGCGTAACCCTTAAAATTCCAAAAAAGAACTAGTTCTGAATGCCAGTGAAATTTCACGCCAGACGTCATCTTTTTTAAAAACTGGTTTTGACTATCAGAAAAATTTCATTCCCGGTGTCAGTCACCTTTTTAAAAAATGTGTGTGCCGTTTAAAATATTCGAAACGTTCGTTAACAGCGTTTTCCGACTCCAAACATTAGCAGCTATTAATGTTTTATTTCTTGTGTGCCAATCACTTAAAAGTTTACAGTTGTACTTTTGATTTTAAGAATAATTTGATAAAATTGTCCGTAGTCTTATATTGATGTTCTGTCACACTAACTGCAGATTAATTTGATAAAATTGTCCGTAGTCTTATTCTGACGTTCTATCACACTAACTACAAACTGACAGATTATAATCTGTATAGGGTAAGTAAAGAGTAATTTGACAAAAATTGTCAGTAGTCTTATATTGATGTTCTGTCACACTGACTATCGACAAATAGATTATACTTTTCTAGTTAAGGCGTGCGCTTCGTAATCCGAGGGTCGCGGGTTCGCGCAAAACATGCTCGCCCTCCCAGCCGTGGGGGCGTTATAATGTGACGGTCAATCCCACTTTTCTTTGGTAAAAGAGTTGGCGGTGGGTGGTGATGACTAGCTGCCTTCCCTCTAGTCTTACACTGCAAAATTAGGGACGGCTAGCACAGATAGCCCTCGAGTAGCTTTGTGCGAAATTCCAAAACAAACAAACAGTTAAACTTTATATACCAAAAGTTCTGTACCGATAGTGTGAAACATTGAAATATTATTTACTGTCAAAAGTCTCTGATTTTCTTGTAAATCAAAATACGATCTGTAAGGACTCAATACATTTATTAAACATTTGGGAATAAATAAGGTGGAGTCCATTATCAGTAATCCACTGGAACCCCAACATATATAATTACAGCAGTAATAAACATAGGTAAATATAAGCAACAAAATTCGAATTAGAACAACTTTAATTCTTACGAAGATTCTGAGTTGTTAAGAGAGAATATTAGCTGTAAAAACGGTAATGTGTCTTTTCCAGAAATTCCGGTTCAGGCTTGATATTAATAATTTTAAAGTGTTTTTTTTATATTAATTGAATGTCAGATATGTTTATCACGCTGACGTAGTTTTATAGTTTTTGGTTTGAATCTCACTTAGCAATGACTAGACATTTTCTTCATTAGTATATACCTTTTTCAGTCAATCTGTAAAAATGATTACATTTTCTTTATATTTGTTTAAATTAGAAATTAATTTACTGTTAATCAGTTCTCATTTTTTTCTCTTCTCATAAGGTCTATTTATTTGGTGTTAAAAGTACAAAGCTATGGAATGGGCTACCTGCACTATGCCCACAACAGGTAATGAAAACCGAATTTTAGCATTATAAACCTTCAGAGTTTACTGTGAGAGGAACTTTTCATAAAATGTTAATATTAAAAGAGAACTGTATAAGTCTCTCTCTCTCTATATATATATATATATATGTTAAATTAATAACCTTGGAGCCCTATATGTGGAACACCGTCACCGCTCTACGGTGCCAGAAGTTCCACCTTAAATTAAGGTGTGGTTGTGTTACTGGTTAAAAGCTACTGATATTCAATGGTCCAGCTCACGCGCTTATCGACAATGCGAGTAACAACAGAAAATAAACCGGCGTCCTCGTCGATCTGTTTAATGATTGGAGCATAGATGCGTTCAAACGAAGAGAGTTACGGGTTATTCGCTTTTTCGCCATGCGCATACGTTCCTTCTCTATCTTTCTTTCTTTTTAAATTTGTGTACAAAAGATCTTTAAAAGCAAACTTCCAAATTCCCTCTTATATAGTCATTAATAATGCTTCTCTCAGTCTTAAATAAACATTCGACTTTTACGAAAGAACACACACGTTTATTGACTTCAAGTTTAAGAGTTTACTAGGTGCGTGAAAATGATCAGCCACAGACAGTTTTATATGGCCCGGTGTAGCCAAGTGAGTTAAGGCGTTCGACTCGTAATCTCAGTTCCATTAGGCCTGGCATGGCCGAGCGCGTTAGGGCGTGCACTCATAATCCGAGGGTCGCGGGTTCGCGCTAAATATGCTCGCCCTCCCAGCCGTGGGGGTGTATAATGTGACGGTCAATCCCACTATTCGTTTGTAAAAGAGTAGCCCAAGAGTTGGCGGTGGGTGGTGATGACTAGCTGCCTTCCCTCTAGTCTTACACTGCAAAATTAGGGACGGCTAGCACAGATAGCCCATTGTGTAGCTTTGTGCTTACTTCAAAACAACAACAACCCTCGAGTAGCTTTGTGCGAAATTCCAAAACAAACAAACCAAAACAAACAGTTCCACTATTTATTGGTAGAAAAGTAGCCCAAGAGTTGGCGGTGGGTGATGATGACTAGCTTTCTTCCCTCTTGTCTTATACTGCAAAATTAGGGACAGCTAGCGCAAATAGCCCTCGTGTAGCTTTGCTCGAAATTTAAAAAAAACACACAAAAAACAATTTTATAAGCGTTTTATTATCAAGTCTTTCGTCTTTTGAGTACAATGTACTCTACAAGTTTACAATAAACATTGAAAGTTAACATAAAAAACATTAGAAATGTGTAAATGGATCAGATAAGTGGAATTGAGTTATATTTTTAGTTTACCCCAAACTCAAACTTTCAACCGTTCATTACCTTATATTTGGGCGCCCTCTAGTTAAGAAACTATTCCGTTTCATCCAATCAAATTTTAAACTTTTAGTGCGTCAGCTAGTTGTCATCAAAGAAGGTCACACGACAATACTCTTAATAACAGTTACCCAATTTTCGTTAACCGTTGAAAAGTTTTTAACAATATACAGTTAAAAACTGTGACTTCTGTGTTGCATTTGTTCGTAGATAAATAATTGTGTGAATACTACACTCTCTGGTCGGGATTGATTACCCTTGACGCCAGAGGGAGACACGCGCTGGTTTCCATACCGGGAAAGGAAGCATATTAGGTATGTTTATCATACCTGTTGCTTGTAGTAGTTTTCGAGTGTGGGAAGAAAGAAACTCGTGTTCGCGTGGTGGACAGGGTAAGTACATATAATAATTTTGTTTTCGGCTGAATGGTTGAAACACCATTACTGTTTTGTTGTTCTCGGTGAATTCATAAAGGTAATAGTATGCACTGGAAGAATATTTTATTATTATTATTGGTAATAATATAAATGTATGTAATACGCTGAAGGGAAACGTTCTTAACGGTTTTTCTCAAACTTCAAAATAGAACTTCAGAAGTGCTATTAATAGAACTTAGAAAGTAGATTGAGTTAACTTCTGTATGCTGTTACGTCTACACAATACATCTATATAATGTGACAAAATTATTGAGAAAGTTATTAAATTACTTAACTTCGAGTGGCGCTTTTTTCTTCATGCCAAAGTCGAAACTACTTTCCACCCCTACCTCTAAGATAACTGCTACGTAAAGAAACAAAACAAACGACATGTATGAATTTCTGTAAAATAAATACGAAAACGGTAAAATTTGTAGTAATAAGTTCTTGCCCTAACACCATCAGTAGCTTTTTAATAATCATTTGTAAACTTTACATAATATGATGACAGGAAGCCTTAGCTCGTAAACTTTTTGATAAAGTGTTTTTATTTCTAGATACCCGAAATCGATGTGTGCACGTGGGAATTTGTGGCAATGTTGCTGGAAAATAAAAGTTTCGATATTTTTTGATATCTAATACCGATTTCGATGTGATGCCATTTTGTGAAGCGTCCAGCTGTATACATTTAAAATAAAAACCCTTAAAAATATTCATACGGACTGGCTTGTTCTTCCAGTGCATACTGGCAATTTACCCTAACATTGAGGAAGATTTGGACGTTGATTTAATTACAGTCGTAAAGTTGAAAATATTTTGCAGGAATCGTTGAGAATCTTGACATTTCTATGAGACACTGCTACCTGTTTTTCTTGTGTAAGTTTGAAGACGGTTGTAACAGACGATCACACCTATGAAGGATAGTGTGGTTATTATAAGTGTATATATTCTTTTGCTTTCGCTTGTAGCTAGATTTTATTTTCTCACAGTTCTACTAACCAACAGTATATTTAGAGGCGAATTTGTAATATACTAAAGGTTTTCTTCACTGTTTACAGTTGCTTTCTCGGCCATAGTGGAGCCTTTGCTTACATAAATGAATCATTATTTGTTTAGTATCTAACTTTATTTGCATATCTCTCCAGAGGTATATGGAAGAGTGATAAGGAACTTTTATCTTCGAACTTGCGAAACAAGTTTCGTATACCACTAGCTGATGCATAATCCAGTCTTGAAAATTCAAATTCTTTAAAAACAAATTTGTCCGAATTTGGAATCCTACGATTTTTATTGTTGTAAATCATAATCGTATTGCAACGCGTTGGTACGTTACTGATTTTTTTTTTCTTTGTTCTCCATTTGACTGAACTTGAATGCCTACAAGGTAGCAGTGCTCTTCAAAATTTTGTTACCTCATGATCCATCCGCCTAGTTAGGCATTTATTTTGTCGTTTATTCGTAGGGCCCATGTTCACCTAAGAATGTATTCTTATAATAATTTTAATAAAGAAGTTTAAATGTTTCGCCCGTTCAGAAACATTTTAATTTGTTTCGCTTATAGACTTTAAAGTATTTGGTTTGCGGTGTTTTATTTTATGACCCATCACGGCTATTTATGATCCAGAGTTGAGGGAACCTCTGATTCTGGAAGACTTCTCTCACGACTTCATGTGATTATAACTGTAGTCATCTTCAAGGAATCCTGAATTTGAATCGTGAGTTTTTCTACTCTGACAGAAACTAACTTCCAAGGAAAACGAAAAGTTTTTGTTTCTGTCAGGGAATAGAAAAACATTACTTCTTTCGAAATGCTTCCTTCGGGTCATTTGTTTACGTGAGGAGATCCGCTATTATAATAGTTTTAAGCCAGATTTGGGTTACACGACAATATGACTTAAATATTGGGCTATACATGTCATAAATTAGTTTTAGCTTCCTTGTACAGACATGTTTGAATAACTGGTTATATTACTAACCAGTATGGGAAGGTTATGTTTGTTCACCTACATTTTCACATGACCCGTAGTTGAGATTTGTCTAACAGAGTGCGTAATGGGATTGTACACATTTAGAGCAAGGAAGGATAAGATTTTGACATTCATCACAATAATGACGAATCCTTATTTGCTCGAGAAGAAAATTGGATCGTCCAGCGTTTCGTGAGATTTCCCACATTTCCGTAGTCCTAAAGTTAAAGAACGTTGTACGGTCCACTGCGTCAGAACATTCTGACTATGGAGGCGTATCGCGTTTCTCGTGAAAAGGTTGCAGATGGAACCTTCTCATAGCTGTGAACCAGAAGCTCGTTCGCGTATATAAACGGTGTCATTGTGTTCGAGTTTTGGCTTTGTTATAAAAACAATATTGTATGTTTGATACAAGTGGTGAAGTAATAATACGGAAGGTTTCTTGTACTTGATCATATCTCAACAATGAACTAAAGGGCTGATCACATGCTGGAATATCTTTAACCTTTATTTAAGGCTTACTGTCGATATTTGCTCAATAGAAAACTTTTAAACTAGCCACTTATAGTGCATCGTCTGCTAAAGAGTTTTGTAATTGTGAAAAAAAATACTCGTATAATAGGAATTACACGTTTCTTTCTCTGAAATATCTATCTCATTAAGATTACCATTGAATCAGAATGATTTTTGTAAAGTGGATAGGAACTTGCGAAATGATTCTTTGTGACAATCTGTTTGTTACTCTGGTGAAATTCTTAACACGTAGACAGTTTTGTTGTTTTGAATTAAGCACAAAGCTACACAATGGGCAATCTGTGCTTTGCCCACCACGGGTATCGAAACCCGGATTTTAGCGTGCAAGTCCGCAGACATACCGCTGAGCCACTGGGGGGCATAGACAATTTTAATGCTTTTATTTAAACTAGCTTGATTTGTCACTCGATCTGATGTTAAACGTGGTGCTTGAAGTATTCACTTGAAGTTATTACATTTCACTGTGAACGTGGTAAATTTTAATTACCAGTGTTTTTTGATATATGTGGCGTCGGCCCATATGCGTGTTAATAATTAATCCTTTATTTAACAGAATATTTGTTTCACGTTTTCGCAGAACTTTCCTGGTGTTGTAGCGCATCTTTTGTAGTGATGAGACGTTGTTCTCGTATTGTTTTAGTAAGAATTAGATTATGATCAGTTATGAACACGCGCTGGCATTTGTACCTTTAGGGCTGTGCAAGTGTGGTTGGTCCATTATGTTACGGTATTCATAATCAACACACTTTAATGTATTAAATTCGTTTAAATTTTGTTAAGTGTATTTTTTTTATGGAACTGTGTCGTCGCAGAAATGTGACTTGTGCATAATGAGAATGTGTTATTGTTCAACTTGTACAGGTTATGACAGAAAATAAAGGTTAAGGGTGATTACATAAACATTTTACAGAGTTCTGTTCAACTGGCCATCACAAAAAGTCCGTTGCGTTCATTGCATGGACAAGCTGCTGTGATAATATATTCGTATCTACGAGTGTAAGAGTCATAAGCCAGTAAAAATTTAACTTTAATACATTTCTATAGCGAATGTTTATCTAGCTGTATGCAACTTAAATGGCTATTTTCTCAGCTACGCCTGAGGTAATAGTGTTCATGTTAACGAAACCTCTGACTACAGGAAACTAAGTTATGTACATGGTATTTCTCGAAAAGATGTTCCCCAAACTTGAAAAATGTGCTTTTAGTATGAAGTAGTTTAACACGCTATAGGGAAGTGAATGAAACGTAAGGGTATACCTTTTTTTTTTTTTAATATAACAACAATAAAATCTTTAAATTTGCAATCCTGGTAGTTATGTAAGAAGAGAGAATAACAGTTATAGAAATTTGTTATCATTAAAATGAGTAAAGAAGATACGAAACTTGTATGCGGACTCTGATTACGTACTATCCTGGACATTGGCTTACTGTTACATGAATTATCTTTCAGTTATTTAATTACCGACGTATTGAGGTTAAATACCGGTATAATTAGTGAAGATCAGACAGTAATAAGATGTAAAGAGTAACGGATGAAACAATTTTCGATCTCATTTTACCAGAATAAAGCTACGAAATTGCCCCCATTTAGTCAGTTTTAGAGATTGTCTAGACGTGTTTCGAAAACCAGTTAAACGCAAAAACCTGTGAACTGTTTTACTTTATGGTTGAAGTCTGTGGTTTATCTCGAGGTTCCAATATTTGGAGAAAATAATGTTGCATTGAATTTCATTTTTCGACGCAACGCTGTATCCACTCAAAGCAAATCCCCGAGATTTTTTAATTCGTTTGTTTGCAGTATAATGTTGATAATGTCAAATATATTCATCAAATCACTTACTCTAACGATGTTTTATTATCGTACATTTGTGCTTGATTTTATCATTAAATTAAATTACTGTAACGTGAAATCGGAAGATTTCTACCACATTATTGACCTTGCTAGAGTTAAGACTACTGAAGGTATTTTGTGTATTCCAAATATATCAGGTTTTTCTTTTCATTAGCGCAGATTTAAAGAAAACGAGCTGCTTGCATTTCTTATTAATAAAACAAAACTAAACGACGGTGATAAAGACGTTTAAAATATTTTATATTTTGACTGATTTTTATTTAAATCCTAGTTTGGTTAGAAGAAAGGTAGCTTCTGGTCTTCTGTTTTGGTAAAAATAATTCGACACTGGCCTCCATTGTAGGAGAATTGTACTTTTATTTATGGTTGATCATAAAGCGCACATTTCTATTTGATGCCAAGACCCGTACTAGAGTTTTTCTGTCACTGTTTCAGGCTTTAACAGTTTTTCTTTTAAGAGGGGATATATGAATGTCGTCCTCGAGAGAATAGGTATTTTTTATAATAATTTGATTAAGTAAATTCATTTAAGTATGCACGATACCCTAGCTGGAGGGGGGCGTCGCTGTAACACAGGTTGTGCGACCGACAAATTTTAAGCAGATATTTGTGTCCCTAATCGGGAAAATACAAGATCTTCACTGTTTTAATGTCAAATTGGCCATTGTCCACCAGACTAATTGAAATCGGGTGAGAAAGTCGGAGATAGGGGTGCATACTGGGACCGAAGACAACATTGGTACAAGTTGGTTCGATCCGAGGTCGCTTGTTTACAAAGTAGATAAAAAAAAAAAAAGTTCCTGAACCCACGTTCATTTATCAAACAACAGTCAAAGATATCGGACTTAGCTAAATTCCCATTAGTCCGGAAATGTGTGTATCTACCTACAGAACTCTCCGAACGGGTTCTAAGAGTTCAAATAAGCATTAAAGTACGCGTCCCCTCCCGGAAGCTGTATATCGTTAAAAAAAATAGGTTTTATTACTTGTGGTTGGCACAAATTGTTTATTCTGTATTTTTTTGCTTAATTAACTTTTGACACGCTGTGTGCTTTTTACATGCACTATATTCGTATTCAGACAAGTATGTGTAATACATATTTAGTGGGATGGTTTAACTTTAATCCAGAGGCGCTCTGCTTTTCTAAGTATCCGTGTGCGTTTCGGTATTAAAATCGCCCCACGTATAAGCAAGTAAAGTTTTAATATTGATCACCAGAAATTACCATGTAGCAGGACTGAGAAAATTCCGCGTAGTAGGGTTAAAAGCTTCTCGGGAGTGGTCACTTGTATTAATCAATTGCACCACCATACAGTAGTGTTGTCTGTCAGTCAGTAGACTGAAATATCATCTAAGGGATAGTTAACGTTACAGTTGGTTCTGTGATCTCCGTAAAACGTGCGCATACCATGAATCACGAGAAAAATTGTGCACTCTTTGCTCTACAACACAGCATGACACATGAACTTTAAAAGCAAGAAATAAAATACTTATTTACGCTTGAAATATCACTTTCGGGGAGACTGCGGAAGCACGTGTTCTGTTTATCCATACTTACTTCAGTGATCAAGACGTATTTAGTTTCCAATGACTATTGTCTTTATCACCTAGAATAGGCGAAACGGACCATATTCTTCCAATTAAGAAATTCAATACGTGTTTATATTTGATCGTATAGGGTACTAACAACAAAGACCTACTAAGTCGACCCAGAGCAGGATCCATGGGGGTCAATAGACCTCCCTCAAATAAAGACAGTAAAGAACAAAGAAGTTGTTGTAAACCGAAGGGTTCTCCACCCAATTCTCCTACACATAAATAAAAGTGGTCACCTTGATACAATGGAACTGTCGAGGTTTACATCCTAATTTGGATGATATCAAAACAGATTGCTTCCTACTATCCTGTATGTCTTTCGTTACAAGAAATATTTCTGAACCCTGCCGAAGCAGTCTTTTCGGCATCTTTCTCTGTACAGAAATGACAGGCTGTGTGATGGACGAGTACATAGAGGGGTGGCACTATTGGTTGATTAGCATGTGCCCACCCTGTTTTTGTCTTTCAACACACCCTTGGAGGCCTTAGCCATCCATGTTTCCTTGGGTCGTACCATCATTGTTTCTTCTCTCTACCTGTCCCCCGGAGAGACATAGCATCAATCAGACCTTAATGCTCTTGTTGATGTTTTGAATTAAGCACAATGGGCTATCTGTGCTCTGCCCACCACGGGTATCGAAACCCGGATTTTAGCGTGTAAGCCCGCAGACATACGGCTGAGCCACTGGGGGCTGCTCTTGTTGAACACTTGCTGTCTCACCTTTTAATCCTAAGACTTTAATAGACATCATTCCCTCAGGGATCTGCTATTATTGATGGTGGTAGGGATTGCTCTGTTGAGCATATACTCTCTGATCACAACCTTTCTCTTTTCAATATTGGTTCTTCTTGTTTCCATGCTCCTAGTCAGTCCTTTACTGCTATTGATCTCTCGGTTTACTCCCCTTCATTATTTTTCCATTTTTCGTGGAGGGTTGACAATAATCCACTCGGCAGTGATCATTTTCCCATACTTTTGAGGGAGACTGGCCGTGGTTGATGCCACCCCTCCCTACATGTCCTTGTGGAAGCTGGATCGGGCAGACTGGTCCACTTTCACTACTCTTCCAGAACTTGATCCTGCCATCGTGAATCAGCCATCAATAGACGACTGTGTGGCAGCGGTAACTGACTGTATTATACAAGCAGCTGCTCAGTGTTATTCCAAAAACCTCGACATGTTTTCCCACGATATCCTCGTGGAATCTTGCTTGCGACTTGGCATGGAAGGCTCAAAAACGGGCCTGGGATACTTTCCATAGATATCCCACACTTTCGAACTGCATTGCTTTCCAATGGGCCCGTGCACATGCTAGGTGGGTAAAACGACAAAGCTGGAAGGAATCTTGGATTAAGATCACAACTAGCATATCTTCTACTTTTTGTTCCAAGGTCATATGGGACATGGTATGAAAGGTCAGTGGGCACTACAATTCTGTCCCCCTCTCCATCTTGCTCTCTGATGGCTAAGAGGTAGTTGATGTCCGGAATATCGCTGATACCCTAGGTGAAAGCTTTTGCCGGGTATTGAGCACTTCTGCTTGTTCCTCCATCTTCTTGGCCATCAAGACTCGGGCAGAGCGTTCACCTCTTTCGTTTCAAACTGACTGTCTCTTCGACAGTTATATCCATTTACAAAGGTGGAACTGAAAATGGCCCTTCATTGGTCTGGCAGTACATCTGTTGGACCTAATGATGTACACTGATGTGCTGCTCTCTCTCTCTCTCTCCTGCTTCTTTTGATATTTTTCGAATCGTTTTTAACTGAATCTGGCAGGAGAATGTTTTTCTGATGCCTGGCGCCAAGCTATTATCTTTCTTTTAAACCTGGGAAAGATCCCAAGATTGCTTCAAATTACTGTCCAGTTGCTTTGACGAGTTGTTTCTGTAAAATCTTAGAGAAGATGGTTAATGCTCGTTTTGTTTGGTTCCTCAAATCAACCTCCTCTCGCCCACCCAGTGTGGATTCCGACGACAGCACTCCACCATGGACCACCTAATTCGACTTGAAACATCAGAGAACCCTTTCTCAAATACCAACATCTTGTATCAACATGGAGGTATGGCATTTTGCGAGATTTCCGTATATATGGTTTATGTGACCATTTACCCATGTTTATTAAATATATTTTTTTTAATGAACAGGAGATTCCAAGTTTGTGTGGGTTCAACACTTTTCCATTCTTTTGTACAGGAACCTGAGGTCCCTCAGGGCTATGTTTTGAGTGTCACACTTTTCAGTATAAAGATAAATGCCATCATTGAATAACTCACTGTTGCAAACGGGCTTTAAGTCGACGATTTTCACATCTCGTATCAGTCGTCGAATATAATATATATTGGGCAGCAACTAGAAACTGCCCTCAATCGTGTATGGAAGTGTACTATGGCAAACGTCTTTAATTTTTCTCTAAAACTGTTTGCATGCACTTTTGCTGCCAACGGTGTATTCACCTTGATCTTGAACTCCGTATCGGAGAAGTTTTGCTGCTAGAGATCCCTGAGACCAAGTTCTTGGGGCTTATCTTTGACCGTAAGCTGACCTTTATACCACACTTAAAGCAGCTATGGGTCAAATGCACAAGAGCATTGAACATCCTCTGTGTACTCTACCGTCAGGTGGGAAGTGAATGATGTTATATATTAAAGATATATCGTTTTCTTATTCGATCAAAACTCGATTATGGATTAATGGTCCTTGGCTCTGCCAGACTCTCAGCCTTAAAGATGCTGGATTCCATTCATCATCAAGGACTTTAACTTTGCACTGGGGCTTTCTGTACCTCCCCAGTTCAAAGCTTACACGTAAATCTCATGAACCTCTTTGCACCTTTGCTGTTTGCAACGGTTTTTACTATATTCTTCGAAACTTTGTTCCTCACCAAAATATCCCACCTGGGAATGTGCTTTTCTTCCTCATTGGGCCATACTTTTTCAGAACAGACGATCTGCCATTGCTCCTTTTGGCCTTAGCATCGAGGATCAATTGGGTCTGTTCTTGGATAACATTGCAGAATCCACTGGTTAGCCCATCTCACCATGGCTTATCACAGTTCCCAAATGTAAACTTTAAGTCATCTGAGAAAGGCAGATACTTCCGATTGGAAGTACTGTCTTTTATTTACTGAACATCTTTTAAACAATCATTCCATTCCAATTTATACAGATTGTTCCAAATCAGGTAATTCTTTGGGCTGTAAATACACTGTACTAATGCTTTGCTTCTTTTTGGCCCCAAACTTATGTTTATCTTAACCTTTTACGCTTGCATCAATGACCACGAATATCATGCTTTCTCTTCTAGTTTAATTATTTAATAACTTGAATAATAAAAGCTATATGTAACACGAATTTTGTTTAGAAAGTGAAGTTATGAATGATGTATATTTATATTAAGTTAAACATTTATGACGCACACGCTATTAATATTCATGCTCGAAAACTTGGCTTCTGAATTGATCCAGAATTTTACGTTCAAAACTTAACATAGAAATAAATTAATCTTGGAAATTTATGAATTGGTCTAAACTTGAAGTAATTATAATTATAATTTGTAATGATTAAAAAATGTGTAGGTTTTAATTATCCGATTTATTGTTTTTAAAACAGTTACGTGACGTGACAACATTGCATTTTTACATTGTAGGTTTTTCTTCAATTGTTAATCTATCAGGACATTCCCTAAGTAATGTCTGATTTTAGGTTCAGAAAAAAACAGGGTTTCAAACACTTTTAATGTTATTTAAAAGTAATGTATGTTTTGTTATTAATTACTTCCTGCCAACGATTCTGAAATTTCTGAATGTCACTTCTATAAAATGCTTGGTGGTTTGGAGGAAAATAATGTAGAATAGTTTTGACATCTTCATGTATTCCAAGCTCTTTATATATATATATATATATATAGTTTTACAAACTTCAGAATAGATGATAATCAGATGAGGCAAGGTTTGGAGAATAAGGAGGATGTGGAAGTTTTGCAGTCTAGCTCTTCAATCTTTGCAGATGTGATCCTTACTGTATTATCCCTGGTGTAAAGCAACACCTTCACGATTGATCGAAGCAGGCCTTTTTTCTGTTAGTGACATATTCAAGTGCTGTAACTGTTAACAATAGAAGTCTGATGTAATCGTTGCACAGGTCCTGGTGCAGCAAAGCAGCCCCAAAACATGACACTTCCACCTCCATGCTTCACAGTTGGTATGAGGTTCTCCTGGAATGCTGTATTTGGTTTATGCCAAACATGTCCTCTGTTGTGGTGTAAAAATAATTCAATTTTGGACTCATCTGTCCAAAGAACATTATTCCAGAAGTCGTGGTCTGTCTACATTCTCTCTGGCAAACTTTAGTCTGGACTTATTGTTTCTCTTGGAGAGCAAAAGTTTTATCCTTGCACACCTTCCATGTAAGTTAAACTTGTGTAGTCTCTTTCTTACTCTAGAGGCATGCACTTTTACATCAACAGTAGCCAGAGTCTGCTGTAGATCCCGTAATGACATGTTAAGGTGTTTGAAGACCTTTTAGTATCTTGTCTGCTCTCTGGGTGAAATTTCTTGGATAACCAGCCCTGGGCATGTTGGCAGTTGTCTTTAAAGCCCTCCACTTATTGACTACTTTCCGGACAGCTGAATGGTTGATTTCAAAATCTTTTGGGATCTTTTTATAAATCCCTTAGACTCATAAGCTACTACAATTTTCTTTCTGAAGGCCTCAGACAGCTCTTTTGCTCTCACTATGGTGCTCACTCTCACTTCAACAGTCAGGAGTACACCAAACTAAATGTCTGAGGTTCAAATGGGGTAAGCCTCATTCAAAATGCTAAGTAACAATCTTCTAATCATGTGCACCTGGTGTGATACACCTGTGAGATGACCCATTTTAAGTGGGAATAAATTTGGGGGTGTCTTAACGTTTTCCTCTGTTATAGTATGCATTTTTGTAGAATTACATTAACAGAAGATCTTGGTCTTTTTTCAGTTTTTATTGTTTAGTTATATTCCTATAATCTCTCAGTATTGTTAAAATTGAGATTAAATATCTATATATCCAAAAATGTTATAAAAATACATAGGGTTTCATAGTGTCCTGACTTTTTCACATGACTGTATATTGAGCGGCAGTTAGACTGCCCTCAATTGTTTGCTGAAGTGGACCACAGTAAATGGTTTTAACTTCTCTCTCTCTAAAACCGTTTGTATCCACTTTTATCACAAAGAGGGTATTCACCCTGATCCAAAACTCCTTATTGATGAAGTTGTGCAACCTCTGGTTCCTAAGACAAAGTTCTTGAGGCTTATCTTTGACCATAAGCTGACCTTTAATACCACACATCAGTGCTCTTGTACATTTCACTCGAAGCTGCTTCAACATCCTCTGTGTTCTCTTCCATCACTTGGGGAGCGGATCGATGTTCTACGCTAAAGATATATCGTGCTCTTATTCAATCAAAACTTGAAGATGCTGGATTCCGTTCATTAGGTACTTTGCTTCTGCACCAGGGCTTTCCTGACTTCTAGTTCATAGCTTGTACAGTCTCACGAACCTCCTCTACACCTCTACCATTTGTAACTGTCTTAACTGTAAGCTTCAAAACTTCTTTCCTTACCAAAGCATCCCACCTGGGTTTGTTTTCCTGCCTCGGTGGGCCATGCTTTTTAAGAAGAGACGATCTGTCATTGCTTCTTTTTGACCTTCATATCCAGGCGCAACTGGGATGAATTCGGTCTGTCCTTGGATAATATTGCTGTATTCACTGATCAATCCATCCCACCGTGGCTTATTACAGTCCCCAAATGTGATCTTTTAAGTCATCTGAGAAAAGCAGATTCTCCCCACTAGAAATACTGTCTGTTATATGCAGAACATCTTTCCAATATCTAATGTTAAATAAGTATTTACTTTTTATCACAAGGGTGTTTAAAAGTAATAGTTATGACAAATTTTGTTCCGTAACTCGCGAGTATCGTACGTTGTGTGTGTTATCAGTTATATTGTTGACGCCAAGTTACACGAATCTGTTTTTTTTTCTTGTTATCTTAAGTGAGTATTGTTGTATCGTTTCTCGCGTAGTTCACAAAGTTTGAGGCCTCGATCAAGAAAAAGTAGGCGGTCAAACAGGTGAAATAGAGCAAAGGTAAAGTGAAAGTTCAGTATTTAAAAAAAAATAAAAAAAATGAATATTAGCCGGCGTGAGAGTTGTTAATCAATAAGGAGAATGTCTTGTGAAAGAGTGTTTTTAAAATAATTGAATTCGCCAGTGTAGACTGACTGAAAGGAGACAGTTGTTTGAAGCTGAAATACTGGTATGGTAACATATAGAGTAACGTAAGGGAATTTATCGTAGATTGTATAGTGAGAAAGCGTAGAGAAAATTATTCGTGTTGTCAGTTTTATTATTAAGTATATGAATGAGTCTGTGGATTTGTGATAGTAAAATAAATAATAATTTTAAATATAACTGATATACTGTGGAAAAAAATTGAACATGCATTTGACTCGCTTTGAATATTTCAAAACAAGTTGCACACTAATACACAGGTATCCCAGACTACATATACTTAAAACTGGTTCAAAGGATAAAGACGTGGTAGTTATAAACGTTTATTTTTCATCGTTGTAAGGTCAATTAGACATCTGTTAAAATACCAAATTAATATATCCGCCACACCTAACACGCTTGCCCTTTCAATCGTAGGGGCGTTATAATAAATCGATCAATCCCATTATTAAGAGAAGCGCAAGAGTTGGCTGTGGAGGGTGATGACTAACTGCCTTCATTTCAGTCTTATACTGCTAAATTGGGGACAGTCAGCGCAGGTAGGCCTTGTGTAGTTCTGCCCGAAAGTCAAAACAGACGTTTCCAAAAGTCGTATAATCATGGGTCTTATCACTGAAGTTTTAATACATGATCATCCATAACACGCACTTCGTCGTAGCTGGTCTGTATTTCATTCGTTGGTTTTCTCTCGTTATGTATAATTACCTAACACACGCACACGTCAAAATTTTTATTGTTAAGGGTGAAATGTTATCTAAATGCAGTCGCACAAGGTACAAAATCAGGAAAGTGATTCGTGGTTTAAAACTGTCTTGGATCGTATTTTATGATGCATTTAGATGATAAGAGGAATATTTAGTTTTTCCTCTGTGTGGTTTTCTGTTAAAGATGCAGTGTGTGTGTGTGTGTGTGTGTGTGTGTGTGTGTGAAATACACAATCAGCACGTCCCTCGTTGATACATCGGTAAGTCTACGGAGATACAACGCTAAAATCGGGGATTCGATTCCCCCTCGGTGGACTCAGCAGATACCCCGATGTGGCTTTGCAATAAGAAAACGCACACAATTAGCACAGTAACCTACACTTTCTACCATTCAAGCACTGACCTAATCAGTCGTAGTGAATGGAAAGTATATTTTCTATTAACGATAACTGGACGAGTACACTCTAGCATTTTAACTTTTATTAGGTTTATGTACCCGTTCAACCCACAGAAGACGTTGGGGGTGGAGTTAAAACGGCCTCTTTCGCTTCTAAGGATGTAGGTGGTGCAAGGTTTCGTTACTTAAAGCGGATACACCAACTTGCGAAATAAAGGCTTGGAATTTAAACTGAGATCCTGCATTCTAGAAGTTCTATTTTTTTGGTGTTATTTACCATTCTACAAGCACAGAATAAAATAATCAGACGTTCCAAGTATTAACTTTCAATCATGTTCCGAGAGTTGTTGTGACAAACATTTGTCCCAGTTTCATAAACTCTCAACTATTTTATGATGTTGGCCAGCTCACTTAACTGTATTTCTCCACATTATTGGGAATGCACAAAAATTTACTAACCTCCAAGAATTCAAACTGGTTTTACGGGTATACTTCCGCGAATGTAATGTGCTTGTTGTGTCATCAACAAAGGTTGTTCAAGGTCAACGTTTTGTGATACTAGTTTTAAAGATAGCACGTGGTTCACCGGATTGTTCCGGTTTATAGACAAAACTATTATACATTTTAATCTTGTTTGGAGCAAGCTAACGTAGAGCTAAGAACTGCATAATTTTTAGGCTAATTATTTTAAACGTGCCTTGCGTAAATGCTGTTTACACTTTTATCTATTGGTGTTTTTATACGTAGATGAGTGTAATACAGTGTAGACTTTTCTTGATGACGAGAAACTCCCTTGAAATAAATATCCGGTTAACCTGAAGATGACCTAGGAAAATCAAAACGTTCTCTACTTATCAATAGTGTTAATACCAATACCTGCCGTTCTGAGATAGATGTTTACATTTTTATCTATAGTTAAAATAGCTTTCTAGCTGAAATTCTAAAAAAAATGTTTGTAATGAAACTACATTGTAAATCGAGTGGTGTATAATTTCCGTTTTTGTTTAGTTGTCAGAGACATAGCTAGGGTTTTCAGCGCCCGGGAACAAAGTCAGTTTTCGCGCCCCTTCGTGAAAAAATGTAAGCCATAATTCCTAGTTATGCAACATCCATTTGGCGCCTCCCACTAGCTACGCCACTGTTGGTGGTTCTGGTTTTAAGGGAAACTACAGTAAACGTAAATCGCCTAAATGACTATATACGAGAAGAAATCACAATGAAACATTTCTACAGAAATCTTGAGTGGGGTCGGTCGCCATATTTCCAGTGAAGCTGTTTTTCTTACGGGCTCGACACTAAAACTATTCTGAATGTGTAAAATTGATTAATGTCATGTTTATTGCATCACATTTTAAAATTATAGCCCAATTTATTAATAATTATGTAATTAAGTAATAATTGGATCTACCAAAGTTGTTTTGAATCTACTAAAAGCAAAAACTTTTCAGTACTCGTGTGCGAATTTTTGCAGCTATCCAATAACTGTTAGGTTAAGAAAACGTAGCAAAGGTTGGAACACCATGTGATAAACGTTTCTCGCATGATACACGAAGTATTATTTAAAGGAGTCGTGTCCAATTACAAACCGTATACATCAAAACTCGCACCGAGGTTAAGAGAAACAACGCCATTTTATGTGCTGTTTCCAACCGAGACAAAAAAGGCAAGTTTAGAAACTGGACCGTTTGGTAATTCTAGAACTGATTTTTCTCAACTGCGCAATCCTCTAACTTCATAAAGCCTATCAAACTGAAAGGTTCAAGCGCCACTTGTGATAACTACAAGATATAATTATATAAAACTAGATTTGATATTGAATAGATTTAGGCTTGAAACTACATTAAATTCATGCACGTAGTAGTAAAAACAGAATTACTTCAGAATATTTCGCGAACAAATGTTTTTATACCCACATGTCTCGAAACGAAATATTTTGCTTGCAACCGTATTTACTTTCTATCGCAAATATCAGTCTATATGCTTATATCGAAACCATGTACATTGACACGCCACGAGGTACTAATTGATTAAAACGCACGTTCCAGAATCTCCTACTCATTCATATTTTTAGCAGGTTAGTATAATTAATATTTCAGAACCACATGTGAGACTTTTTGTGATATTCTACAGGATAAATGTTGACACCTTGTGTTCTAAAGAGCGGTACTTCTATATAGTATTGGCAGTTTTAACAATAAATGCTCTAGCAAAACCTTTAATCTATTTAAAAACATTAATTACTTACAAGAATTAGAGGCCAACTTTAGGATGTAGAGAATTTTTACACGGAAGTGAGTTCAACGTATATTACAGGGCAGAACTGGCAGCTTGACGTGTGTTGGCGACAGAGAACGTAAACATAGCCACAGTAGCACCACTAAGTGGCAGCATTGGTTAACTAGTCTCTAATTTGCGATAAGCTTTGAGGGCGTATCAAGATGGAAGTATAATAAATGCTAGTTATTGATCATTTGTAATTTGGAAATTTTAAACTTTCATATTATAGAAGCTTCTGCATAGATAATAAGACGAAAAACGATTACACAACTTTCATAACGTTTTTCATCCTTGGATGTTTTTTTTCGTGACTGAAATGTATTCTTATTATTCTAAGAAAGTGACTTGTCATAGGTAAACCTAGCGATTAATAACATCCTTCTACACATCCTACTTCAATGATGCGTTGTCTTTAGGCGAATAGTTTCGATTTAGGACATTTGGTCTGTTCCGTCATCATTGGAGGTATAAGCCCATATTGAGGGGTGAGATTCAATACGTACAGGGTGGCACGTAAGTCTACCCATCCATATCTTGTGTATCTGTGTGCTGTACCTCATTCTCGCTGGATAATATTATACGGCACCATGTTCTGTGAGATATTTTGCTCAACATGGGCTAACATCGGCCATATTTCTCTGAAAAAAATCTAATACATGCTTAAGTGAATATAACAACATATGGATGGGTAGGGACTTACGAGCCACCCTGTATACTTAAGTGTTCTTGGAAATGCTATTAAATATTCGATTTCTATATATTAGAATGTGTATCTTAGGTACATCTGAAAATGACGTCACCACATGGACGAAAGTTGCTCCCGGAACCCGCAACTTCTTTTGAAATAATGGATGATTCTAGCAGTTTGTGGGTTAGTGCGTGATAGTGGAGGTAGTAAACCTCACGTGCACTCCTGCTTTGACGGAAACGACCGGTAATTCCGAAACGCTTCCTTTGGAGTAATAACTAAAGATTAACTTATTGCTTAACGCTCCAAACTCTCAAATTGGTCTGTTTTCCTACCGTTTATGAACGGTAGGAGTCTACATATTACTTTAATCTGATCTACATAGTCTAAAATCTCTGTATGAATCTTGCTATGAACTTATCCTTTCTAACATGTTTGAGTTGTCTATAATGTGTTGTGGGGAAAAAATATCCGTTGTTAATTCTGTTGTATTTAGTCGCATGTTTGAGTCCTTGCTTTTAGGTTGAGTTTGTTTTCAGTGTTTGCATTGCTTTATAAAATTTAGCATTACTCATTCTCGTGTAATTATATTTTTCAACCATCCTTAGCTATTTACATCTATTCGGATATATTCAGTTTTTAAAATATTCTTCTGAATACAGTTAGTGACTCGGTTAAATAGGCTGTCCAAATGTTGTAAACCTGCACCAGTCCTTGTTGAAGTTTTCCTCCTACGACAGACATTTCGTGTAATCGTTTAAACCCATTTTTAGAAGTGACGTAGATATTTATGCAGGTTAATGCAACTTGAATTTTTCTCTTGTATGTTTAATTGGAACAGTCGTTGACGTAGGTAACGTAAGAATTGTGGGATACCCATTAGGGACCTGGTCTCTTAGAAACGTGCAATTACTTTGTTCCGCTCCTTGTTTTGTGCTGAAGTGTTTGAAGTTCTCATTAGTCCCAACAGCTAATTATACAATCTTGTTGTATAACAGACGTCCAGTAAGTAAAATATTAATTATTTGGAATAAATCATCTTTTGGTTATTCATTTGTATTGTTTGACTTTGCTGTTCTTGTTCGTATTGCTGTTAATAACCTATGTAACAATTTCGGGAGTCTTTCTGCAAATACTTGTTTGTTATCAACATACCTGAATACCATATCTCTACATATTAATATTCTTGAATTATGTATTTAGTTTCACCTGGATATGTTTGCAGTCGCATTGTTGTAAATATTAAGTATTAAGAGCTTAATATCAGGCTCAACATATTTGTTGCAGCGGAACTTTAATTTTTAAAACAAGACAATGACAAAAACTCGTCACACAGTATATCGTACACAACCTGAGTTTCAATTGTCGAGTGAACTCCGGTTCCTTGACGCAGATCAGCTTCGGTAAAGGACCTGAACATGTTTAGATCATCGACCTGACAATTGTTTTCTCAGGCAAGCGCCCTTAAACAGTGTTGCTTCGCTTATCGGGGAAGCTCGCGTGTAGATCCTTTTATTACTTCCAGAAGGAATAAATACACACGTTTTGTTTCTCTGTGTGACAGCAACTTGTTTATATTTCGGGATAACAACAAATCACACAACGTGAGCCAAAGTTTTAAAGTTAGTGATATTATAATATTCCGAAAATTAAATACCAATCATGGTGGTTAAAACCACAACAAACACCGGAAGTAGCTTTCCAGGAAGGGAACTGTTGAATATGGGAAATTACGTGATCAAGGCTAAATTAATATTGAGTTTTTCTCTTCTCGATCTGTTTTATCTAGCTTTAATATGCCTAAACTATCAAGATATCCTATGGTCTCTTTGCACGAACAGTTGACCTTGTAAATCGATATTTTATAAGTAGAGAATAGAATTATTTCTAATCCAGTTAAACTTCAGGTCTAGCTCATTGCAGTAAATCTGGCTAAACACTTTAATTTCGTTATTCGATAAAATTTCTCCAACCTTGGTAGATAGCACTTTGAACTTACCGTGTTATTACTGTTTTGGGGCCTTGAAGATATTTGAAAATGAGGTTTAACCACAGACACCACTTTTCGCATATGTACGTGAGATTTTTCAAAATCGTGAGTGATTTGATGCGGAATGTATTCCTATGTACAATCAATCGAAATTTTCTGTAACTAGTGTCAATAAGGAACCTTTCAAAAACGTTCGTTCAGTTACTTTTTTTTAACTGTTTGATTCCCTGTTATTCCTAAGTTTCGTATGACTATTCTGAAAAAAAAAAAAAAAATTAATGAGGACCCTTCTTACCTTCTGATAAACAAAGTTAAATTCGGCGAATCTCTGAATAGTTTAACACTATCTCCTCAACCACAACTGATAAATATTACGTCGTATGTACAATCCGGCTTGATGAACACGTATCGGTGAAGGGTCTTGTTGGTACAGGACATGACGGATTGTGGCTGGTTTTGTATTATACTTTTATATTTACTCGTATATTCATAGAATTGTAATGGGTTTGTATTTCAGTGTGAGTGGAAACGATATATATTTTTATTAATGAATATTGTTGTACCGTTTTTCTTTTCCATTTTTTGTTCGATTTTTTTATTTCTCTTCATATAGCAGTTTCTGATGTCCATTCTGGCGTTTATGCCATATAATCAAAGAATTGATATTTTGTGTTCAAAGCTATCGTTTCTCTGTATATCTAATTACAGCTATTGGTTTATTTTTAGCTACTGCATAACTGCTTACAGAACAGATTATTTTTCAAGTAATACCATTAGTTCATAGCTCCGTCGTCTTGATTGATTTGAGATATTAATTTTTGGACTCGAGAGGTCAAACTTTTTTGATTGATAGATTTAATCACTTCCAAGGTCTGATTTTTTTCTAATAATGCCTAGAATAATTTCAACTTGAGGGTAGATTGGTAGAGATCCTGATGAGTAATCTAATCGGGTATCCTTACGGTCCACAATTAGTATTGATGTATTATATAGCTAATACACACACAATAATAATAATAATAATAATAATTATATAGCTAATATATGTATATTAATCCTACCTAAAAGTTAAAGTGCCGCGGCGATTGAGGGTTCCTTCTTGCTTCAACATTGAAATAATCTAAATAAAGGTGAACTAGCATTAATCTTGTATGTACATACTTAACTTATTAATTATTTTTATGCTTCAACATGTAGTGTTTAGTACTAGTCGTCGTTTCCGATTAGTTTTGTTACCTTGTCACGGCCCGGCATAGCCAAGTGGTTAAGGCACTTGACTCGTAAACTGAGGGTCGCGGGTTCAAATCCCGTCTCTCAAAACATGCTCACACTTTTAGCCGTGGGGGCGTTATACAGTGAAGGTCAATCCCACTAATCGTTGGTAAGAGTAGCCCAGCATTTGGTGGTGGGTAGTGATGACTAGCTGCATTCCATCTAGGCTTACACTGCTAAATTAGGGACGGCTAGCGCAAATAACCCTCATGTAGCTTTTTGTGAAGTTAAAAAAAAACAACAACCAAACCTTGTGTCGCATAGTGTAACTGGGTTTAGTGTCTGCAAATAATATTGAACGTTTTGTCTTGCGATATACTGCGGTCGCACAAATACAAGAATAATTTACGTATTTGTATATGGATGACCCAGACTCGTCCCTTTTTCGGGTACAAAACGGAAGTTTAACCACGTGAATGACTACTACTCATCACACTGCCTTGTAAGTGGCTGTTGGCTAACTAGCATTTCGCAACATTCAGAAACAAGAGTGTAACAGTACAGATATTTATACTGTTCTAGTTTTAACTATAATTTTAGTTAATGTTGACAACATTTAAAACGGATTATCCTGACCTTCAGATTAAAATCAGTCGTTAGTGTTAACTTCTAAATGGTGTTGCCCAGTGTTGGACTTCGATTTTCTGTATCGATGCCTAAACTTTTGTATCTATTTATACTCAATTATATTTCAACAATTGGGAAGAGTTTAATGTGACCGCGGGCGTAGCTAGGCAAAAATTTGAGGGAGGCTATTGCTGATCGGTTTAAGCCCGAAGCTATTCTGGTAATATATTTTTTGCATGTAATATCTGTGAAAGAATAAACCATGAATAGAATATTAACTTGCATTTTCATCATTGGCATTTCTTCTACACAGAAAATCAGCGTTCATAGCTCAAATAACTATAATGCATTCGCATTAATAAACTTATATAAGGAAATTTGCATTAGATACGCATATACGGTTTTTTAATATAAAAACATTAGGAAGATGAGTTTTCATGAACTCGTTACGTTGAAAATGTTAGGTGTTACAAATTTTTAAAGCAAATTGTGTATTTAGCTTTACTATGCACATGTATATCGCATGTCTGTTTTAAATGCAAAGTTGTCATTCTGTGCGTATACTGCCATAATGTAATTAGGCAAACTCCGTTTGAAGTAATTCGTAAGAAAGAAAATCCGTACCGTGAGTTTTCATTGCGTCCATACAAGTATGTACACATTTACGACCCTTGTGACAATGGGCTTTTGGGACCTTTCGCATAGAACAAGTTTGGTTTGGCAGTGAGATATGTGGTATTCGTAACTGCACTGATTAATCTTGCATTACAGTTAGTAACCACAATGTGAGGTAGAATATTTGGAATCAAATCTCAATTTCCTACGTTGAGTTGAAGACCAAAATGAAAAGTAATTTGCTGAACTCGTGCGCGCGTTACTTATTGATAATACTGATCCTTCTAAATAATTCTAAAACAAATAAAAAAAAGAGTAATTGTGAATTAGACTTCAAATGTTATTTCGTGTGTAATACAATAGTATATTCCTGGGCGCATGCGTTAATTCCTTGTTTATTCTGTCATCTAAAAGAGAATGTACCTTCCATATGTTTATCATTATAGTTGAAAGCAGTTTAAAAAAACTACATAACTTGCAAATCAGAATAATTCTGCAGCAAATTCGTCCTTGGAAAAAGATTTGACCTCCAAAGTGAGTGGTACTCAAGGCAGACAGAACTGCGTTACAATTTACATAATTATACTGAAAGGCGCTTACGTCTATGCATGAAACCTTTTGAAAAACTTTTAAAGTAAACGTAAGGTATTCGTGTTATGTACTTCAAATTCAAACGGTCTGAAACCGAGTTAAATGATAAAAGTTAAATCTCTCTATATCCAATTTATATTTGCCAACAAAATTGATAATTTTCTTTTTAATATAAATCTGTTTTAATATACGAATAGTAATACAACTTGTGATAATGATTATGAATAATTATTACCAATAATGATTTATGTACAAAAGTTTTGATATCTTACGGTATTGTCTCCTATCTAATCTGGAACATCAAGGGTTCATGACCAGTGAATAGAGTTGATACAGGTGCAATTTACTTAACGGGGAATTTGCTAGTTCTGCGCTCTTGGTCGAGTTTTCCGCTGACGAAGTAATGTAGTGTTTTCGTGAAATACTAATTTCCGATATGAATATACAGAAGTTAACTTATTCTATATCTATAAACGTTCCTGGTTAAATATAAGAGATTCCCAATTAAGTATTAATCAGTTATAGCGTCCGAGGCTTATTGTATACCAACCGTAGCAAACCAACACGTCTCTTGCCGCGTTATGTTTGTTACATTTACAGATATGAGAATTCTAGAAAAAGTTCTTCGGAATAGTAAAGTATCGAACAAATTCAGTCTGATTTATTCAAGACTGTTTGAACAACAACAACAACAAAAGCCTTAAACGTTTGATTTAAAAATACCTCGGTAGGTTTAGATAAAATGTAGTATACAGCGACCCCAAAGTAGAAAATAGAAGGCTACCCCTGCTCGAAAATTAGTCTGCAGCTATTTATAGGTGAATTATGTCGAAAGGTACCATAATCATTAAGTTAATAGTAATGTATCTCAGGTATTAACTTATATTCTACAATGTTGTTAATGACTGCTAACACAATATAGCTAACGAATTTTGAAAATTTATCGTTTCAATTTAGTTTTAGCACAAAGTTAAAACGTATTTAGTCATACAAATTAAAATTATTTTCAATTACCATTTTAACTTAAGAGCTAAAATATCCTAACTGTTCAACTATTCATCAAATATTTAGTGTCCAGCCAAGTGCATACATTTCGATCAGCGTCACTGTGCTCTTTCCTTTACTATTTCAAATACTGTTTTTTTGTGAAGGGGCTTACCTTTGCTTGTTATAACTGTGAACGAAACCATTAAACCACAAAGCAGTGTTTTCCAAACTTTAAATAGCGTCGCTTCTAATTCGGCAAGTTTCAGTTTCGCCCTTCAGGGTCATATTGGGAATTTTCGCGAATACTAGTAGGAAAATCAATTTTACCTCTACTAGTTTTTAAATGGTAAAGTGGTAGTCTTTTGGGTTATCGAAGTTTCAAACTGTTTATTCCGACGTTATTTTTAGCACCCTCTTTCAAAGGCCGCGCTTCCCGGTAGAGGCGGGGACGCCTTCTAGTCTAGAAAACAATGCCGTAAGTAGTAATATACCGCAAACCACAGTGTAAACATGCTGAGAATTTCATGTTGGTGTTTAATGTTCCATGCCCTGTAGATAGGTGTGGGTTTGTTTTTGTTCTCAAGAGTCTTGAACTTCTATAACTAAAGATTCATAAATAAACATTCTAGGTAGCCTCTGATGATGAAACCCACTTGAAGTAAAAATGTATCTTAGGACGGCTGGTATGGGTATTAACACTTTTACGAGAATAAAGCCGAGAATAACGTTTCGACTTCTTAAGTCATCTTCAGATTTACAAAGATGACTTAAGAAGATCGAAAAACGATCTGTTTTATTTTGGTAATAGTGTTAATACCCATACCAGCTATTCTGAGATGCATTCTAGATAACCTGTTACACCAATAAACAGTTCAGTAAACAGTTTTAGTTGCATCTTGGAACATAAATTTATTTTATCTTTGAAGCCACCTATATTAAAATGCATTGAAGAGTTATCTGTGTACATGAAACCTTGTTTCAAACCGTCCTTGACTTTGAATTTTGTTCTCTGAACGTTTGTATTGGGGTCTGTAGCACATCTTCCTATTACAGTACTGTTTGTTGATGTAATAAGCACATATTATACGTGCCTTGCTGATATCATGGCTATTTATATTCTGTTCTCCCTCACATCATTCACTGAAATTACATGGTGTCAAAGCTTAAACTTATCTAAACTTCTCTTTCACCTAACATGATTTAAGTGTAGTTACACCTATTTAAACTTAATGTGTTGTGTACAAAAATGGGACTGCATACAAGAAGGTGGGGTGGGGGTTCAAGATTTCTTGTTTGTCTTAATCTGTTAAGAGAGATTCTTGGAATATTTTACTCTTTTATAGATAGTTCCAAATTTCCATAACAGTATTAAAATATGGAAGTGAACAATAAGCCAAATTCTAAGTTTTAGAAGATAAATTTTGAAAATAATGCATATTTGTCAGTTTTACTTCTCATGGGAATTTATCAAAATTAGCTGAAATGACTATTGTAGGCCCTACTTACCAAACTGTTGCATTTTATTTGATCTGAGGTATTTTCTTAAACTATGATTAACCCTTTGTTGCATTCAGTGCATCTAGCCAACAACTTCAGTGTCAACTGCACTGGTTTTTTGATTATTAAATGATTTTGCAACCAGACGTATACAATAAAATTGCTTGTGATGGAAATCCATAGATTTTGAACACTTCCCTTTAATAAATAATTGATTTGCCCTAGTACTTGAAAGGGTTCTTAACTTTTTATTACAAGTAATGTTAGCTACTGATTTGCTTTAGAGATATAAAATGAAGTTATTTTGTCATCTTCACACACTAATACTTAGTTTTAGTTTCAATCCTATAAGATTTAATTTTGTTTGTAAAAATCATTTTAAATGTGTGTACTTGATTGCAATAAACTTTGAGCATGATCAGTGAACAGCATTTCAGTTCATTTGTACTTTTCTATGCCTCTCCCCCAAAAAAAACGTTTTTTACCAGATTTCCCAAGACATTTTGATTTAATTTTTAGTCTAAGTTTTAGATTTGTAAAACAGTAACTTGAAGTTAATGTAGTATGCTAAACACTAGTATTTGTTAGTGTACTTATTGAAGCATTAATTTTCTAGTAACATGAGGTTAACTAAAATTATTTGGATTTGTCTGGGTTTTAATGTGATTTTTGCAAGCACATTTTTTTAAAACATTGACAATGTTGAACATTTTTATATGCAGGTTTAGGTAACAATGAAAGTCAAAACAAAGTATGCCGAATTACGATACAAATGAACAAAATATTGTCTTTTGATGTGAAAAAAAAATAGTTGCACAATAACTTCCTGTAGTTGTCACCAGTTTTGAACTGAAACTATGTTGTTTTCCCTTTTAATTTGAGATTTAGAGTTTATGGCATGTAACCTTTGATTTACTATAATTAATTTTCAGTAAGGGAAATGGTCAATGGCACCCATTACCAACCATTGGGCTACTTTAACTGCATATGTTCCCTTGTCCCCATGATCTTTGAATATGGGAGGTCTTTCTTTTGTGGTAATTGGACATGAATCAGACCTTTAGATTGAAGACTAAAAATAACAGCATCCTAATTTTCTTATTTAATAAATAAATAAATAAATATTTAAAGTCTAGTTGGAATACACAGTTCTTGTATAAGAATCATTACCTGTGTAGTCATAATTGAGAAAATTGTGCAGTTAGAATTTTTCTAGGTTCTCTAAGATGCAAAAGAAAAACTAATGCAAAAGCATTAATTGTTAAAAATATTTAGTGTTCATTTTAAAAGTAGTTAAAGGAAAATTAAGCTAATCCTAGTATTTGTAACTAAACACAAATAATTCTAAAATGCAATGCCTGGATGTTTCTCAGCATTAATTGTGAAATGTGTCCAAGTTGTGCTACATAAAGTTTCTTGCATATTAATCTAGAATTTTATTTAGTATAAAAGGTTGTAACTTAATGCCTAGACCAAAATATCAGTCTTGATCATTAGTCTTATGGCTGATCCATAATTTGTTTATAATTTGCGATAGCATATAGGAGAAAAACAAGCCTCCATTGTGTTATAACTAAATGTTGATGCCATATAATCAGTTTTCTTGTGCAGTCCTTCAAAGAAATTAGTTTCTTTTCCTTTGTACTCCATCACTTCAGCATCACCTGAGTTCACTTGTTGGTATCATCAATCGGTATTCTTCTCTGACTTCTTGTCTTTCTTGCTGTTTGCCTTATTACATGTTTTCATGGTGTAACAACTTTTTTAAAGTTTCACATTCTAACAATGACAATGCCTGATAACTACCTTTGTTTGATATTCTGAAAAGAACTGATGTAAGTAAATCATTGCCTGCTTAATGCACCAAAGAATCTGTAAAGCATTGTGTTTGATAGATAATCGCTTTGGTTATGTGTAATGGCTGGTATGACTGGATATTGTGCTGTATTACTATGCCCTAGTTTATTAAATATAAAGACCAAGTCTGCTCCATATGCATCTTAGATTTTGCATGGTGCTTAATTTGTTTGATCACTTGGTTAGTCCTAAACTTCTTTTAATATTAATTCTTATTCTTTCAACTTTACATGAATTAGTGTTCACCATAAACCTAGATAATAAAATTGAGTTGTTTAAACTGCAAGTTATTTTAAAGTATGTTCAATGTATGTGTGCTTTTATGTTTTGGAGGTTGTAATATGTTTATCTTAAATTAATATTTTAACTAAGGTATTGTAAATGGAATACTTAATTTACTAGTCAATATAATTGAAATTTCAATTATATGGAATACTTATATGGAATGTAGTAAATGGAATACTTAATTTACTAGTCAATATAATTGAAATTTCATTGTCATTAAGAAAGACTTGACTCTTAAATACTGTTTTACTTGATATTCAGGTCCTGAAGATTAAAAATGATCAGTGTTCGGATATTAGCCTACCTGTGTTTCTTCATATTTTATGTTGAAGCTTCAGAGTAAGTTTTTTGTTCTATTCTCTTCATCTGATGGTAATATTCACTTGTGCAGCTTGTTTCAGGCTATTTTTATAATTATTAGATTTTATTACATTGTATTATTTATTTCAAATTGTCAGATCTTTATACATTTTGTCCTCAATTTTTGCATATGATTTTAGTTTCTTTAAATTTCATAACTTTAATACTGTCAAACTACCAAACTTACTGTACAAAAAACTTCTTTTTTGACGTTTTTTTGCGATTGACAAATACACACTTATCTAAAACTTGTGCTAATAAAATGGGTTGGTTTGCCAAATGCACCACCAGTTGTCATTATCAAAATATCTTTGTCTGTATTTAACTGTATCTGAATATAAGCATTTCTCTTTTTAAGAGCCTGTAAAGTCATGTTGGTTATGCTAATGAAGCAAGACTTGGTTTAGGTTTTTTCCTTTCTAGCCCTTTTGTATACTTATTTTGCTGAAATGAATGCTTTGTTGTCTCTGGAAGAAATTAGACATCTAGTCAACACTTTTGCAACAGACTTAGTGAGTGTAGCACACACACACACACACACACACACACACACACACACACACACACACACACACACACACACACAACACACACACTACGTATGTAATGTATCTTCACAAAATTTGTATACTTGAAGATTTTTTTTGATTGCACAGGAAATGAGTTTTGAATGAAATTTTTTCCAAAAGATTTGTAAATATGCAAAGTCAATTTCATAACTAGCCTTGAGTATAAAGTGACTTCATCCCAAAAATCTCATTTGTGTAATCTCAAACCTCCTAAATATATTTTCATTGAAACTTATTTTCTGTACCCTAATTATGTGGGGTTTGTAAATTGACAAACATGGTAATCACTTAAATTTTTTTTCTCATGCTAGAACAATTGCATATAAAACAAAAAACACAAATGTTTAGTCTAAGAACTTAAGTCACATAATATTACATAACTTGCATTGATGAAGTACACATGCACTTTTTACATATCCAATAATATAAAACTCACCTGTAGTCTTTTGTCTTGGCTGTGTTGTCATGGAGTAGTAATATTTTGTAATAGTCACATTTAAAATCATTATATATGTGTGTAGATTATTACTCTTTAGAAGTAAGGTATGAAACTTATTGATATACTATTCTATATTAAAACAAAAGTAAGGCAAACAATTCTCTCCTAGCTATAACCACTGAATTCGGTTGCTGCTAAACACATGTTGCTAAGCCTTTTAAAATTTTGCATGTGGTGGATATCAAACACAACTTAATAACCAGGAAATTGTAAATCACTATACTGGTGCTATAGAATTTTGTTAACTTAAACTTAGTAACTAAACTGTATTTAGCTCTTTAAAATAAAAAAACAAAACAAAAAAAACTTCAATCAGATTAGACACAATCTACTTTGAAATTGTGGTTCGAAAGAATGTGGTAGTTTTCCCACAGATTAAAATGGCTGAGAAAATTGCCAGGAAGTCATTTTAAGCTGTTTAATTATCCACTTATCGTATATTGAAGTGTGTAGGTAAGGGACTGTTTACGAAAATGGAAAGAGGGGGTGGGGTGACTATGATTCAGTATAATCCATATCTCGGAAAATACGATACGAGGTTATTTAATATTGTAGCTTGTTAATATTGGTAATTTGAGTTTCTAATTTGGATGACATTAGACCTAATATTTTGAAATCACAAACATCTAATTTTAAACAGTGCTGCAGTCAACATACCACATTACTCACTGAAATGTATGTTCTTTTAATATTTACTTTTAAATTAAGTTAACTACTGTATATTAGTTTAAATTACAATCTACAATTTCATTCAAAACTTTGTATTCAAAATTTTATTGAATTACTATTATAAATTTATTTAGTCAACAATGTGATATGGCCTTTGGCCCATGATCTAATACAAAAGGGGTTAATATATGGTTATCTTAAGTTTTAGAAACTTGATTTTGTTACATTTTCATGAGTAACTAAATTGTTCCTTTTTTATTCTTTTTCTTTTATATAGAGGTTTTTTGGGAAGTTTTGTGTATGAACAGAACATTCTTGGGAGTAGTGAGCTGATCTTCATGAACTTTGGAATAATGAAATCATTAATTGTAGCATCTAACCCTTTACGGTTAAAGGGGGAAAAATATCAGTTATTTTTATGAGCATGTTATTCTCTTATTATTAAAAGTTAAGATTGCATTTTTATCTCATTTTATATAATCATTTTCTAAGCATATAATTTTTCTATTATCTCTATTAGAAAAGAGACTATTGCAGACAAAACAGAAATACCTCCAGCTGTTGGTGGAATCTACACTATTGTTGCTCCAGCAAAGCTACGACCGCATCTTGACTATCATGTCAGTATATCTGTTTATGATGTCCAGTCACTAGTAGAGTTGACAGTTGCTGTAGCAGGACCAGCAGATAATGGGAACTTCAATACCATGAATAGTGTTGTCACATTAAATTCTGGTAGGATTCCTCTCTGTTTAAGAAAATTTTTAAAAGAACAGTAATTGTTTGTTTGTTTAAGTTAATATTAAGTTTATACTGACATGAATGTCTCATTGAAGTACAAGATGGTGTTTTTAATAATTATATTATAGAATGTAATTATAATATATAATATTGATTTGGGTGTGTTTTTAAATAGCTTTATTAATAAACAATTAAACAACAAATGTGTACTTGCACATTAATTATCTACATGTAATAATATATATACAATGCCTACTAATATGTACATTTGCAAATGGATCTGTGTAAATGTAATGAGATGTCTGTTATTAAGCTACTTTCTTTTTTTAGGTGAAACTCAGATTGTCAATTTTCAGGCAAGTTCCTTTTCTATATTTTAAATTTTTGTATTTTGTGGTTGAGTTCAAATTTCATTATTAATTATTCTAATAAGTTGTATATAACTATCAAAATGATGGGATTATTTCATGTATAAGCTAATACCCTGCAGATGCCTCTTAATTTCAATTGATATGCATAACCTTACTGCTATGTTATTCTTATAGCCTGCTGTGAAATTTCACAAGTGTAGCAAGTGTTGTTTTGTTTTATATACATTTTATTTTATGCTTTCATTACATTGACTAACAACGATAATAAGCTACTTTTATTGCTAAGTGGCATGACACAGCAGCTGTTGACATAGTGCCTGGCCTGGCATGGCCGAGCGCATTAAGGCGTGCACTCGTAATCCGAGGGTTGCGCTAAACATGCTCGCCCTCCCAGCCGTGGGGGTGTATAATGTGACGGTCAATCCCACTATTCGTTGGTAAAAGAGTAGCCCATGAGTTGGCGGTGGGTGGTGATGACTAGTTGCCTTCCCTCTAGTCTTACACTGCTAAATTAGGGACGGCTAGCACAGATAGCCCTCGAGTAGCTTTGTGCGAAATTTCAAAACAAACAAACAG